>CM052722.1:6029820-6182165 GCA_028551405.1 Uromys caudimaculatus
ATCATGACTGCCCTGTGAAAGACCCAACAAGCAGCTGAAAGAGTCAGATGCAGATATTTGTACCCAACCAATGGACAGAAGCTGCTGGCCCCTGTGGTTGAATTAGGGAAAAGCTGGAAGAAGCTGTGGAGAAGGGTGACCCTGTAGGAGGACCAGCAGTCTCAACTAACCTGGATCCCCGAGATCTCTCAGACACTGGACCACCAACCAGGCAGCATACACCAGCTTATATGAGGCCCCCAACACATATACAGCAGAGGACTGTGGGGTCTGGGTTCAGTCAGAGAAGATGCACCTAACTCTCAAGAGACTAGCAGCCCCCCTGGGGGAGGAGCTGGGGGGACTCTTCATGGTGTTGGGGGGGAGAGATATGGGTTGTGGAACAGTCAAGAGGGTGGACTGGGAGGGGGATAAAGTCTGGACTGGAAAAAAATAAAAGATTAAGTGAAATTTAAAAATAAAATTGTTGCTCCTAAGGTAATTAATAGAAAATGGCAACCACTGTTACTTCCCACAGTTCAGTTATCTTACAGTACATACCTCTGCCATACAGTCTCATGCTTTCCATGTAAGTTGCAAGGTTTTCTGCTACCAAAGTAACTAGGGCATGATTGTGCTGAAGTTGATTGATTAAGTCATGGCGATAAAATACATGGGGACTTCTCTGACTTTGACTGAAACGAGAAGAACTTAACAATATAATTAGGCAATTAAACTCTTGCAATCAAGCGTTTATTACAACTAAATTATTAGCTACTAATTAAAAACTCAAGTCAGCTTTATTCATTTACTTCCTTAATGACACTAGGCAATTTAAAAAAAATTAGTGTTAAAAATAAAAATTGTATTACTTGAAAATCAAGAATCAGTTTGTATCTATTCTTATAATGTGGCAGTAGCAAAGCATTTTTATGATACATGACTTTTTGAAAATTACAAAAATCCAAACTTCTTTGTACAACTAGTATTGCAATTGCTGGTCAATATTTTTATTTATTATTATTACTACTATTACTATTATTATTATTATTAGCCAAACTGATAGCTTAGCAGGAAAAGGCACTTGCTGCCAGCTTGAAAACCTGAATTTGATCGCCTTTATCCTCATTTTGGAATGTGAGAACCTGTTGTTCTCTGACTGCCATATAAAAATGAGTTCCTACTACCCCCTCCACCCTAAAATAAAAAAAAAAAATGTAGTAAAATTTTAAAAACTATTAGCTGTTTAGGCTACACCCTGGGAACATTTGGTTTGCAGCCAAGTTGTTCTTGTCACTAGAAAGATACTTAATTCTTTTTCAATTTGTTTTGTCACAAAACAAATTTCATAGTCAACTTTCATAGCTAGTACTACCACTCTAGTGTAGAGAAGGTCATTAATTTCTAGGAGAGTAGCTGAATACTATGTCTACCTGCAAGTTAATAGATTTAGGAAAGGTCAAGTGGCACGTGTAACCTATAACAAACATACTCAAATACATTACTTTGACAAGCATTACTTTTTCCTCCATCTGCATCTATTACACAAGGAAACCATGATTAGAGAATGCTCCCAAGATTTTATGATTGCATCGTTCATACTTCATTTATGAATATTCCACTGTACTCAGTTTTCTTTCACGACACGTAATTTTTCCTTTTTATGCCAACCATTTTAACTCATTCCCAGAAAATAAGAGGACCATTTCTATTTATAAACAGATTTTGGAACTAATACAGTACATTTATTTTATCCATTAATTCACTTTCTTTTAGAAATATTTATTTTTATTATATGTGTAAGTGTCTGTGCACCATGTATGTTCAGTGTCTACTGAGGCCAGAGGAGGGCATGGGATCCCCTGAAAATCAAATTACAAATAGTTGTGATCTCAAGTTCAGTCCTCTGGAAGTCCCAGTATTCTTAAGCACTGTACCATCAGTTCAGCACCTGATGTTTTGTTTTTGTTTTTTTGTTTGTTTGTTTGAGATAGGGTTTCACTCTGTAGTACTGGCTAGCCTAGAACTTATTGTGTAAACAAGGTTGGTCTGGAAACCACAGAAATCTATCTACCTCTGATTTCTAAGCGCTTAGATTAAGGGCGTGTACCACTATGCCTGGCCTAAGATAGTACTTAAGAAATGATATTAAAAAATTCAGTGTTCTTCTATCATGCCATCTACTATCATTTAAATCTCCATGCAACTTAATCTTCTAAATTAACTTTAAAAATTAAAAAACAATCTTTTTTGTGAAAACTACCATGTGACAGCATGAAACAACAAGATCACCTTGATTTTAATACTGATCATTTAATCATGGCTTACTTTCCTCATCAATGAAACAAAGGAGGTAGGAATGACAAAAGATTCTTTTGTTCCAAAAGGAGCCCTGTCACTCCATTAACTTTAATTTTTTTTTTTTACAAACTGAAATTAACAAACCATGAATAAAAATATTTTAATTGTCTAGTTTTAAAAGTCTTACCTCAAATTTTGAGGTGCTTCACCAAACAAACTACAAATTTCTCTAATTTGTTTCAGCGCAGGAATGACCCATTTGTCATTTGTGCGAAGTTCTTCTATGAAGCGATCTATCCACTGGATCTTTTGGGTGTCCCGGTCCTTAAACAATTTCAGTGTTTTATATAGATCAATACTCAGGAGAATTCTATCTCATCTAAGTCACAGTATTTAAAGATAAATGTATATTATAATGAAATCAAGCTAAATTCCAACAATCCACGGAATTATAAAGTTGGTTTTTCTTGTAAGAGTTTAATTTTTTAAAAGTGCTCTAGGTATGTCTTAACTTCACATTTACTACCAAACTCTAAAATTTATCACATACATTCAGTAAAGTTTGACTTAACAACTTATTAGGTTTGAGATTTATTGTTTTAAGTTAAAGAGATTCTATCTCATCACAAAATCATGCATTAACATGCAATACCCTGATGTCATGATCTAGAAAATGTTATACCCTAGAAAATTCTAATTGTTCTTAATCTTTTATGAGCAAAGAAAATATTTATCTCCAAAATTTGTAACTCAGCTTTAATATTTTATGATCTATCTGATTCCTTTATCATACATTTGACAACACTATCACTAAATGACCTATTGTTTGTACTTCCTCTTCCATAGAGACTCAGATAGATGGCTCTTAAAACATTATTGTAGAGACCTAAGAAAGGCAAACTTATATGAACATCAATTCTTGAAATCATTGAAAAGATAATGTTAGAATAACCTAAAATTATCCTGTACTTTAGCCATCCTACCTAGTATTGTAGGAGCCTAAAAGTCATACAACCAAGCCAAACAACACCTCCTTACCTGGGAGCAACTATAATCTAGTATTTTGATGTGAGCACTGAGAGCCAAGTCCATGATATCTACAGGCACATCATCACTGTGAGCTAGATTCCACAGAAGGTTCAACACTTTATGTGCCATCACACCATCTTTATCATCTTCTGCAAGACGACGGATCAGCTCAAGGAGCTTTTCACGTTGCTTTTTACTTGCATTTGTCCAACTGGCCTAGAAAGACATTTTAATGACATGAAAGCCTTTATTTCATTTTCTCCTCTTCATTTTTAGGGTTTTAGGGTAGTGTGGTGGATCTCTCTTAAGTTTGAGGCCAACCTGGTCTACACAGTGAGTACTAAGCAGCAGGGATACACAGTGAGATGTTTCCCAACTAAAAAAAAAAGTGCTGATTATTTAGCAAGCTCTTGATAAGCATTTATTAATCCAAAGGGGGAATCAATTAATGATTAAGGAACTAATCATTAAGGAATTATCTAAAAAATATCCTGGGAGAAAGAAGACTCAAACGATGTAATAATTGTTCTATTTCTTTTCTTCTTTCAAGTCTGTCACTGGTAATATACCACTATTTCAGGAGTCACCTCAACATGAAGCATGAATGACTCTTAACTTTAGGGCACTCACAATAACTGCTTACATTATTTCTACAGCTGTCTTTACGGGGGAAATGTATACAGCAAGTTTATCTTTTCATGTGTAAAATGTGTAAGATGTATTTAAAAATGCAGAAACCATTCATTAATTTATTCCCTTCAAAGCACAAACAAGACATCTGATTTACAACTTTTAATGTGTTAAAACTGATCTGAGAAACCTAATGAAAATATGGACTTTTTAGGCTTTATATCTGGTGACTGACTTAATATGCCTGGGGTAGAGGTCATTTTTCCCCCTACTGTGAAATATACACTGAAGAAGATGTAAACTGGTTTCATTGTAAGAGTACCCAGTGTAGGCATCTATGTAACCATTACTTACATTAAAAATGGTATGTGGTGAATAGAATCCTAGGAGACATCGGGGACTATTTCTGAAGTTTATATTAATTTAATCAAGATATAGAAATTACTACATAGTTTCAGTTCTTTTTCAGTGTTCTGCCAATGAAATTCATCCATGTTGCTCAATCATTGCAGTTTGCCTATTCCCATTCCCATGGAGTACTCCATTATATGAACATCTGTTCTATATCCTCTCTACAGAGACATTTATAGCTATTACAAACCACTTCAGTTCACAGGTTTTTGGACATGCACAAGAATCTTTTGGTGTTTGGGATTGATTGAGAGCCTTGTTATGCTAGGCAAGTGTCCTACTGCTGAGCTATACTGGTATTCTTAGAATATTATACTTTATCAGAGATACCACATAACCTTCCAAAGTGTTATAGCAACTATGTTTCCAGTCGGAATCACTATTTTTAGTAGTAATACTTGGTGACTAATGATGCAATGCCAATAGTTAAAAGGCCCTCCCTTTATAAGGACTCTTAAAATGCTATGTTCTTAATTCACAAATTCACTAACCAATTAACCATGCACTGAATCTCAGCAACTGATGAGAGAAACTGTTAACACTATATAAAAGTACATGACAGAACCAATCTGAATATGACTCTATGGTCTAGCACTGCCTTGTAAACTGCTACATTTCTATTATGTTATGTTTTACCTGAGTATATATCCCAGAACACCATTGTAATGATATTTCTTTTATTGCCATCTCTTATGTTTCTCACAATCTTTCTTTCCTACTTTTCTACACTTCAACCTATTTCCCAAATAGACTGGGAAAAGAAATTCAAAACAATAACCTGAATTTTGAACAAGAGTCTTTATTAGGGCTATTATTAGCACTATCATGAAAATGAAAATCAAGTTCTTAGAAAACACTGGCAAAGTCTTTCAAACCAGATAAAGTCCTTTTCATATCAGAAACTATCTTATTATAAGCTTTTTTAAGTATTTGTGGGTTAAGAATAACTTGTAGTTCTAACGAATCAATTCTATCTAAATATAAAATGGTAATAACTTTGCTGTGTTAATAATTACCTTAAAGCAATCAAAAAGATGATCAAGTTGTTCAGGAGAAAAATCCCATGCCAATTTGGCCAGTAGGTCATGTACATTCTTTACAATGGCTTCATGTTTCCCTGCCTATTGATAAATAAAAACAAAGATCACATAGCATACTAGACTGTGAACAATAGAAACATCATCTATACTGATTGCCAATGACCATCAGGAAAATATCACCATTTAATCGCTACAGAATTAAAAAGATTTAATCACTACATAAAATTCTTAACGACTGATTCTTTATATCTAAAATCTGAAAATTTCATTCTGCATATACATAGTTAACATGTACTTTAGGAAATATCAAATTTTTAATTAGTTTATTGTATATACTAATACTTTAATTATTATTTTTTCCCAAACTGGAACTTTAAATACTCAAAAGCAAAGCTATATTTCTGTATTTCTACAAAGTAAAAATCAAAAACAAAAACCCAAAGCTTTGTAAATTCGAATTCAACAATGGTTATGTAGTTTCTGGCTTTTAAAACCTTTTCAGAAAGGTTGCTAATCCTTCTGAAAAGTTTTAGGTCTTTTGGAATTGAGTGATTTAACTATACTGAAGGGTTTCTAAGTCTATTAAGAAGTCAATGAAGGATGTATATTTATTTTCCTAACAGATATTACTTTATTTTGTGGTACGAAGGCAAGCACAGTATGCCACTGAGCTGTTTGAATCCCTAGCCCTTGTTTTCTGGGTCAGAAGCTTGCGCTTTGAAGCCTAAGCTACCTTCCAATACATGATTCTCTGTGTACACTTTCCATGTGTGGAGATTGCAGATATACACAAGCACACTCACTTTCCCTTATTATTTTATTTTTTGCCTCTTTAACTATTGCCAAATATGAAATGTTGAGTATTCAAGCATTATTGACAATTTCAGGAAGTTTCTACAAGAATTTCTTCCACAAGGATTGAAGAGGTTTCAAGAGCCTTACCTGTGCAGCCCAGATATTATCAAGATCTTGCAAGGTCAGAGCTTTTTCTTTTATGACAAAGCGAAGAATTTTTTCTAGTTTCTCTACATATTGTGGTTGGTGAAGACTATCTCGTAAAACTATGGATAAAATATTGTTCTGCTGTATCCATTCCTAAAGGTAATTTAAAAACCAGGTTTCAAAACAAAATAAAACACGAAGACTTTTTTTAAAGTACTAAAATATAATTTAAAAGAATACATAAAAATCCAAAAGCATATTTATAAAATAATATGCAAAAATGTATTGTATTCATAAAAATTACTTTAAAAATTTACATCAAGCTCTTTTCTTTGACTCCTAGCTATGTAGCATAAGCTAGTCTTAAATTTGTGATCTTCATGCTTCTACATCCATCCCAAGTGCTGGGATTAAAGTTGGGAACTACCATACCTGACAAAGTAATTTATTGGAAATATCTCCATAAATTATAAATGCTGAAATCATCAAAAAGTTATTGTACATTTCAGCATTTAACTCACAAAAATATTATTTAAATGCAACAATCATTTAAGTTAAGTAGAATGGGCACAGGGCCATTTTTGGTATTTGGTTCCTTAAAGTAATTCTGCCCCAGAATGGTTTTAGGTTAAAAGATACTTTTTAAAAGACTTTGATTTATTAATTGACTGCCATGTACTAGATGCTATTGTCATTTACATCTTTGAAATATAAGTAAGAGATACATTTTCTTAACACAGTAAACA
Source organism: Uromys caudimaculatus (assembly GCA_028551405.1). Classification (NCBI taxonomy): domain Eukaryota; kingdom Metazoa; phylum Chordata; class Mammalia; order Rodentia; family Muridae; genus Uromys; species Uromys caudimaculatus. The sequence goes on from CM052722.1 coordinate 6,036,899, forward strand.
GGTTTACAGATATGGGCACTGGAATCTGAATCAAGTTTTCATACTTCCATTCTTTGTTTCTGTAATACTGTGTTAAATAAAGTAGGACTCATGAATTTTTTTTAAAAAAGATAATCCAGTACTCAATTTTCTTAGAATAAAGGTAGGTGAACCCAAAATGTGCTATAAATATGAATCTTTTTAGCTAATATAAGTTTAAAAATTCCCAACTTGTTAAAGAAACTTTTCTAAAATATAACAAATAGATAGCAATGTCAAACTATCACAAAAAATTTTTATACATTTAATGATATTTTCTATATGCTTTAGGATGGGTCACACAGCTTAGGGACCAACAACATTCTCAATGCAGACAGGCACATGACATACAAAACTAGACATCTACCACCTGACCTCCTAACCCAGGGATTGGTTTAAATATCCTGTATATTTCTCTTTTTGCTGACAACTAAACCAAAGGCCTCAATGAGCTAGCTATACTTCTAACTTCTTCATATATTCTCACATTCTAATCATTTCCCCTATTAACAGAAGAGATTCTTGGAAGTAGATATTGGTTTGCTATAGATGTCTCATAATTGCCACATATGTACTCAAATAACATGAGTTTTATAATTAGTAACTTATTACAGCAGCCATACATAAAATATATATGGGAAATAAACATTTTTCTAAATATTTAATGCCAAAATGATACAAAATTACCCACTTTAAAAACAATTTCTGAAAATCAACATAAAAAGTAATTTGTGTAGCTCTTATTCTAATTAATACACACACACACACACACACACACACACACACACACACACACACATATATATATATATATATATATGAGAGAGAGATATGGGCTCAATATGTAACACTGGCTGGCTTTAAGCATGTAAGCAAATACCACTGCTTCTGCAGTGCTAAGATTCCAGTTGTGCCCTATCATACTCTCCTGTGTATTTTGTATTTTCAAGCCATTAATTAGAATTGGTCATATGTACATGCCCCTTCTTCAATTATGTTTCAAATACTATCCCATTCATTCCTGAGCTTACTTCTACAATTTCTATAGCAAAACTTGCAATAATCTAATAATTACATTCAACAATAAATTTATCAAAGACATACTCAGCCACCAAATAAGTATGCTACTTTAAAATTTCAAGATTAACAAAGTTGTAAATTAACCAAAACATTCAATTTTCAATTTTAATTTAGAATGCTAACATTACTAATTTTACTGACAGCCATTCTAGGCTTAAGTGTTTAATTTACTCACAGCCATCCTCTCTGCTGTGAGCCACTCTTCTTCCTCAGTACTGCCATGCCGATGGGTATAGTATGACACACTGGAAATCACCTTATTAACCTCATTCAGTGCATTCATCTTTCCATTGAAAGAAGAAATTTGCAGTAATCTGTAAGAGAAATTCAGTTGTAAATTGATTCTAAAAAGTCATGTAAATAATTATTTCCAAGATAAATAACTTACCTGAGTATCATTTTTAACCTAAATATTTCTAAGTTCTTTACAGTTTCTTCTTGTCCAGGAACCCGCGAAGCTAAATTCTTCAATGATTTAATAATCATTGAAAGAGCATCATTTTTGGCTTCATTCTTTGCTTCTTTCTTCAGCTCTTCATCAGTTAGGTTTTCTAAAAACTGTGGAACCATTTCTATTATTGGAAGGAAGTATTTTTTCACCGTGTGAAGAGTAAGAAACTCATAGCACTGTCCAAATGGTCTGAAATAAGATAAGAAACTCCTGTAAGTACTCAATTTCTTAACATCAATTTAGTAAATTCTCATAGTACATGTATTATTTTTAAAAACATTCTCTCTCTGTGTGTATTCACATTTGGATTAAGTATATGCAGATGCCCTCAGAAGCCAGAGATGCTGGATTCTCCTAGAGCTGGTGTTAAAGACAGTTAGTTTTGAGCTACCTGCCATACGTACAAGGAAAGGAGTAAAACTCAGGTCATCTGAAAGAACAGCCACTTAACCACTGAGCCATCCCTCCAGCTCCAATTACTCCATTTCTGAATTGAGCCAAAATAAAAACAGAAACTAATAACATGTTTAACATTTGACTTTAAAATGTTACTTACTTAATAAGGGCTGCAATTATCTGAACGTTTAATGCTGATCCATTAATAAAACGATCGTGCAGTATCTGGAATCCATTTAAAGTGCCAAATTTGTTGAGGAGATCCACTAGCCAACCCTGCAATACAATTAACAAGATGTTTACTTTCTTGGCATTTAGAATAAACAAAGTACTATTTTGACTGATAAATTAAAGCCAATTAATGTTAAATCGTTTCTGGAAAGGCGTCAAAACATTCATAGTAATTGACCTGTGATGCAGAACACACTGCTCATATCAGTATTGCTTGTTCACCTATGTTTCTGCCTCAGCCATCCCACTTTTAGGAGTATATGGCTTTCCAAAATACCTAAAATCACTTGCAATAAAAACAATTTAAAAAGTTAAAAAGACCTTAAATAATAGATAATAAAAGAAAATCTAGTGTAACAAATTCTGGCAAAACTTCTTATTGTAGTTTATAAGTATTTAAATTCTCCACATAAATAGTCTTGAAGCCTAAAAGTGAACTGTCAACTGAAAACTAACCCGTATGTTGCAGGAATTGAACGTTTGTCTACCATGAGCAAAGGCATATATATAGGTTTGATAAATTACTTGCATTGCAGGATGAACAAAAAGAAAAAAAAATAAAACAAATTATAATGTGGAATATGTGGTAGTACTAACTAGAACGTCTGGATGCTTTTGCTAACTTATATGAATACCTTTAGTTCCCATTTTATTATTTTTCAATCAAGTTTGCAATTGAAAACAACTTAAAATTAACTAAAAGGTTGATTAAAAGAGAATTAAATATATCTGAAAGCTAAGTTTTAAGACAACCTTTTTTACACCTTGCCACCCTCTTAAAGGCCATCTTTTTTAAAAGCCAGAAGTCACTCCAAATCTTTGCACTAGCCATGTTAAATCGAGTTATTTTCTGTGAGCCTCCTTAGGCAGATTACTGACGCACTAAGGAAAAAAGTAGAATAAAAGAAATGTAGGTACAGACAGACTTTTCCATCCTAACCCTCACAGGGTCTCTCTGCATAGTCCCAGCTTTCTTGGAATTTGCTTTGTAGACAAGGCCAGTCTCAAACTCAAGAGACTCAACCTGCCTCTGCCTCTCTGGGATTAAAGGTGTTTGTTTGCCACTATGCCTGGCTAGATGGAACTTCTGACTTTGAAGATCATTACTTTGATGGTAACTGGATGCTACTCAAGCAAAAACAAACCATCTAGTGGCAACAATATGAACTGGAAAAATAACAGTTTAACACAATTGGTGGCTTGGCTCTTTAAGCATTGCTCTTACAGAAAAATTGGTTTCAGTTCCCAGTACCAACATGGTGACTCACAACGCTCCATATCTCCAGTTACAGGGCATCCAATGCCTTCTTCTGGCCTCCAAAGAGCACCAGGCTTGCACACGGTGCACAAACATACATGTAGGCAAATTACTCATGCAAATAAAATAAATAAATCTTGAAAAGAGGTGCCCCTAAAGTCTAAATTTAGATGTATTGCTAGCACTTACTAAAGAAAATAAAATTATAAAAGTATAAAATTTAAAGTGTATAGTTAAAAAAACTACCAAGTACAATCTTGTTTACACTGCTATATAAAATTTGTTATCAAATATATATTTTAGTAAAATTTCAAAGATTTACTATCCTGCTTCGATTTTATAATTTCTATTATTTTACTTTTGTGATGTATTATTAAGCATGTATAGCATATATCTATTTTCAATTATAAAAAAAATCTTAGAATATATAAAATCATCATGGCCTTATTGATTCACACCTGAGGTTTTTAATCAGTCATAATCATCTCTATTATTATTATAAAGGAAATGTTATATATTAACCCAATTACAACTATTTCCAGGTTGACTAAAAGATAACATGAATTAAGTATAGTTAATTAACATGGAGAAAAATTTTAAGAAGCCATAAGCATTGAACTAAAATGCTATGACTATGCAAAAAGGCTCCTAGCATTATATATAAAACTCTGAAAACACATTTGGTTGGCAGATGTCAATTATTACTACACAGAAAACTAAACAGGAATACAAACAATAAAATATAGCTTTGATACAAAATAAAGAATTCAAACAATAATGCAGTCTTTTGCCATGTTACCAGAAGGCTGAGATTGAAGTTCTGTGGTAGAACAAAACAATCTTAGTATTTAAATTTGAAAATAACAAACTAGCATACTTTTGGTGATCGAGGGTCTGGAGAACGAGCAAAGAGTTCATCTTCAGGCAACTGAACACTTGAGGACACTGACTCGCAGGGACGTGTACCATTGTAGATATGGAATTTGCAATGAGGATTTAAGGCCATGGCAAGAAGTTCTAGAAGTGGAAACCAGTCTTGGGCTAACTTAGCCACACATAGCTCTACCAGGCGATGAGTATTGTTAATAATACATCTCTGTTATATGCAAGAGAAAGGTGATTTAGAATATGAAAACATTGTAATTTCAAACGATGTAACCCTAATTATCTTTAATATTAAATGAGCCCAGTTTTTTATAGCGATAGATACTAGTTGATCTACTAGTACTATGACCAAATTAATTTGCTTTCAAAAAGCTACTTGCTTAAAAATGAAACAGGTACTATGAATTGCTAAATTCTGCTGATATCTTCACACAAGATACAAATCCCCATTTTTCTAAAATTGAAATAATATATCAGTTACCCCAGATGGAAGACTATACACTGCCAAGCTCTGTATTTCTAAATCTAAGAAATTATGTTATACCAGATGGTGGGACTTTTACCCCATGGTTGTTAATTGAAAAAAACGGTTGCGATCACAAAACATCATCTGCTTTATGACTATTTACATACATAAAAACAGGTTGGTAGCATTTACAGCATCTTATTAGTCCAAAAACAACTTCTTTCACTGTTGAAGTGAAATCTAATTTCATCCTACAAATAACGAGTACTGAAGTATTTGTTTTTGTCTCTGCTCAGTATTTGGAGATATTAGGGACCTGAGATCACTTTAAGTAGTCTTTACTTAAAAAGGAATCACAACTATAAATTGAATCAAGGCTATAGAACTGTTTAAACAGTAGCTCATGATTCAAATACTTAGGAACGTTAGGTGCCCAAATTAAAATATACATGTGAGTTCATTTCTCATTACTTCTAGAACACTGACCTTTCTGGTGTCCCCAGACCTGTGTTATATTTTCCCCCTCTTGGCCATTTTGCCTTTAATACATAAAATAGCAGCACATTTATAATCGATAGCACCAGATTTTCAATAAAATGTGACCTTCCTAAGGTCACAAGGCACTGGAGAACCAGGGAGAAAGATTAAACCAAGTATTTTTAACTCTAAAATCTCATGCTAACTTTAAATGTCCATGCTGCCTCCAAAGAGATGAATACGAAATTACTTTAAAAGTTACACTTTTATACTCTAATATATATACACAAACACACACATACTTGTTCTTCCCATCCAAAGGATCACTATATAATCAGCTTTTTAAAAAAGTCAAATGGAAAACTCACATGAATTTCAAACTTCCAGCCACTCACTGCTTCATCTGTAAGGATTTTTGTGAATGAGATTGTTAGCCCATCTCGGAAAAATCGCTGACATGCTTCACTTTTAACATCAAGGCCTAAGAAAGGGGAGAAAAAATAATTATGCTCAACTATATGATGAAAGGCATAAGTAATCAGAAACCCGGACAACAAGCTAGCAGTTGCAGAGCACATCTGGGAAAAAAACGTTCACAGTGAAATAACACTATTGTTATTTCTGTATGTCAGAAAAGAAACTTAACTCAGAATTACTATTTAAAGGGAAATTTAAGTATCTATTTATACCATGTTGAGTGCAGGAGTTTAGGAGCTGGTATTAGAGGTGGTTGTGGGCCACCAGTCATGGGTGCTAGGAACCAAACCTGGGTTTCTTCTCCAAGAGGAGCAAGCATACATAAATGAACTGCTTGGCTACTTTTTCAGCCCTACCTTAAATAAAATTTTAAAATAATTATGCAAAAGTACACTTAATGTGATAATATTAACAATAACTCAGGACTGGGGATACAGCTCGTTGAGAAGGCAGCTAGTCTTAATATGTACAAGATCTTAGATTTAGTCATCAATGAAGTAAAAATAAATAAAAAATTAACTGAAAATACTACAAATTATGATACTATATCTTAAACCCAAAATGATGGTCAGTATCATGTGACTGAGGCTCTAAGTATTTTATACCATTTTGTTCTGAAAATGGCATTAAATTTTACATTTCATAATTATTTTTGAAATATTAGATTGCAAACTATGTACTTAGCACTCATTCATATTTTTACTATTCTCCGAATGATCAAGTATGATGAATAGTTTTGTCTTCTTTTATTTTACTATCTATACACATCTTTCTTCTTCCAAGCCAAGAACTTATTTTATCTTCTTTTTTGTAGATGCATTATTGTGTGTTCATGCATGCACGTATGATCTGGAAAGATGGGTGCTATGGAGTACATATGGAAGTCAGAAGACAACTGTGAAGTCAGTTTGCTCCTTCCACCTTTAAGAGGATTCCAAGGTTGTATTCAGATCATCAGGCCATCTTACCAACCCTACACTTTTATATCTTTGCTTCATCTCATCTGATTTATAAAAAGACAACAGAGCCATGTGTCATCAAATAAAAAGAATGTCTTTAACATCTCAATTTGTACAAAAAATATTTTAATTGTACAGTATGGATAATATTTAAATTGAGCCTTATCTAAAATAAACTGGTGCTAAAAATAAATATGATCAAGGTATACAAGCCACTGAATGCCAGTGGAATTAACTGAAATACCATGATTTTTATTATACAGTTAATGTTTAGACTATAACTAGCAATATTTATTTAAATTGTGGAAAACAACAATCATCTGAATAACTTACTTTATAGCTTTTCAAGATTGATATGGTATAATAAACATTCTTTAAACAAAGGAGGAATAACTAATGTGAGATAAAATTCCCCTTGCCAGGGAATGCCATGAACCAGCAAGGTACTATGAAGACGTTAATTTTGACAATAACTAATATAAATTGCTTATTGTCAGTTATAACACAGCTGTGGTGGTATGTTTTGGTTAAGTGTCCTCTAAAGGTTTGGTCACCACTCTATGGTGATATGGGGACTTGGTGGATCCTGTAAGAGGCAGAATCTAGTAAACAAGAACCTGAAAAAAGTAGTGGTTTGTCCTCAAAACTGATTTGCCCCCAAAAGACTCCGAATCTTTCTCTCTTTTGCTTCCTGGACACTAAAAGCTCAGCTTCTTTGTTCTATCCACACTTTGCCTTGGCCCAATTGACCATATTACGAAATCTTGAAAACTATGAGCCAAAATAAATCTTTTCTGTTTATAAGCTGATTATTTTATAAGCTGATTATTTGCTATTTTTCACAGTAATAAAAAGATAATGCAAAATACTATTTCATAAAATAAAATATTGCTCCTTTTTAATTTCCAGTGCCTTAGCCAGGGCAGTATTGGCATACACATTTAATCCCAACATTCAGGAGGCAGAGACAGACCTGGAATTCAGGCACAGCCAGGGCTGCTTAGAGAAACCCTGTCTTAAAAAAACAAAACAACTCCATCCAGTGCCTTAAAAAATGAACTGAGTTGAGATGTAACGAATGGAATGATTAATTAAAAAAAAAAAATGAACTGAGCACCATAGATAGCCATAGTCCTCTACTAAGAGAATTCTACAGCACCAGAAATAGACGAGGGTACTTTAATAAAATTGCTCAATTTCAACATTAACCTTTTACTTCTGGACAACTGAGTACCAGATTCCTTTTATCAGGTTTTTTACTATTTCTTTTAAACACAGAACCACTTTCACAAGTCTTTTTTTCTTTTAGAGAAAAAAAATCACATATTTTATAATTTTTAAAAGCTAGTTTTATTTAAAAAACACATTACTAGGTTAACCATATGGCTCAGCCTATAAAAACAGTTTGCTCCCAAGGACCTACATACAGGGTGGATGGAAAAGGAATCAACTCTTCCAAGTTCTTGATTATATATGTATCCCAACCCCCAACCACAATGAATACACAAATTGAAAAAAAAAAAATCAATAAAATAGTCATCTTCATTCAAAGAATCATAGATTAAAAGTCATGCACCTTTGCTTCAGAAAGCATAAGTAATTTCTAGGTTTACACATGACTCATCTCAAGATCAGAAATCCCTTAGGATACTCACCATCCCCTTCCCACTTCTGCATCTACTTAAATCTGACTAATATTTGTACTATGTATAACCTACAGAGTATTTAATTGTAAAACCATTTATGTATATTATGGAATTCCCGTAACAGAAATGTTTTAAATCATTGAGTGACCACAAATCTACACAATGGACTTACTCTTTAGAAATATGAATACATATACATTTTATGTCTAGCACTCTTGAGATCACATTCTTTTAGAAAGGACAACCCTCTATTTGTAAGCTTACTATATTCTTAAAACACTGTGTTTTAACAGGAAAATGAAGTTTTCAAGAATAAAGTGAAAATATATCTAGCAGCAGGCATTTAGAAAAGCCTGACACCAAGACATACCTTTCTTACTAAGATCAATAGCAGCTTCTAAAAGCACTTCTAATTCCCCTTTTGGCAAAACTGGAACGACCCATCGAGGCCTAGGAATTTATAAAATAAAGAGACTTACTGATTATGCACTAAATAAAAGAGGTAGTATAGTCAGTTACTAAGTACAATTATTTATTTTACTATGAAAATATTAAATATTAACTAAAATAGCATTAAATATGAAAGCATTGGTGCTGGCTGAAGTTTTTTACAATTATCATTTGTTGTCTCTACAAGCAGACTTTTAAAAAATAATATAAATTACTATAATAAAATATCAATAAAGCATCACAGAGGCCTATTATGAAAACTTCACAGAAAGAGTTTTCAGGATTCAGATTTAAAAAAACCTTGAACTTCCTCACAAAGAATAAAAACTTCAAAAGGCCAAGATTGATTTATACCTGATAATCTATCAACTTTTTCCAATAACATATTAGAAACAAGTAACTTCTCATTATTTATTTATAAACATCCTTTGCCTTCTTCCATCAAGAATTGTTTTTATACAGTCTAGTATCTAATCTGCATATTTTACTAACCACCAGACAAAAAACTGAACTGTAACAATGTAACTTTGTTATGTCATCTGAGAACAATCAAGGATCATTATAAATACATACTTTCAATAGTTTACTGCATATGATTACTATATATAGGCTGCTACTAGAAGCATATATGCACTATTAAATGTTCCTTTGAAAAAGTCAATTGGAAGAATATTTCAAACAAGTTAAAACAAGTTACAAAATTATAGTAAGATTTTGTATATGTAGAAAAATTAGTACATGATAGTAAACAGAAATATAATATGAAAAATGTACTCCTGGTTATTAAAAAGATTTTGGTTGGAATATGTGAAAAGGGGAGGAATAAAACTGGGGGTTATGAGGGAGCGGTTAGAGAAATTTAATCTATTTATACAACATATATATTATACAACATAGTTCTATACTTAGTAATGCACACTTTTACTAAGAAAATCAGATATTTGTTTGCATGTTTTTTACCAGACCAAGTCTCACTATGTGGCTCTAGCTCTCCTAGAATTCACAATGTAAACCAGGTTGCCTTGAACTCAGAAATCTGCCTACCTCGACCCCCTAAGTGTTGAGAGTAATGGTGTGGGACCCTACAACCAACTCATTTTACTTTAATGCAAAGGATTTTTATTTCCCTGTGCACATATTTAATAGTTTGACTTTAAGTCAAAAATATACCAAAAAGTAAAGCAAAGTACCCATAGGAAAGTATATTCTTTTAAAAATATTCTCATTTTTAAATTAATTTATTTTATATGTATGGGTATTGTGTCTCTGTGTATGCTTGGTGCCTTTAGAGACCAGAAGAGGCCACCAGACTCCCGGGTCTGGAATTATAGATGACAGCTATAAGATGCCATGTGGGTGCCAGCCAGAAGAGGCCACCAGACTCCCGGGTCCTCTGGAAAAGCAGTAAGCGCTCTTAATGGCTGAGCCATTGCTCTAGTACCCAGTTTTTGAGTGGCCCTTGTTGAACTCACACTGCCCAATGAGGACAATGCTCAGATGGGGTTTTTTGATATGTTCTTCTCATTTCCTTTTTTTTTTTTTTTTTTTGGTTTTTCGAGACAGGGTTTCTCTGTGTAGCCCTGGCTGCCCTAGAACTCACTCTGTAGACCAGGCTGGCCTAGAAATCAGAAATCCGCCTGCCTCTGCCTCCCAAGTGCTGGGATTAAAGGCGTGCGCCACCACTGCCCGGCTTCCTCTCATTTCTTCTTTACAAGCTTTTCTTACTCTGCAGAACATCATGAAGGGCAGGCTAAGAAACTCCTAATGACCTGGCTTGCTTCAGGGCCACCCTACAGTTATTAATGTCAGTCAAGAACATGTCAATTGTAAACAAACTTCATCAACTCTTAAAAAGGCAAACTAAGCAACTAGTCCTACTTTAGAACAAACAGCCAAGGCCATTTTGTTAATCTAAAAAAACCTCATTAATGTTCTTGCTCCTTTTTATTAGACCCACTAAGAACCATGGGTTGTAAAGTACTTGGCAGTGACTCTGATGGGAAAATTAAGGCAACAGGTTCCTCTTCACTGTCTTTGTGTTACCCACCACACATAATGCTATAAAAAAAACTTATATAGTATATATATTAGAAACAAAACCAACTGACCTGTTGATCATATCATCCAACTTTGCCAAGTCAGTGTGAGGAAATGCAGGTTCCTCATCTTCAATCTGTGGAGGAGCATCACCTTGACCTTGCTCATCAGGAGGAGTTGCAGGGGAATTTTCATTGGACGAATCAGGCGATGAAGTCTTGATTAAAAATAACATTATAGATGTAAGTTTCTATTAACACACACAAGCACTAACATATTAGCATTATTTTTAAAAATGTTAGTAACATAAAATTTTACAAAGAGATCATTGAGAGCTTATGACTTAATATGTTCTCCTTTCAAAGTTTATGCTGAATTTACAAGACAGGCTAGCAACCTGACAGTGAACTTTTACACTTAAAATGAAGTTGCCAGGCAAAGAATCCAAGTGCTAAAAACCCCATACAAAAACTATCCTAAGTATGTAACTTTAGAAGCCTATTTTATTTTAAACAACCAATAAAACACTTTGTCCTGTGTATTCACATTCTTCCAGAAAACAGACAATAACAACTATAAACATGTATACTATCACACCAAACAAATAAAACACTAGTAATGACATTTTAATTACTCCCTTGTGATCTTTTTATGACCTAAATAAAAACTGGCCATGTATGCATAAATTTTCAATAAAACTGGGACTATACCTGTCCTTTATCATTCAATATCTATTTAAAGATTTACTTATTTTGTATATGAATACGCTGTAGTTGTTGTCTTCAGATGCACCAGAAGAGGGCATCAGATCCCGTTACAGATGGTTGTGAGCCACCATGTGGTTGCTGGGAATTGAACTCAGGACCTATGGAGGAGTAGTCAATGCTCTTAACTCCTGAGCCATCTCTCTAGCTCCATCATTCAATATCTAAGTATTCAAATTCTTCAGCATTACATAAATTAAAACTAACATGAATCATTGTCAAATATAAATCTTCTTGTACAAAACAAAATTTTCTTTAGTATACTAGAAATATAACAACAGTATAAATAATTTCTTTTAAAGCTATCAGCAAACATTGCCAAATTATAATCCAGATCCTTCCCAGATACCATATCTGAGGAATATTCATCCCACTTGTTACTGGTTTTTATGTCTTATGACTTAAAATTTCTTCTACAGGTACAGATTTTAAAGTTAAAATTTTGAATAAGAAATTCCTTTTATTGGCTGCAGCAAGATGGTGTAGTGAGTAAGGAAGGCACTTGCTGCTGAGCCTGATGCCTCGAATTAAACACCCAGAACACACACGATGCAGAGAACTGACTCGTTATTATTTCTAATTTCCCTTTAAGTAAATATATGTAAAGTTTATGAGAAACTGAGCCCTGGGCTGGAGAGATTACTCAGCAGTTAAGAAAGTGTACTGCTGTTCCAGAGGAACAGAGTTCATTTCCTGGGACTAGGACAAGGCAGTTCACAAGTACCTTTCATACCAGCTCCAGGGAGATCTTACACCTACCTCTGTATGCACCTGCACTTATGTGCACATACCCATAGATTTAAAAATCCCACATATATTTAAAAATAATGAAAAGAAAAAAACCAAAACTAAAAACCTAAGCCCTAACTTAGGCTCTGATTAAAGCTTTGGCTGTTACTTTGTGATCCAACAGTATCAGATCTTATGAAGTACTTAAAACACTAACATTAAAGAATATAGAATAACAATAAGAAACACTGAGAAATTCTAAGTGATTCTATAGGCAAGAATGTAATTTGCTTTTGTTCTTTTGTTTTAAAAATACCAGCCATCTTAACAAACAATAATATATATATATATGTAAATAAAATACCTAACAGACATATATTAATGTCACAAACTGAAGACCTCTAAAAAAAAAAAAAAATCAAGTAGATTTTAAAATGAAAGTTAACATATGCTTTTAATCTCATGAGATCTGAGATTGAGGCCAGTCTGGTTTACATAGAGGTTCCAGGCCAGCCAAAGCTGCATAGTGAGAGAACTTGCCACAAAATGAGTATAATGTTAACAACTAGGATTTTTTTCACTGAAAGCTCTGTAAAGCCATAAACATTGTAAAAGTGCTTAGGTTAGAATCCATGTACAATGCAGATAATAAAGCAGAAAAGACAAAGAAAGATAAACTACTAGTTCCTGCTTTAAAAATAATCATTAGTATCCAACAGCCCTTTGACTATGCTTAAAGAAACTTGAATACTGGCCTTCAAATTTATAGCCCCAAGTTCTATGACCATTTTATGTCTTAGAAATGAGAATTGTAAAAGAAAATTAATTAACAAAGTTGCCACACTTGGATGAGAGTATCTGGCTTGCTCATTTCTCTCAACTGAGAGAGGCAGGGGAGTCAGAGAGGGAAAAAAGTCTTTTCTGTAAGAATAATGATAGAATAGATAACCTGTAATAGCAGAATAGCAAGAAACTAGCACCAAGCCACAGACAAAAGTAATCTACAATAACACTTTTGCTTTAAAATTTACTCAGACACTACAAAAATGTGTCGCTCTGTCAGCAGCATGTCTGTTACTCATGTATACACAACATACAACACCACTAAAGGAGCTACATTATCACAAATCTTACTCTTTGTGTTATTCAATTTAATTCCTCAAGGTATAAATCTGTGTATGTTAGAAAAGGCTGAAATAAATTTCAGGAGATGAAAACAAGAAAATCAAATCCAAGCCCAGTGGTGGTGGCTTAAGCCTTTATTTAATCCCAGCACTCAAGAAGCAGAGGCAGGTGGATCTCTGTGAGTTTAAAGCCAGACTGGTCTACAGAGCTAGTTCAAGGACAGTCAAGGCCATATAGTGAGATCCTGTCTCAAAAAAACAAAAAGAAAAGACAAAAAAAGAAGGAAAAGAAAACCAAATCCAAAGACAGTAAAAAACAAGCAGATGAGAGTAAAAGCATGTTGTATGTTAATGGGGGTTTATCAAAGTCCCCAAAGGGGACTTTGAGGGGGCATTAATTAAATTGGTAAAACCCCCAGAAAGACTGATTAAGAGAGAAACTACAATACAAATTAGCAGTACCAGACATGAAGAAAGAAAAGAGACACTGCCACAAGTCCCCAAGACTTAAAAAAAAAAAAAAAAAAAAAAAATGAAAAGAGTATTACAGGATCTGGGGTGAGGAGCAGCTCCAAGTTACAGCACACACTTAGCATATGCAAAGAATTCCCATCCCTGCACCCAAGAGCACAAATAGTATTGTAGACAACTGCATCTAAATGAAGTGTACAAAATCTAGATAAGTGCACAAAACCGAGCAAAAGATCAAAAACAAAAAAACAAACAAATACAAACAAAAACAAAAAAACAACTCTTAAAAAAATGGATCTAGGCTGGGCATGATGGCATACATCTTTAATGCCAGCACTTGAGAGGCAGAGGCAGGGGGATATCAATGCCAACCTGGTCTACACAGTTCCAAGACAGCTAGGACTATGTAGAACTCCTGTCTCAGAAAAACAAAAGATTGCTTGCTTTATATAGAAAACTTGCTTACAAAATCAAGGTTTTTTAAACTAGTAAAATCTTCCTACTAAAATCTTCCAATGGGGGAACAGGAATCAGAACTAGAAACCTTACGTAAATTGATTGATAATACATATTGCCTTACAAGCTTTAGGGCAAGCAAATACTGACACCAGTATCTATGCTCAGATATTTTTATTATTTTTAAATTTATTTATTCACTTTACAATCCAATGTCAGCTCTTCCTCTCTTCCCAGTACCCCCTCACATAAGTCTCCCCCCCCACTTCCCTTAGAAGGAGAAGCCTCACTCTGGATGTTAACCCCCATCTTCCCACCCCCCCTTATTTTACTTGATCCTCAAACAATGCTATGAAGGTCCATTAACTGTTATCCTTATTGTATGAATGAAGAAACAGGATTAGAGATTATATAATTTACCTAGTCATAAAGCTAGTATGGTGCAAAGGTAAAATTTGAACACCAGTAATAATAATACTTCAGTACATTCTCTTTAAAAATATTTTAGATTGAAAATTAATGATTTTATGTATATGGCACACAAAATGGAATTATAATTTACTTGGTCCCATAAGCTACACTAAATAATATAATGGTTTCTCCCAGAATTGACACCAAGCTTAATTCATTCATTTTATTGAAGACTGATAATGTAAGACATCTGAGGAAAAAAAAAAAAAAAAACAGAAAACAATGTTGCTTTCAGCACCTAAGGTTTTTTGCTACTGAAAACCTGTACTTACTTTTCTTAAAACATTTACTTTATGGTTACTTGACAATTCTATCACATTTCCTTACTTAGCACAAAAGAGTTCAGGAGACATAGCGATGTGACTTTAACTAATTTCTTACCTGATTCTGTTGGAGGGGGGGCTGAGACTGTCCATCAGGAGCTTGGCCCTGGTTGTCATTCCCTCCAACTGGAGAGCCACGAGTCGTGGCTGTCATACTCGACACAGGGCAGATCTTTGCAATTTTGTCTGCTTATGTAGTTGTCTTAAGAAAAGAAATTATAGTCCACTTAGAGAAGATGAAGTACCAGCATTTGTCAGTCTTAAAAGGTTCCAATTCAAGAATAAAACATCTTGCAGAGACCATTGCATAACCTACAAGTAAAAGAGAAGAGAATATTTTATTTTAGATATAACAAGCATGAGCTAAAAAAACTATTCAAGTTTAGTATCACCAGTGAATCAAGTCAAGAGAGCATGGCTATATAAATGACAGGTAGAAAGTGGAAAGCTAATGCTTATTACTGAATTCACCTTAAACTAATAATGGTACTGTAGCCATTATACCACAAAACCCATACGAGTTTAGCTCTATCAAATAATTTCAATTTTCTTCTGGAAGTAACTTCAAAGGCAAGTGTATCAAGAAGTTAGCTGCCATTTGGTTAAATCATAGAATGGGGCAAACTGACCTTAACTGGCTAATGCCTTAAGTATATTGCAAAAGCATGTATACTCAGGACATAAAGCACAAACTGACTTGTAAATTTTATGACACACTACTCATCTAACAAAGACAGCAGCAAGTACTCCAACACACACAGATACACACACACAACAGACACATACTCCCCCCCTAAAAAAGAAAACAAACAAGCAAACCTATCAACACCTAGAACTTGAATTTCAGATTTCATAATTGTAAGAAATCTACACTCTTATTATTTTACATCCCATCCTTATTCCCAAGCCAGAGACCTCAAACCCCATCACATCTTTTGGAGGGAATTTTTCTTTGTAAAGAGTAAACTGTGGAGCTGGAGAGATGGCTCAGCGGTTAAGAGCGCCGACTGCTCTTCCGAAAGTCATGAGTTCAAATCCCAGCAACCACATGGTGGCTCACAACCATCCGTAATGAGATCTGATGCCCTCTTCTGGGGTGTCTGAAGACAGCTACAGTGTACTTACATATAATAAATGAATAAATAAATAAATTTTAAAAAATCTTTAAAAAAAAAAAAAAAGAGTAAACTGTGTAACCTACTAATCCAATACAACTGAATTCATCAAGCAATTGTAGCGTTCCACTTTTGATAAGGTTTTCATTACTAGCACTTCTGGAGCCCTCTCAAGGCAACAGGTCCCAATCACTTAATAGTAAGCAACCTAACAAAAGTGTACAAAATACAACCAAAATTTAATCCCAATTATTATACCACTGAGTTTCCTTTTGGTCTTCAGAGTAAAAGCACCTTTGGTCTTTTTCAAGAGGTACTTTTAATAGTGTTGATGTCCAGATTCCTCATTAGCTACAATCAGGCCTATACAAGTGCACTTTAAAAACAAACCAACCAACCTCTTGTAATTGAGTCTAATATGCCACTAGACTGAGAAACTGGATCTTTATCTGTATTTGGGTCTAATTTTCACCACTCTCACATTGCCCTGAACAGCCCACGTACCCTAAAATTGAAATATCACCTAAGCCAGTCAAGGTTCTTACTCACTGGCTCTTTGAGAGACTGCTACAAGCATTTTGAAAAATTTCTACTCATAACCTGGCTTAAGCCATTCAAGATCAGCATAGCATATAAAACATATTTGGAGCTCTTGTACTTCAGCATTGTATCAATAAAGTACAACAGACTTTCAAGTACTCTATACAACTCATTTGTTTCTCCTAGTCTGTGCACTACAGAAGGTATTATTTTCCTCATTTCATAGTCAACAAAAAAGCTGCAGTTTATTCAAACCTATTCATAACCATATCTAACTTGTATCTACCTCTATATTATTATCTTCTTAAAGTAAAAAAGAAAAGTGTACCTCATCAGTAGGTTAATGAGGGAAATATAAACAACAACAACAACAAAAAAAACCCGTAATTCCAATTAAAGTAAAATATACTCAGGGCTGGAGAGATGGCTCAGTAGTTAAGAGCACTGACTGCTCTTCCAGAGGTCCTGAGTTCAATTCTCAGCAACCACATGGTGGCTCACAACCATCTGTAATGGGATCTGATGCCCTCTTCTGGTGTGTCTGAAGACAGCTACAGTGTACTCATATAAATAAAAATAAATCTTTTAAAAATATACTCTAGGCAATATTCACAGGTATCAGGAGAATCTGGACAGATTTATCCATGGAAATTAAAAGTTAAGGGTGCCAGTAAACATTAAAGGGATGCTTTCAGTTAAAGAAGAAAAGGTTCTGGAAATGGTGACTGCTTATAGGTCTTTGATAGAAAACTATTTTTTCAATATTTCATGTGTATAACTGTTTTGCTACATGCATGTCTGTTCATCACATCAGAGGCCAGAAGAGGAAGACATCCTTTTGAAATGGAATTAGCCAACACCATGAGTTCTGAAACCAAACTCAGGCCATTTGATTTCCTGGAACTGGAGTTATAGGCAGTTGGGATCTATCATGAGTCCTGGTCCTCTGCAAGAGCAATAAACCGCCAAGACATCTTTCTAGCCCATACACACATAGACACAGGCACAGTCAGAAACAGACACACACCCCTCCCTTCCATCTGTACATATTCAAAACATCAATAGTCAAAACTACTGGGCAAAAGTGATAAGAAAATCATCCCAAAAATACCATATAAATTACTAAGGGCAAAAACTACAATACAGAAACCTATCAAAAAATTTGGATTTAGAGACCTTCCATGAAATTGGACTTTTCATGAATGATTTCCTCATATTAAGTATTTTTCTAAAACATAACTAGTTATATTAGTAAGGAATATGGCTTTTTAAAATTATAAACTGGATAGCTCAGTGTAAAAAGTACTTGCCACACAAGCATGAAGATCTGAGTTCAATACTCAGCACCTCCACAAAGAGCAAAGCAAAGCAGGACATGCTTGTGATCTCAACATTGGGAGGGTAGAGACATGAGGATCCCTGGAGTTTTCTATTCTAGCTGAATCTGGGAACTCCAAGTTCAGTGAATACAGGTGCTTGCCACCAAGCCTGGAGACCTAAGTTGGATCCCTGGGATCCACATGGTGGAAGGAAAGATCCATTGTCTGTAGGTTGTCCTCTTACTTCCATGTGCATGCATTCACATATGCAGTAAGAAATCTAAAGGGAATGGGGACATAACAGCATTTAAGAGCACTGGCTGCTCTTGTAGAAGACTCAGGTTAGATAAGATTCCTAGCAGTCACATTGTATCTCATAATCTTTTATAACTCCCAGATTAAGATAACTCTCTCTGGCCTTCTCAAGCACCAGACATGCATGTGGTATACAGACAAAAAAATGCAGGTAAAACATCCAGACACATAATTTTTAAAGTTAAAAAGTATTAATTATTAAAATTTTTTAATTAAAAAAATAAGGTACAAAGAAAGATAAATCAATATTGACCTCCAGCATTCACATATAAAATTTATAAAAAATATTATTGTATGAGATGAAAGGTCATGCTACAAAGTTTGAAAGACGGTACATTTATTTTTTAAATGTCTTAGATCTATTTATCTATCTATCTATTTATTTAATGCATATGAGTGTTCTATCTGCATATACACCTCATGCCAGAAGAGGGCATCAGATCCCATTATAGATGGTTATGAGCCACCATGACATTGCTGGCTCCAGCCCAAGACAGTATATTTATAATTTAACAGTTTAGTCCATAGCCAAGAATGCAAATATCTCTAAGCAATTTTATTTAAAAATTTTTAAAGGTCTCTGGTGGTGGTAGCATATGCCTTTAATCCCAAAACTCAGGAGGCACAGACAGGCAAATCTCTTGAGCTCGAGACCAGCCTTGACTACAGAGTAAGTTACAAAACAGTCAGGGTTATACAGAGAAACCCTGTCTCAAAAAATAAACAAAAAAATTACAGTAACATTTTAATTTTCTTGGGTGGAGGTATGGTATGCTAAGGTATATAAACAAAGCTCAGGGGACAATTTGCTAAGACTCAGATCTCACCTTCTACCATGTAGGTCCTAGAGATCGAACATGGGTTGTCAGGTTTGATGGCAGAGACCTTCATCTGCTGAGTCATTTTACTGGCCCCACTAAGCAATTTTTAAATTTACTCTTCAAGAATAAAATATTTCATTGTCTTAGCCCCCAATAATCCCATAATTATCAGTATATAAAGTCATCATTCTGAATTCTTATTGGCTCCCAACATTAAGAACAAGGTTCCAATTGTGATGCCAATTCTAGACAACTTCACAACCAATCAATTCAGAAACTGAAAATGAAGATGTTCAATTACTGTTATATTCCCATGTCAACTAAATGTTCATATTCTATTCTCAACACTATTCAAAGCTCTCTTCATATATTTTGTAACTAAGTCACTATATCTAAGACTAATTCCTAAGGATAACTTCCTAAAAGAAGTCACTGCAACAGACCCCTACACCCTGCACTTGAAATTCCTTATGGCAACTGAAATGTATTCACTTAGAAATGCTTGATTGATAATTAACCAAATCCTCTTATTCAGACCTCTTCCACAGTAAGGTTTGTCAAGTCCTGTATACACAATTATGGTACTGGAAGCTTCAGTAAATGTTAGCACCCTTTCTAGGCATTTTCAAAACCAACTTTTCAGTGATTATTGTCAACCTGAGGAATTTAAATTTAAAACAGAATGGTAGCATCAGAAGCTCCGTGGGCAGTTTCCTCAGTAAAACAACAACTAACAGCAGGCAAAAAAAAAAAAAATTAAGTCTCTAGAAATTGTCTTAAGGACATATAACAAACAACTTTTGACCACAGCAAATGTACCACATCAGTAAGGATAGAACCTGGCATTTAAATCACCATGGTTTCATTCCAGAGGAGCACACCAAAGAACATTGGGCTCTCCCCTTCAAGTTAATGCTATCTTCCTGGGAGAAGCAAGCAGCTATATTTCTCATCACATCCAGCAAGAGGCTCTATTGCAGGAAGACTGTCTGGGCTCTTTTGTTCCACCTAGGTCCAACTTATGGGGCAAAGTTCTACTTCGAGGGCAGCAAGCCAAGAATACTACAGTCCTAATGGCTCTTAACCCATCTAACCCATAGGTTCAAGATCCCAAGGCAGGAGATAAGCTAAAAAAGTCACAGGGTAGATGCTGCCTCCATGCAGCTGTTTGCTAATGAAGCAGGGGCTTTACCTATAAGAGAACCCAGCAACAATCTGCTTCTTCAGTTCTGAAGAGGTATAAAGGTTCCACCAGGGGAAAGAAAAACAAAAATCTAAGTTCTTTTATAGTAAACTGGCTTTATTTCAATTAAAATTCTGGTAGCTCCATAAAAGCCAATAAAAACCACCCAGCTAGCAGTTTACCAAAGAGAATCAGGGAAATAGAGCTGCAAACAACCATCCTGGGTCAAAAACAAAGCCTCAAGAACCAGCACAAAGGATTATCCCTGGAAAATGAGAATTTAATTGGATCAGGGATCAGACTGGGGAATTTTATAATCCAAAGCATCATGTAAAACAATAGAGCAATCAGTAGGTAATTAGTAAAAGCTAATATTTGGGTGGGAGAATGGGCATGCAAAGACAAGACACATACAGTGCTTGTTGGAACACTCAACAGAGACCGCAGAGATTCCAAAAATGACAGGAAAGATTAAAGTTGTTCAGCTAGACATAAATAAATAAACCAAACAAAAAGCAAATCCCTGGATGTGACGAGGCAAGTAAAAAAAAAATCATTACCCAATGTACTACATTGTATGAAGGCCATTTTTACAATAGAAATTAAAATACATTAAAACAAATAGGAATGTGTGGTCCACCTACAGGGGAAAAAAAAAACCTTCAAGGAGTCCAGATGCCCAACTTAGCAAGGCTTCAAAACAGCTCTTGTATGCATCCTCAAAAAATTAAGGGAAAGCATGATACTAGAAAAGGAAAATGTGATTATATCCTTTAAAGGTGGACTGGTAATAAAGATACAAAAAGGACAGTGAAAAACAAAACCCAAGAGCCAAGCCAAAGGTCTGGACTTGAAAAGTATTAAGTGAAATTAAAAATTCACTACAGGGGCTGGATAGATGGGTCAGTGGTTAAGAGTACCAACCGCTCTTCGAGAAGTCATGAGTTCAAATCCCAGCAACAACATGGTGGCTCATCATCCGTAATGAGATCTGATGCCCTCTTCTGGTGTGTCTGAAGGCAGCTACAGTGTACTTACATAAAAAATAAATGGGTAAATCCTTGGGCCTGAGCAAGCAAGGCAGGAGCGAAAAGGGGAAAAAAAAAATCACTACAATCAGCAAATTTGCAGATTGTTAGATAGCAATCTGAAAAACACTTAAAAGCAAAAAAAAAAACCAAAAAAACAAAAAACCCCAAAAATCCAAAAACAGATTATCAGAGTAATGTGTCACACATCAACATAGGGTAATGAAAAAGAAAAGATCTGTGATAAAATTATGGTCAAAACTTTACCCCAAATTTAATGAAAAAATATCAAAGAGTTTCAATAAATTCCAAGTGGAATAAATGTAAATATCCAGACCAAGAAAATTCTATAATCACACTGATACCTTGAAACAGAAAGTTTTGGTGTGAAAATATTATTTTGTCTACTCTTCACTGATTTAAAGCATAAAAAGGCAAATTTCAACAGCCTAGGATTTGGCAATAGATTTTCCTCATAGCAGGAGCAACAGACAAACCAGATTTAACTAAAATTACGAACTTTGAAGGCTTGGGTTGTAGCGCAATGGGAGAATGTAGTAAGCACTGTATTTGAATGGGTACTAAGCTCAAAGCACCAAAAATAAAAATTAAAGGGCCAGCCAAATGCCTGAGCTATAATGAAGATGGGGTGGGGGATAGTAATAAGGATGGGGAGAAAACCCTGTGTGTGGCTTTTAAAGAAAGGTAATTTTACCAAGTATGATGACACATACCGTTAATCCCAGCACTCTGGAGGCAGAAGCAGGCAGATCTCTCAGCTTGAGGCTAGCCTACTCTACAATGTTCCAGGCTAGCAAAGGCTAGCTTGTGTAGTAAGACTCTTTCTTTTTTGTTTCTTTCTTTTTTTTTTTTTTTTTTTTTTTTTTGGTTTTTTGAGACAGGGTTTTTCTGTGTAACCCTGGCTGTCCTGGAACTCACTTTGTAGACCAGGCTGGCCTCGAACTCAGAAATCCGCCTGTCTCTGCCTCCCAAGTGCTGGGATTAAAGGCGTGCGCCACCACTGCCCGGCTAGTAAGACTCTTTCAAAAGAGACTTTTATAAGCTGTAACATGCATGAAAACTTGAGTGTATTGTTTTATGAAATAAAAAATGAAATAAGCCAGTTAGAAAAAGATACAAATACCATATGAGTCCATTTATGAGGTACCTAGTCGTCAAATTTATAAAGCAGAATTATGGTTGTTGCCAGCCTTTATTGTCCCACATTCTTCTTGGCTTTGTCTAGCCACATGCTCTGCTTTAAGAATTTTTTTTCTTGCAGTTCTGCCTGATTTTTATATGTACTTTAACCTTGTATCCTAACTCAGTAACTTCAACCCTTCCATATACCCCTTCCTTTCTATATGTTACGTTTAAAGGGTCTTATACTTTGTCATGATTTGAGGAACTTTTTGAATGTGGTTTATATGTTAGTTTTGCTGTTGTTGTTTGTTGTTTTGGTTTCAAGACAAAAAAATTTTTTTCTCTGTAGCCTTAGCTGTACTGGAACTGGCTTTGCAGACCAGGCTGGCATCAAACTCATAAATCCACCCACCTCTGCCTCTCAAGTGCTAGGACTAAAGGTGTATGCTACTACATCTATTAGAATATTTAACTCTTACTAATTACAAAGTAAGATAGCTTTTGAGTAACCAAACTGCTCTTAATTTCACTGTTTCTCATGAATCCCATTCTTTTTCCAAGGCTGATTTTGCAGAACATGAGTTTTTCTTCCAGCAATGCATAGTGCAATATAACAGGACTACAACAAGTTCAATTTCCAAGTATCATCTTGGTCACTCCAGGTGGCTAACACCTCCAGAGATTATTAGAAAACTTTAATTTAAAAATTTAAAATTTTAATTTTAAAAATGTTTAAACTTAAAAAATCGAAAATTTTAATTATTAGAAAACTTTAATTCTGCAAGTGCCAGGAACATGCAGAAGAGACCCAGTAAATATATTTTTCAAAATGCTTATTAGATTATTCATCACTCTTGCCAATTCTTATTTTTGAACTTTCAAAGGCTCCTTAAGAATATAATCTCTACACTGGCCCGGGGGAAGGATCTCCAAATTATATACATTATCAAGATGTCTGATTTTGATATACATTGTCACAATTGCTATGGATGATTTGTGAAATACACGATTTCAACATCTTTATATAACACAGCTGTTAACATTATGTTGCAATAGCCCAAAACTCTACTGTAGTTGATAGTTACATTGTCCTTTGTGAAAACTGAATTTCAAAAAAATAGATTACCCTCTGCAATATAATTCACAGTGTCATAATATTCCTATCAGAGTTTGTTCTGGCTCTAAAAAAATTTAATAGGGAAATTAAAGAAGCCAGTAACAGGATGACATCAAAATTAGGCAGTTCTACACAACTTACTAATTATCTGTTGAATGAAAGAAAATACAAACAAACCACCCTTTGAGGTACAAATGTATCTTTTCCATTTAATAGAGAAATGACTTAGTGATAAGTATGTAATTGTGGTTCTAGTTCATATGATTACAGCTAGGTTTCTATCAATGCTAAGCTGGCTCAAGTTGGCTAATTCTGGTTCTACATTTAGAGAATCTTTTAATTACTTCCTATTATAAATATTGCTTAGGGAATCTGGGCTTGGTAACACACCCCTTTAATTAAAGCACTCAGGAAGCAGAGGTAGATTGCTGAGTTCAGAGCCACTGGGTCTACAGAAAAAGTTCCAGAACAGCCAGGGCTACATAGAGAAACCTTTGCCTAGGGGGGGAAAAAAACAAAATTAAAAAAAAACAAATGCTACTTAAATATATACCGAAAAAAATTAAAAATTAAATTTATTTGTAGTTATATAAAACCGAGCAAAATATTTATTTCAACTAAGTCCAAACAAACCTATTAATATAACAAAACAGACTTGGAAGTAGTTGTAACTGCTAGGTTTGAATTCCTGAGCCAAGCACGGGTATACCAAAACCATCATATGCCCCGTGGAAGAGAGCTTTCTTACTTCTACTTCAATTACTATTATCACTCTGTACACATGTTATGCTATGATATCATTTGCTCCTGGCACCAACATACCATTCATGTGTGAAATTTGCCTGCTATTCTCATTATCCCAGAAATCAACAGATGAAAAGACTTATTTTTTTTAAAAGGTAAACTTTTGTTTCATGAAAAACACACAAAAGAAATATATAGAAATACATATTATTATATATCTATTATCTATATTATATATATATATATATATTATATAGAAAGGGAGGGATGGCTCAAAGACTAGAATTTGGAAATAACCAAATGAAAGCCAAAATGAAGGTGATTCTACATCTCTTCTCCCCCTAGACACGATAACATTGCAACACTCCTTGCTGCCATAGAAAGTTTTTTTCCTACCATCAAAATGCTATTTCACCTTGTCACTTGTTTACTAATTACAGTTCTGCTTCCTGAAACATAAAGTTAAAATCCACCACTATCTACTGTAATATCTTTCTTAAAAAAAAAAAAAAAAAAAAAAAAAAAAACAGACTTATTTGTATATACAGTTCGGGGTCTATTTACAACAGAAAGATATATTTTTACCTAAAATTTACTAAATCCTTGCAACAAGAGCACAATAAACTTCAGTCCCCAAAACATTATCAGCCAACATTCCTGAGAAATGTTGATTTAAACCATTAACACATAAATCATGTATCAAGCAATAAACCCTTCTGTAACATGTATTACCTATCCTACTCTCAAAATGACTGCTTAAGATGAACTCAAAGTTACTAGCTAACAGACTTTGATTGTTTTTTCAGACAGGGTTTCTCTGTGCAGCCTTAGCTGTCCTTCCTGGAACTCAAGAGATCCACCTAACTCTGCCTCCTGAGTGCTGGATTAAAAGTGCCTCACCACTGTCAGGCTGTCAAAACACTTTGAAAGTGACTAATAGAACAGAATGACTTCAGAACAAAAAGACTTTGTTCAATAAACATCATAATCAAGGCAGATAGATCACTAATAACTATCTTTATGTATATCTTTTTGCCTGCATCCACAATTAGACTGGTTAAGCAACAGTTGTAGAAGAGTAAAGGATGTGACAAAGGAAACTAAACAATTTCAAATTGTTTCCCATTAATGAGATTATCTCATTGTATTATTCAAAAGTCATAATACAAATCACTTTATGTGAACTGTACAATTGAATGGGGTCTTTCTATACTTAAGAGTTGCACAATTACAATTCCAGAATATTTTTATTACCCACAAGAGAAAAACCATACCAAAGCTAAGGAAGTAAGTAGCTCAGTAGCAATAGTATGCAAGAAGCCCTGGACTCCATTCCAGCATCAGAAAGAAAAGAAACCATACTCCCATTATTAAACAACCACTCCCCATTCCCTACCTACAACCTCCCTTAATCTACTTTCTACCTCCTGCAACTGGTTTCTTTCATTTCAGAATGCTTTCAAAGTTCATGAAAGTTGAAGCATGTATCAGTACTTCACTTTTTATTGTTAATATTCCATTGTGTGGCATGTATTTTATAAATGTATTCAACCATATGAGGACATTTGGGTTGGTTTTTGTTTTTCAAGACAGAGTTTCTCTGTGCAGCACCAGCAGTCCTGAAACTCACTCTGTAGACCACCAGGCTGGCCTCAAACTCAGAAATCCACTTGCCTTCCAAGTGCTGGGATTAAAGGTGTGTACCACCATGCCAGGCTCTATGCCAATATTTGTGTTTAAAAAAAAAAAAATCACTGAAATCCGAGTGTCCACCGACAGAAGAATGGATAAATTAAAAGATGCATTGATATATGTGCACATAACTGTAGTAGAAAGGTCAAAATACGTTTTGGAGTAATAAGGGAACCTTCTAGACTACTATGAAAATGTTCTGTATAATAACCTGATCGGTGACTATACAGGTAAATTATCGGTTAAAAAGTAAAATTTTATAGTAGATTATAGATGCCATTCTAAAGATCTAAACTTTCTTGTCTACAGCAATCTAGTAAGTTACTGATTCTCCAAGCATGGTCTGGGGGTTCCCTGGCATCTATGAGATCCTCTATTTCCTAGAGATCACAAGTTTTTTCTTAGTTAGATATTACTTGTCACAAAATATTATACCCAGCTGTCTTTCAGAGATGCAAAAAAATATAAACCACCAGTATTCTTGAGAATTCTTATTTTGGGAAATCTTTTTTCATTAAAACATTTACATTGATAGAAAATGAGTTAATTCTTAATTTTTATTATTTATATGCATGCACTCATGGATACCTATGGAGGCCAGAGCATGACTGATCTGCTAGAACAGGAGTTTTATACCTGGTTGTGAGACACCCAATACAGATCTTTGAAAATTGTTAGGCTAAGAAATATAAGCCTTCTAGCACTTGAGAAGTAGAGGCAGTTGGATCTCTGTAAGTTCAAGGCCAACCTAGATCACAGAGAGAGTTCCAGGACAGCAAGAGCTACACAGGGAAACCCTGTCTCAAAAAAACCAAAAAACAAAAAAACAAAAACAAAAAAAAAAAAAAGAAAAAGAAATACAATAAAAACCAGTAAGCTTGTATGGTTAGCTCCCTTTAAAAAATAATCAGCCGGGCAGTGGTGGCGCACACCTTTAATCCCAGCACTTGGGAGGCAGAGGCAGGCGGATTTCTGAGTTCGAGGCCAGCCTGGTCTACAGAGTGAGTTCCAGGACAGCCAGGGCTGCACAGAGAAACCCTGTCTCGAAAAACCAAAAAATAAAAAATAAAAAAATAATCAAAGTGGGGGATCACTATTTTCTCTGAAATCATGTTGGACCACTACTACTGCATTTACCTGTGCACACTCATCTTCTACTTCTACTCCGAAAAAAAATAATTTCTCCTTAAATATTACTTTTTCCTAGCAGGCTGCCAATCTTAAGCTGCATTAATATTCTTGAAGCTTAAGCTAGACTTCAGATGAAAGAAAACTTCACCAAGTTTTGAGCTAGGGACCTCAGTAACAGGAAGCTTGTCTAGAACATATGAACTATGAGTTTAATCCTTGGCACCACAAAACAACAATGATTATTCAATCAAGGTTTATGTTGTTCTGTCAAAAAATTATACCTCTACACTACCAAAATCTATGGTCCCTAAATTCACACTGCAAGCTACTGGCCAACTATAATTACCCTACAAGATTCTGGGTTTGGTACAGCTCTGCAGACTCCATGTAGGTATAGAAACAGGGTAAGGAAATATTCACATTGTATTATCCCTCTGCTCTCCAAACACTGTCAATCCAACTTCTGTTTTATCCTTTCCACTTTCTTTTACTTGAAAAACTACTCCAAACTCCACTTCTCCCTCTACCCTTCCACTGACTAACCCCAATTCTCACTAAAAACAAAAAGGGCTCTTTAAGAAAGCAAATAAACCCTACAAAAATAAGAAGCAATAAAATTACAGCTACCTTAAACAGATAGATTATTCACCTATTTTTACAGATTCAATTATTTTTAAAGTAGCAAGATAACACCTAAACAAAACTTGGAGAGCCTATAGTTAACGATTTCTGGTGCCAGGTCCTGGACCTCTTGTATGTAGAGGACAAAGGTGATAAATATATTTAGGTAATTCACCCTTTAATGTAAAGGTACACATTGCGAGAGTAGTCCTTCTGCTCTGTGACCTTTCAACATGTCTCGGCAGTCAGCAGCTCCTAGTGGGAGGGAATTAGAGCTGGGAGAAGTTAAAAGAGGTGTTTTAGAGTTCGAGGCTAGCCTGGTCTACAGAGTGAGTTCCAGGACAGTCAGGGCTACACAGAGAAATCCTGTCTCGAAAAACCAAAAAAGAAAAAAAAAAAGAGGTGTTTTCCCTAGAATCCATACAGAGACAAAGACAGAACCCTGGGGGATCCCATTCTTTTATTTCATTGACAAAATCTTTATTACTTAAAAGAACTATTATAATACTATCTCAATTTCCTGCTACGTTTCTAGTTCAGTATATTCACCATGCTATGCTCAGAATCTTTGTGTTTGTGTATGCAGATTAGTGCATACATAGGCCAGAGGACAATCTTGGGTGTAGTTCATTAGATATTATCCACCTTATTTTTTAAGACAGGGTCTCTCATCTGCCTGGAACTGTCCAAATAGGAAGGGCTGGGCTGGCCAGTGAGCCCTAAGGATCTATCTATCTCTATTTCATCATTGCTGAAATTAACAGGTGCATGCTGTACCTAGCTTTATGTGAGTTCTGGGGATTTAACTCAGGTCTTCATGCTTTAATGATTGTACCATCTCGCATGTCCCTCAGAATTATCTTTAAAAAGAAGACCCAGAAACCACTGTCTTTCACTTAAAGGCCCTTCACTTATTATAAAACCTAAACTTAAATGCCCTAACATATTATATTGTAACCTAGCCTTAAAATCTCATCTTCCATAACTCCTCCCGACTCACTCTCTCCAGTGTTCCTTCTACCCTCTACTAGTTTTTCCTCTAAAACCACTTTTTCATTCTGCCATTGTACCGTTTCAAGTAATGGGTCTCAATTTTGCATTTGGTGCACACTTTTCCAATTCCTGAAGCCATTATAGCTTCACAATAGAGAGAAGGGTCCTACTGAAATTTTATAGGCAGAAATCAGAGATGATTAATAAGTATACAGCATGCCTTGGGGAGGTGTCTAGTCAAACAGTATTTGGTCAGTAACATCAAGGTTAAGAAACACCACCTGAAGGTCCCTACTCTAATTCAGGCAGTATCAAAATGACATCTTTTAAGATTTGCAAGCTTCAGGCTGGAGAGGTGGCTCAGTGGTTAAGAGCACTGACTGCTCTTCCAGAGGACCTGAGTTCAATTCCCAGCAACCACATGGTGGCTCACAACCATCTGTAATGGGATCTGATGCCCTCTTCTGGTGTGTGCCCAAAGACAGCTACAGTGGATTCTTATAAATAAAAATAAATATTAAAAAAAAGATTTGCGAGCTTCATTTTAAAAAAAACCCAAACTGAGCAATCTCTCCTACCACTACATTTTTCACATTTTTTATGGCTTTTGTTTTGTTTTGTTTTGTTTTGGTGCTGAGAATTGATCTCAAGAGTCTCATGCTTTAGTAAAATACCAAGCACACTACCACTTAGCTACACCCCCCGCTCCTTGCACCAAA
This sequence comes from Uromys caudimaculatus, assembly GCA_028551405.1. Lineage (NCBI taxonomy): Eukaryota > Metazoa > Chordata > Mammalia > Rodentia > Muridae > Uromys > Uromys caudimaculatus. The sequence goes on from CM052722.1 coordinate 6,066,549, forward strand.
TACTATCTGGCCCAACATCCTAGAGTCTTTAAGGTAGACGTTAATAACCATCCTTATATCTCCCTACACCTATAATGGTGTTAAATGAATGAATTTAAGTCAATCATCACAGCAAAACAGTAATCAGAGTTTAAGTTTGAATTTTTTTTTTTTTTTTTTTTTACAATTTCACCATGATCAAATACTTGCTCACCACTTAGCAGTTACAACTATAATCTAAGCCTTTGGGATTGTTGAGGGGAGGGGAGGTGGAAAGGAAGACGTTCCTATTAACCTGTTACAATACCTAATATACAGAGGAAGAGGTGGAGAGACAGGAATTATGAAAGTACTTACTATATCAACTACTGACCAATTACCTCGGAGAATGAGAAAAAACCTTGCAAAAGCAGACTACGTCAAAATGACTTTGTTTCTCATGGAATTGGCACAGTAAACATTTTGAGAAGTATTTGGGGAGAGCAGGAAGAAATAAGGGCATTAAACAACCCCAGCTTACATTTCCCATGAAGGGGAAGCTCTCACAAAAAGTAAATTCATGGGAAGAAGATTCTTTGGTCTACTTTGAGCTACACAACCTCAATCACTTTCCCCAGTCAGGCTTGGTGGTTCCTAACTGTAATCCTAGTACTCTTGAGGCTGAAGCAAGAAGATCACAGGGAGGCCAGAAGAGATTACATTTAAGTTATTGGCTCTATGGGGAAAAAGAAACCCAGACAAGCATGGTGGTGCAGGCCTGTATTCTCTACCAGCACTTGGGAAGCTGAGGCAGGTGTGTCAGGACTTTGAGACCAGAAAGAAACATGAAAGCCTGTCTCAAAAAGTCAACAACAAAAAGAAAACAAATAAAAAATACCCAATCCTTAAGTGTACTTCCTTATCCTCTTTCAAAGAATTCAAATCTCTCAAAGCTAAACAACAGTGTTTCTCTACTCTCAGAATGGAGGAATTTATACAATTCCTGATTACCTTCAACTGTCAAATAGAAGCCATGGGCTGGGAATATAGCTCAGTTGGTGTAGTACCTGTCTGGTATTAGTACAGCCCTGGTTTTAATACCCAGCACTGCATAAACCCTGCATGGCAATACACTCCTGTAATCCTGGCATTCAGGAGGAAGTAGGAGGTTTAAGGTCACATTCACCTACACAGTGAGTTACAGCCTAGCTTGGTATACATAAAACTGTGCCTCAAAAAAAAAAAAAAAAAAAAAAAACCCAACAAACTACTACTACAAAAAAGTAGAAACCTTCTTTTAAAAAAGAGAAAGAGATGCCGGGTGGTGGTGGCACACGCCTTTAATCCCAGCACTAGGGAGGCAGAGGCAGGCGGATTTCTGAGTTCGAGGCCAGCCTGGTCTACAGAGTGAGTTCCAGGACAGCCAGGGCTACACAGAGAAACCCTGTCTCGAAAAACCAAAAAAAAAAAAAAAAAAAAAGAGAGAGAGAGAGAGAGAAAGAGAGAGTGTATGGGAATTAAATGTTAAAAAGGTGAATAGGACATTTTTTAAAGTAGGAAAGAAAGTTATAAAGTCATATTAAAATCAACTTTATGATAAGTTTTAAACAAAAAAGTTATCTACAAAAGTGGAGCAAGGAGATAAAACTAATGACTAGCAAGGATGACAGATGCCTGTATTTATAGCTATCTGAAATAAGACTAAATTTCATAATCAGAAAAAAAATAAAATATAACACCCCTGAAAGCTTTCCATCAAATATTAAATTACAGCTTAATTGACTTGAAAGAGAACTTTGATATTTTAAAATTTTATACCAAATGAAGTTTCACTGTATTTGATAATACAGTTTTCCAATTTAGCTTACATCACTGGCCTCAATTCAAAATTGTATTGGCTTAAAGATTCTAATGAAGTAAATATGGAGACTAATTTTAAATTCATTTTAATATAGAGTGGGATAAATTGGGATTTTTTTTAACCTTGTATTCCTATTACTTGGTACAGTTCCTAATATATAGTACAATCCAGTACATAAAAGGTATTTACTATATAATTGAACTTTAAGCACAAAGCAGAATATTCAAGTTAGAACTATACTGCAATAGACCAATGAAGTAGATATGTTAGAATTAATGGAGTAATTCTCTTGGGGTTATTCCCTACCAGGGAACTTTTTAGAAGCACACTTTAGAACTCCACTGTAGACTAACAGAACAGAGCAGAGAAATTTTTGGACAAGCCCTCCAAGACTGGGAACTACTTCTCTAAACCAGGTCAGCCAAAACTAGGGTGACAAACTAAATCCAACCTTTTGGTTTGTTTTTTGTTCAAACTACAAGATTCAGAATGACTTAACACAGAAATATTTGCAATCAACTTGAGAGAACACTAGCTTTAAATCCCAATTAAACAATATACTCCCAAACCAAGTTTTGCTTTTTCTCATTAGACCTATATTATACTTAATGTGTCCAGTTACATTTTTATTTCAACATACAATTCAATGTCCTCAATTTTGCCTCTTGGCCCACAAAGTCCAAACTATTATTATGTGGCCTCTTACAGAAAAGGTTTGCCTAATCTTTTCTTTGACCTGAGTTATTATAAAGAAGAGCAACCCAATCCTTTTGCATTATTGTTCTCAGAAATAAACTACTCTGTTAAGGTTAGAATACAGGTCTAAACATCAACTGTCATGTTCTCTGGTGTCAAAATTAGCAATAAACAGACTCAATAAGTTCATATAATTGGGAGTAAAGACAAGAAAAAAAAAAAAGACCTGTAACCAACCAACAAAATGTATAGACTTTCAAAAGCCACCTGTTGGCAAAACACAAGGCACTAAGTCAGGAATGGGAGTGTGTTCCCCTTCTCTACCTTTTTTCCTGTCTTTCTCTTCCATATTCAGAATGCATAGGTTGAGATTTAACATCCAAGACTAACAGCTCAAAATCATCTGAAGAAAAACAATTCCTTTGATAACATTTGATTAACATGGTACATGTTCAAAGTTCACATAAATGATAAGATAGAGAAAAAAATAAAAGTATAAGGTGCCATAAAATAAAGATGCATCTGTATGGGGGTTTAGTCCAATTCATCCCCGCAGAGATGGTAGAAGTGGTCCAACCTGGCCGTAAGTGGGGTTTTTGGTAGAGGAAGCAGGGCTTCAAAATGGACCTAGCTTCAAGGTTTTCTCTAGTGATCCTGGCTACTAAGTCATTTCACTTCATTTCCTGTTTCTTGGGTGGTGTAAGTAATGGTCAAAGTAATGACAACAATCATTTATCCCACAACCTTGAGTCAGTGATACTTTGATATGAAATAAAAATTAAGACACTTTCAAATGCAGCTTGGTCTTCATGCCAGTCCCCCAACAACTGAAGCAGAGGCTGTCCCTGAATCTGCTGCCTGCCTGTGGATCCTGTTCTCCTAGAAGGACCAACTTGCCTAGCCTTAGAGGGAGAAGATGCACCTGCAGTAACCTGGTGTGCAGGGAGGGGGATACCCTGGGAGGGCTCCCCATTCTCAGAGAAGAGGGGGGGGATGGAGGGAAGATCTGTGTGAGGGGATACTGGGAGGAGAAGTTGATATTGGGATGTAAAGTGAATAAGTTAATAAAGGAGCTTTAAAGCCAACAAAAATACTGACCTCTCAAAGATAAGCTAAATTATAAAATATAGAACATGAAAGTAGGAGGGCAACTATTTGGAAAAATGATGAGAAAGGAGAGACAGGCAAAAACAGATAATAAGGAGGTATAATGATCAAAGTACACAATAAACATTTAGAAATAATGAAATTCATTTTGTACAATAAAATACACTAATTTTTTAAAACTTAAGAGCAAATACAGTTTTGTTTGACTTTTTTTTTTTTTTTTTTTGAGACAAAGTCTTGCTATGTAGCTATGTAGACTAGTGGCTAGCCTTAAACTCAAGAGAGCACTGGTCTGTCTCTGCCTCCCAGGTGCTGGGATTAAAGGCTTGCAACACCATGCCCAGCTGAAGTTTTCCTTTTGTTTTGTTCAAGGGTTAACTAACCCAGCTAATAAACATGCAACTTTTAAAAAACTTTCAGAATATCAGCCCTGTGACACTTATTATTACGATTAGTCAAAAGAAAATGAAATTAACTAAAACCAGCCTGAGCAAGTCTGAGAGACCCTGTCTCAAAATAAAAATAAAATAAAAGATGGAAAAATGGCATTGGGGATATATATACAGGTTAGTGGCAAAGAGAACACTTGCTAAAGCATGTTCAAGGCCCTAGTTTCAATCCCTGGTACTGCAAGCAATCAAATAGGACCCCAATTTTGCCATTCAGAGAAATCAATAATGTTGTAGGTGTTCTGCAAATAAATAGGTAAATATGTAAATAAAAATAAATAGGATAAAATCCCTGACCTTAATATCCATTAACTGATGAATGATGGCAAAGGTATTGGTTTAAAAAACAACTGGTATTAATTATGGAAATAGCTTCATGTAGAAGGTAGTCCATATTATACATGCTATCTTGGTTATGTTTCTTCATCTCACTGGGCCATCTCCTTCTGTTCAGAAGGTCTAGGTTCAGCAGTACAGTGGTGGTGCACATCTTTAAGCCCAGCACTGGGAAGGCAGAGGCAGGCAGACCTCTGAATTTGAGGCCAGCCTAGTCTACAGATCAAGGATTGTTACACAGAGAAACTCTTTCTCTTGAAAAACAAAAAACAAACAAAAGACTAGATTCATTCCAGAATTCACCATAAAAGGACCATCAAGGCTCAGCAGTTAAGAGAACTTGCTCAGCCCGGGCAGTAGTGGCACACGCCTTTAATCCCAGCACTTGAGGGGCAGAGATAGGCTGAGTTCCAGGCCAGCCTGGTCTACAGAGTGAGTTCCAGGACAGCCAGGGCTATACAGAGAAACCCTGTCTCAAAAAAATCAAAAAAAAGAGTACTTGCTCAGGCTGGAGAGAATAAGAACACTGACTGCTCTTCTGGAGGCCCTGAGTTCAATTCCCAGCAACCACTTGGTGGCTCACAACCATCTGTATTGGAATCTGATGCCCTCTTCTGGTGTGTCTGAAGACAGCAACAGTGTATTCATATATAATAAATCTTTTTTTAAAAAAAAAAAAAAAGAGTACTTGCTCTTATAGAGAGAACCTAGGTTTGGTTTCTAGTAAGCCACCTTGTGGCTTACAACGGTATCCCCAGTTCCAAGGGATCCTGTATTTTCTTTTGGCTTTGAATCCATGTGTGCATTTAACACTTACACGGATGGATAGATGGGTGGGTGACCCATGTCTCAGTTCCAGGCCAGCCTGGTCTACACAGCAAGCTCCAGGATAACCAAGTGATTGATTGATTCATTTCATATCCCCCCTTCTCTTTCTTTCTCTCTCTCACACACATACACACACACACACACACACACACACACACACACACACACGTACACACGTACACACTCACACAGTAAATACAAGATAAGAAAAGGATTATCAGGTCAAGTGACTCCTCTAACAAGTGAAGGGAAAAAGATCAAAATAGCAAAACTATGTATTTTTAATTACTGATTTATTAATGTGTACAAGTTCCTTTTTTTGCCTACATGTATGTTTACCATGTACATGCCTGATGCTCAGAGGTCAGAAGGCAGCATTGGATTCCCTGAAACTAGAGTTATAGACGGTTGTTAATCAACATGTAGGTGATAGGAACTGAATCCAAGTCCCCTGGAAAAGCAGTAAGTACTCTTAACCATGGAACTAGCCCCAGCCAAAGTATTTTTAAAAAATCATGTTGAGGGCTGGTAAAATGGCTCAGTGGACAACCAAGCGGGATAATCTTGAGTTTCATTCCAGGGACCCAGATGGTGAGAGGAGAGAAAAGGACTCCTTTCAAGTTTTCCTCTTGATTTCCACAAGAACTCCCTCCCTCATCAATAAATGTAACCGAATACAGAGAACTGACTATGCTCACCAAATGGGTATTAAGTATGCATTTGCCAGACATTTTCTGTGGGCTAAGGATCTATCAATGAGTGACTTAGAACTGAGTTTGTGTAGACAGAATCCACCAATCTCAAAGAACCTGAAGGAAAACACACACACGCACACACCACACACAGTTTTTTGAGACAGGATCTCCCTGCATTGTCTATCACCTCCATTCAAGCAATGTTCCTGCCTCAGGCTCCCAAGAGCTGACAGGTATGAGCAGATCTGTGGGAAGACAACAACCAAAGCAACTAAACAAAATTAATAATACAAAGGCACATGATGTAGTGAAGACTCAATTCCTAAAGCCCATATGCCAAGAATGCGCAAAGAATTCATTTCCAGTTGGGCATAACAGACTGGTATCCTAGCACTGGGAGGCAGAGGCAAGTGGATCTCTTGAGTTTTTTAAGGCCAGCCTGGTCCATCTATCAAGTTCCAGGCCAGCCAAGGTTATACACATGGCGAGATCCTGTCTCAAAAAAACCCAAAAACTCATTTACACTATCCTTGATATACCCTTCACTAGAGAAAATAAATTCAGACTACGTTATTTTAAAGAAACTGAAAATAGGACAATACCACTGGTTTACACCTTAACAAGGTCTACTACTTATATCTACCTGAATCAGTTTCTATGAGACACATAAAAATGATGCCAATTAGAGCCTAGGAGGGACTTTAGAGAGAACTAATTCAGTGCCTCTCCTTTTACACAACAGTAGTTGCTAGAACAATGCCTAGGATCAAATAATTATCTGTGATAGATAAAAATAGTCAATGCCTTAAAAGATATTAAAAAACATTAACTCTGGAGCCAGAAACCTTAATTCTTGAGAAGGTTCTCAAAACTAATGAATGTGTGAAATAATATATTTGAGTTATGCCTGTCTCATATACCTAATCAATCTAAGTGCTGAACTTCTCCCTATGTTTGGGTTCAAGTCAGAAATTTTTGATTGACAAAATTAGGTTTAAGTGTAGTGCTAACAAACAAAATGCACAGGACTGCAAATCCTCCCCTTTTCCTAAAATGAACTGCAAAATAACTCTGCTGTCCTGGGTTACCAAGACAGAACTCTAATCATTAGGCTTGTACTCCAAGTACATTTTGCTTTGCCTTCCTTTTTTTTCTTTAAATGCCCAGTTCCTGCTCCAAACTTTACTTGTAATCTATAGAATAAGACCAAGACAAACATACTTTGAAAATGTTCCACAAATGATTCTAACACACAGTTGAGGCAGAGAAATAACGTTAGGCAATCACCCAGAATAAAATTGGAAACTTCTCAGTGTGGCACAGCAGATCTATATACTCTCATGTACTTAGGAGGCTGAGGCCAATCTGTGCTTCATAGGGGACCAGTCTGAAAACACCAAACAACCAAAAGTCATTTGCTGAATATACATGTAAGGTAAATATGCACCTATGAATGGGTACAGGACTTAGCATAAGTGTGCCTGAAAAATAAATTCTAATCATTTCTCAGTCTTTTGGAAAAGATCATGTGTAAATTTAGGTAAATATCTCATTTTTACAATATAATACTTTCCCACATCTTTTCCCTAAAAATATACTAGTCATTTTAGCACCAATAACATGTGTCAGAAAATTTCATAGTCTTTTTTTTCTACTTAAGAAAATTCAGAGACAGATGATGTACCAGAAAATACCTGCAATCCCAGCACTTGGAAGGTGGAGGCAGAAGGATCAGTTTAAAGTCACCCTTGGCTATTCAGTTTGTATCGAGCCTAGGTTTGTGAGCTCCTGTCTCAAAACACAGAAACATAAATAATACAAAATAAAGACCACTAAAATTCCATTTTCTAAAATTCACTAAAGATATTTGAAGATATTTTATGTCACATTAAGAATGACCATAGAGCCGGGCAGTGGTGGCGCACGCCTTTAATCCCAGCACTTGGGAGGCAGAGACAGGCGGATTTCTGAGTTCGAGGCCAGCCTGGTCTACAGAGTGAGTTCCAGGACAGCCAGGGCTACACAGAGAAACCCTGTCTCGAAAAACCAAAAAAAAAAAAAAAAAAAGAATGACCATAGACACAGAGATGTAACTTGGTAGTAGCATTTAACTGCCTTAGTGTTCATGAGGCCCTAAGGAAACAGGGAATATAAACCCAACATCTGTTGTAGCTATTTTCATTCCATAATTATCAACCAACACTACAAAATGCTAAAAGAAATCTTTAGTCTTAAATTTTTACTGAAAGTAAAATTTGAAATTAAATGAAATTCAGAGTTCTCAAACTGAAATTACAATTTTACTGTATGTTGAGATAATATGAATTCCCAGGAAACAAATAACTTTTCATTTCAGGAATGTAAAAGTTGCCTAGTATTATTTTAGTCATAAAATCACTAATAACCTATTACTCTGAACATGTTAGTAGAGGTATGGAAGACACCTATTCTTTCTGTTTTCCATGGCCAATCAAGCTATTTTTCAAATGTAAGTTTTGATAGTCTTAAAAGTAAAACTAATCTAAAGCTACTCTGTTACAGTCAACAAACTTAAGTTTCTAAATTTCTTTTAAAATAGTAGTCAGTATCATTTCACTAATATGGCAACTATGTTAAAGCACCACTAGCTAAGTATAGCAGGCCCTCCACTGGTATAATAATACATATATAATGTAAAAAAAGAGAATGTTTAAATGCTTAACAGTGTAATTGATACTAAATAAGTGCTAATTATGCTGAAAATGGAAAGCAGTTAGAAAAATCCATTTTCGGGGGCTGGAGAGATGGCTCAGCGGTTAAAAGCACTGGCTGCTCTCTAAGAGGTCTTGAGTTCAATTCCCAGCAACCACATGGTGGCTCACAACCATCTGTAATGGAATCTGGTGCCCTCTTCTGGCCTGCAGGCATACATGAAGGAGGAATGCTGTATAGATAATAAATAAATAAATCTTTAAAAAAAAAAAAAGGAAAAATCCATTTTCTTATATTATCTATAAAAGTTCTATAATAATATGCAACAATAGCACCACAGTTTTAACTGATACAGTATCAGAATCATACACAGTACTCTTAAAATACAGCTTTTATTCAGCCCCAGATCAGATAAACAAAACCACTCAAGTGATTCTAATATCCAGAGTTGAGTATGAATGCAGTAAATCCTTCTCAAACACTGTTAGAACACGTGTAAAAACACAAACACAAGACAGCAGCAAATAACATGGTTCTCACAGATGCAGGCCCTAAAACAATGAAAAGAAAACTAGTCTCAGGTTTGTTTTTTGTTTTTTTTTTTTTTTTTTTTTGGTTTTTCAAGACAGAGTTTCTCTGTGTAGCCCTGGCTGTCCTGGAACTCACTCTGTAGACCAGGCTGGCCTCGAACTCAGAAATCCACCTGCCTGTGCCTCCCAAGTGCTGGGATTAAAGGCGTGTGCCACCACTGCCCGGCGTCTCATCTTTTAATTTTTGAGAACCATTTCAAGATTCAGAAAACTTAACAGCAAGAAAAAAAACCATAATATGCAAAATAGTTCAACAACCACAGAATATCTCCCTTCATAGGGGATCAAAGACTAACCCATATATATATACATGTGTGTGTACACATGTATATTTGCGTGTACATGCACATGTGTGTGTGTTAATATTAAATTAGTGGTCGTGTGTGTGTGTGTGTGTGTGTGTGTGTGTGTGTGTGTGTGTGTAGGTCAGAGGGGTGTCAGATCCCCTGGTGTGGGAGTTACAGTCTGTGGGCTGCCTGATGTGGTTGCTAGGAATCCAACTTGGTTTCTCTGCAAGAACAGTATGTACTCTTAAGTACTGAGCCATTTCTCCAGCCCCAGACACCTCTATATATTTCAAGTATTTTTCTCTCACCTGCTTTAAACAAAGACTGGTTCCAATAATAAAATTCTAGAAATATAAAAACTTTAAAAATGGATCCATTAAATAGAAAAAAATAAATGAATAGAATGTTTTCATGTGTACAACTAATCAATAACTAAATGACTGGCATATGACACATCCATAAGTAGCCTTATTAATATTATGTCAAAAAATAATTTGAAGAGACACCACTAAATCAATCTTCTAGAAATTATCAGAAAATGTATTTCAAGATGCTAGAAGACAAAAAAACCAAAGTAACTCCTACTGGATGGAGCATTCCACTGACAGGGAGAAAATGAAGGGATCCCCATGAAATGCTCCATAATTTAAGGATAAAATCTGCTTTTCAAAGTTACTTTCAGAAAAGGCAAAAAAAAAAAACCCTAAGATACTTGTCCATGCTGTTCTGGTCCTTAAATCCTTCCTGATAGTCCCTTAGATTTTACCAAGGTCAGCAAACAAAAGGAAGAAACAGCAGAACATTAAGACAACAGCGTATTTTTGTGCGGGGGTGGGAGGTAAGAACAAGCATGAAGACATTCATATAGCTTAAAAGACGACTTTTTAGTAAGAGAAAAGCAAAGACATACTTTTTATTTTCACCCTTGAAACATTAAATTCCAAATACTTCCGGCTTTCATTCTACCCAAACACTGGAACAATAAAGTATTAAGGGTTAAAGTAGCAACAATGACAAAGCAAGTAAGTTTAAACATTGCAAAAATAAATGTTGCTATCTCTGTATATTTAATACCTAAATCTTCTAAGAATTGGAAGGCATTTTGCTGAAACCAAGATGGCAGCCTGGGGATTCAGTAGACTAGAACGATCTAAAGAAGAGTTTGTAGTCTCTATTTTTAATTAAGTCCAAGTGTACGACCTAGTCATGGTTAATCAATCCTTATAATAAAGGAAGCTAATGAGCTCCTTTATTAACCGTTGCAGCGTTCCCACGTAAGTACACCCAAAATAATTCTTCATAAGTCAAATTATACAAAAAGAGATGGAAGGCTGGGGAGGGTTTAAGGTTAAAAAAAATTACTTCGAATGCCTCTCCTACTAACAGAAACATGAAAATATTACCAAAACCCACAATTCCTTCATTTACAATCAACGACCCTCTGCGGCAATTACACACACCTGTAAACTGTGGCTGTGAAAATTCAATTAACGGTGTAACTACAGAACTTCCAAAATACTAATTTAAGCACGTCGTATCTAAAAATCTTATCATTCTAGTCTCTGAAGAAACCCAAACAGAAACAAAACCCCAGCTTCGCACCTGTTTTAACTTAAATATTTCACAATGAATGAAAAACAAGCCATTTATCAAGCCTGAAGCCTCACATCACAACCATCTGAAGATTTTATTAGTCACAAACTTGCACATACTAGGATTTTCTTTCTTCGTCTTCTTTTTTCTTATTCTTCAGGAACAGCTAAAAATACAAAGGTGGTAGGTAGGTCTACTCTCGCTTGGAAGCGATTTCGGCATCAAAACATCCTTCCGGGCCTTTGGCCGTGAGCAAATGAAACGGGGCAGGGAGGTGTGGGGGAGCGATAACCGGCTCAGACTTCCCAGGGCACGGGGCCACCGAGCGACTGCGGGTTATCGCGGGAGGGCGTTGAGGAGGAGGCAAACTAGTCCGCAGGCCTGATAGCCAGGCGTCGCCGAGGCCTAGCTCTCCCGCTCCAAATCACTCCACCTCAGTAATGGCGTTTGGTGTCAAGTGGAACAGGCTGAGGGCGTCCGCGGCCGGGTTAGGGGGCGCGCGAACCAACCGTCCCCGCCCCCACCCCCGGCGCGCCCGCGCGCTGTCGCGCGCTCCGAGCCGACCTCCCGCGCGGGTGGAGGGGCGGCACGCCGCGCCCGGAGTCTCCATCCTCCTCCTCTCCACTCTAGTCAGGACGGGAAGGGGGAGGAAGGGGGAGGGCCAGAGCCGTCAGCCATTTTCCCTGCCAGTCCAAAACACACACACACATCGACACACTCACTCACAGACACGGACACACACGCTCACAGGACAGCGGTCGCGCGCACAACGGAGGCTAGCGCGCATTCGCGACGGCCCGGCCCCGGGGCGACAAGGGAAGCCCCCCACACCACGAGTCAGCGGCCCCCCAAGGGAGGGACCTCTTACGCACACACACACCCCCTCGCGCCGTTCTCCCCACCCTTCCAGCCAGCTGTAGGCCCCGGAAAGGCCAGTGGCCCTGGCACGGCCGAGCTACTTACCAAACACAACACAGGAGTCTTCTGCGAAGCAGGACACGCGGAGGCGGGAGACGAAACGCAAAAGCTCGATCCCGGGATGAGGCCTAACCTGGGAGCATCCCAAGCCAGGGGCTGACGAGGGACAAAAATAGGAGAGGCTGCGGATGCCGGGCTCACGGCGCTCTACACGCTCCGACAAGGAGTCGGCCCCTCAACCTGGCCGCCCTAGGGCAACGGTGGCTAAGGCCGCCTCCTCCTCCCTCTCAGCTGGCAGCGGCCCTCTTCCCCCTTCTCCCCTCAGGCTGGGGCGCTCTCAGAGCTCAGTCAAGCTCCGGGCTGTGCGTTTCTCCTGCGTCACCTCCTCCTGCTCCTCCTCCTGCAGCGGCAGTTTCACCTTCCCCTAGTCGCCGCCTCTGTCCCCCCACTCCGGGCCTGCTCACTTAGCTGTGGCTCCTCTCCTCACACCGGTCTCCGACCCCAAGCCCTGGGGCGGTAAAAGCAGCCGCCTCCCTTGAGGGAGAGGCGCCAGCGGCCGGCTCCCGCGAGGCCTGGGAGCCGGTGCAAGGCAGGGAGGGGGTTCGGTGGGTCAGGGAGGAGGTTCGGTGGGTCAGGGAGGAGAGCCCGAACGGGCCGTTTACCGAGAGGTTGCGGCTCCGCCACCGGCGGAGTCTAGCTTCCGCAGCGTTAGGTACCACAGCCTCGTCAATATGGCGGATCCAACAAATCAAAAAAGAAAAGACAAAAAGAAAAAGAAAAAGAAAACCCGCACGGCCAGTGGCAGTGGCGGTGTCGGCGGCGGCAGCGGCGGCGGCAGCAGCGGCAGCAGCGACAGCGACAGCGGCAGCAGCGCAGACTCCCACCAGTCTCAGCGCCACCCAAGGCTCAGAGCTTCTCCGCCCCCGTCAGGGCCCTCCCCCTCCAAGCCCCGCCCCACAGCGCTCGGCCCGGCCCCTCCCCCTGCCCAGCCCCCCTCTGGGCCAGCTGCCCCCTCTCCCTGTCCAGCTCGGGTTGGTGAGGGAACGAAAGGAAGAACGCTGTGGGCCACTAGGGGGCCCAGACAAAGCAGTGGACGCCTGGAACCCAGCGAGCTAGGTGGGGGAGGGGAAGACAATGCTAGGGAAAGATTGTTCAGCTGTACCGTGGCTTCCGGACGGCCCCTCCAGGGGGTCATGCGAGGGCCAGAGACTCTTACATTCCCCTCAGCTAGGGGACCGAGCCGAGAGCTGACGAAAGACCTAGAACATTCCGAAGAGGAGGGTGGGGTGGGGGAAGGGAGAGATCCGGCATGCGGCCTGGGCAAAGGGACTAGTCTGTAGGGAATAGCCGGGATGTGGACAGGAGAGGGTTAAGCACACAAGCCGCAGCCTCTTCGCCGAGTTTGACTAGGGCTGCTTGTTTTTGTTCCATTGTGAACCGTGGCCCCACCATCGAGTGCCCGGATGGTGACGTCACCTGTCTCCCCCTTTTCCGGGATGGTTCAGGAATGGGGGTGGGGGGTGACGGAAAGATTCCTGGGTCCCAGTGCTAGGCGTTTGCACCCGCGTAGCTTGAGGGTCTTGACTGTGCAGCTGACCCCTGTCACGTGACACGAGGACAGGACAGGCCACTGAGCCACTAGTGGTGCCAGGTCCTGAGGGTTTGGCCACCTGCACCCTACCGATAGGGGGAAGGTGTGGCTTGAACTCCAGAGGGGGGGCTTCCCACTCCACTTTGACGGAGGCGCTTTAAGCAGCTCATTCACACGATCCTGCAGCATCAGTACTTAAAAGCATTTCGTCAGTCTTAAAGGCATAGTGACTGAGGCTGAGGACATTTTGGACACAGGAATCCTTACAACAGTAAAAAAAAAAAATTATACACCGTCCTAGACACCTTAGCTACTCGGTAATACTAAATGTAGCCAAATGAACTTCTATTGCCATATCATCAGCACCATTCAGTGTGAGAACCTGGGAGGGACTTAGAACCCATCCGCTATGTCAGGGACTATTTTCTGCATATTGAGAATCCAAAGTACAGGCTGCAGATGAAAAACTTAGAGCTGTCTCAAACATTGATAGGTTTGGAACAATTCTATAATTTACCTAAAATTCACAAATGAAGAGGAAATAAATACAATTACTGACCGATCACATTTCATTTTGACCTAAAAAATGCCTATTGGCAGCAAATCTCATTTAAAATCATTATAAAATACTATAAAGTCCATATTTCATATAGGATACTTGTTGAATTTATGCTATAAACATAGTCATTTCTAACAAAGGAATGTTAAATGGAATTCCAAAGAATTTAGGTGACAACACATTACTATTGTAATTTTTAAAAACCATTTCTCTATGCAGCACAAGATTTCACCACAAAACTAATAGCTAACTCTAAACACATTATTTATAGTCCTTATTATAACTTTTAACACATGCAATCTTGTTTATATAATTACTTCCGTGCATGCTTTCCCTTGCTTATGGAGCCTCCAGAGAGAGCCTACCACCCATGTAATGCTCTAAATTTGCTAAGTACATGGTATGGTGGGTTTTATTTAATCCTCAGAACCCTCTGAAACAGACGGATAGGTATTTCTAGCCTTGATTTTAGATAGAAAAACAAAATGGGTAAATCATTTGTTTAAGATCAACAAGATTGGTAAGTAAATGCAGGTCTTTTAGCCACATCTAAAGTGCATTCTTAACAAAAATGTCCACAGTAGCCAATTCTATTCAGCATTATACTTGAGGTTCTAGTCAGAGAAGGAAAAAAATTAAAGATACCCAGATAAGAAAGGAACAATTAAAACTTTCCTTTCAAATAACATAATCTTACATAGGGAAAACCCTAGGTAATTCACTATTTTAAAAAAAGCAATAAAACTAATACATTATTTTTAACAAGACTGAGGCTAGAGATCTATGTACCTCCATTCATCCTCAAAAAAAAAAAAACCTATAACATTAATACCCTATAAATATGATTACTATGTGTCAATTTAAAATAACAATCCAACCCTTTTTAGGCAACCTACAGAATGTTTTTTTTAAATGTCTCTGTAAATCATTTATCTAATAAGGAATTAACATCCACAATATTAACTTCTCAACAGCAAAACAAATAAAACCCTTCAATATAGAAGTAAGTAAAAGGGTCTAGAGTGAGTTCTAGGACAGCCAGGACTAGACAGAAAAACTCTGCCCAAAACACCAACAAAACCAAAAATAAAACAAAAAAGCAAAAGGGGCTGATGAGATGGTTCAGTGGGTAAAGGTGATTGCTATCAAGCCTGACAACCTGAGTTTGACCCTTGGAACCCACATGGCTCCTTCAAGTTGTCCTCTGATCTCTTGTAGTACATGTACACACACACACACACACACACACACACACACACACACACACACACACACACACTTTTAAAAATGTAAAGACTAAGCAAAGGAAACTGGGTAGAAGGCCGTTACCATTGCCTGTAATCCCAGCACTCTGGAGGCAAAGACAGAGGCAGGACAATATTCAGTTTGAGTCCAACCTGGGTTATATAGTCAAACTCTATCTCAAAAGGGTAAAGTTAAAATTTAAAAATGAAAATAGGCAAAGGATTTGAACACACATTCATCAAATATGTGAATGGCCAATAAATACATGAAAAAAATACCTAACACAGCCATTCATTAGAAAAATGCAGCCGGGCGGTGGTGGCGCACGCCTTTAATCCCAGCACTTGGGAGGCAGAGGCAGGCGGATTTCTGAGTTCGAGGCCAGCCTGGTCTACAGAGTGAGTTCCAGGACAGCCAGGGCTACACAGAGAAAAAAATTAAAAAAAAAAAGAGAAATGCAAATCAAACCTATGTGAGATAACACTTCATAGTCATTAGAAAGACTTACAAACAAAGCAAGCTATGGAGCAAGGAGATGAGTGCCAAGATGCAGAGAAATTGAAATTCTACCTTGCTGGTGGAAAAGTAAAATGGTGCAGCTGCTATTGAAAGCCATAGGGCAGATCTTTTAAAAAACAATCATAACATTACTAATTCTACTCCTAGATAAAGCCTAAAGAACTGAAAGCAGGGACCCAAACAATTGCTTGTATACCAAAGTTCACAGTCACAATAGCCAAATGTGGGAACCACCCAAACGTTGAGTCCATGAATGGATAAACAAAATGTGGGACGCATATACAATGAATGTTACTCAGCCTTAAAAAGGAATGAGTCTCTGACAAACACTAGAACATACATAAACCTAGGAAACATACTAAGTAAAGTAAGCGGGACACAAAAGCTCCCATTCGAGTTCAATTCTGTGTGGTACCAAGAGTAGACAAAGTAGGATAGAGGCTGCTAGAGCAGGAGGGGTAAGGAGGATGGGAGCTTCAGTCTTACCGACATGGGATTTCTATGGAGATGACAAAAATGGTACAATACTGTTAATGTACTTAATGCCACAGAACAGCACACTTCAGATAATTACAATGGTAAATTTTACGTATGTTTTACTTTGTATTTTTTTTCTGACTTTTTTTTTTTTTTTTTTTTTGGTTTTTCAAGACAGGGTTTCTCTGTGTAGCCCTGGCTGTCCTGGAACTCACTCTGTAGACCAGGCTAGCCTCGAACTCAGAAATCCGCCTGCCTCTGCCTCCCTAGTGCTGGGATTAAAGGCGTGTGCCACCGCTGCCCGGCTTTTACTATGTATTTTTAAGGGTGAAAGGCTAGAAATGTACCTCAGTAATGCTTAGCACAAGTGAGGCTCTGGAGTCTATCCTCAGAGCTCTCCCACCCCCATTCAAAGAGGAAAAAAATCCAATCAAATATTGGTAATTTCCTATGGGGATCTACATATTACACTCTTAGCAGCACATCTAGTTTTAAGTCTTAGTAGTTCAGCTACTACCCCGGAGGAAGTGTAACTTGCTCCCAGGCTGGGTATGGCTACAGGACTGACCCTGTGACATCCTCCATTTAGTTCATGAGACAGGATAAGAAGTAAGTTAATGCCACAGGATAACTGAAATGAAAACTCACTATAGTCCAGCCCTTTCTTCTCACTTCCTTTATCTTGGTTTCTCTTTTCTAATATTTGTCCTTTCAGGCTGAAGACTGTAAATTTCTTTAACTTCCTGGTTCTCTGCCATCAGGAACAGAACTTTATTATATTCCATTTCCTCATAAAATTTCCTATTGTACTCTATCCCCTCCCCACTCAACCCAGAAAATATTTGTTAAGTATATTAATTGCTTATTAGCATAATCCTGAAATGTAGGCTTTCTTGAGGACAAATTTCAAAGAAGTTCTGTAGGCAAGGGGTTAAATGTTTCTCTCTATATAAAATCTCCCATTAGAAATGATCTGTCCTGAGATGGAGAGATGGCTCAGCTGTTAAGAGCACTGACTGCTCTTCCAGAGGTCGAGTTCAGTTCCCAGCAACCACATGGTGGCTCACAGCCATCTGTAATGGGATCTGATGCCCTCTTCTGGTGTGTCTGAAGAGAGTGACAGTGCACTCATATACAGAAATGATCTGTCCATCTTGCTCTGATGGTAACTCTCTGAAACTAGCCTATTTGCAGCCAAGGACTTGGATATAAAGTCCAGCAAGAACACCAAGAGTAACCCTGGTGTTGGATCATCTCTGTGTCTCAGGGATATACACACGAAGACATGTCCTATACCTGCCTACTTAAGAGAGTTAAAGTAAACGCTTTAACCTTGGTATCTGCACCAGCAGCCACCAATGAATATCATAGCCATTACAAGGAAAACATCAAGAATAAGCTACCTTAAGATTATCAAATCAAAAATATTTAAGATTATTAAATAAGTCTTGAGAGTTTACAGTTTATATATGAAATAGGATAGGATTGTCTCAAATTTCATAATAAAACCTTATTATATTTGATATTAAGTTGTGAAACTGAACAAAAATGTCTAAACTATTCACAAGAAGGACATTTTAATCAACCATGTTTTCCCACTCCTGGATTTTGTGCTATTTTAATTTTTTCAGCTATTTACAACTTGTAATTTGTGCTGATTCCTTTTCTCATTGTAAATATTCTCTTTTGTATTTTGTATTTTAATTTTGAAAAGTTTGCAGAAAGCTCCCGAGATTGTGTCAGACTTCACAAAGCCCAGAGTTTCCCCCATTATCTCATTAGAAACCATGAATCAAGCCTAGCAGTGGTGGCACACACCTTTAATCCCGGCACAGAGGATAAGGCAGGCAGATCTCTGAGTCCAGACCAGCCTAGTGTACAGAGTGAGTTCCAAGACAGCTTAGGCTACAGATGGAAACACTCTTTCAAGGAAGGAAAGAACGCTGGTAGGGGTGGAGGGAATGACAAGACACTGACAGGGACACCAGCATCCATTTCTCTCTGCTTCCTGAGTGTGGATGCCTCAAGTTGCCTCAAGCATCATGATAGATGCATAGTACAACAGTGAGCCAAAATAAATCTTCCTTCCTTAAGTTGTTCTTGCTAACTCTTTTGTCAGAAAAATAAGAAACATAAATAATTCAGTGCCTGTGTACTTTGTGTATGTTTCTGTGAAACCTTCTTTCAGTGAATAAACAACACAAAGTTGTTTGCAGCAACCTTTAAAACGCCAAAAAAAAAAAACCCACAAAGCAAAAACATATAACAAGATGAAGTATTTTTTCACCTTGATTTTGTTTCTTTTTTTTCTGTTTGTTTTGAGACAGCGTCTCTCTCCATAGCCCTAGCTATTGTGGAATTCACTATGTAGATGAGACTGGTCTCAAACTTACAGAGGTACATCACCCTCTGCCTCTTCAGTCCTGGGATTAAAAGTACGGACCACCATTGAGCAGCTCACCTTGGTAAGGTGGAAGATCAGCGCTCCAAGCCTATGAGGAAACTGCATGGCTCTGCAGGATGTCCAAAAAGGGTCCATACGCAGGGACGAAACCAGAGGAGTCACAAGGCAGCAGGCAAGCCCACCAAAGATAAGAAGCCATGGGAAAGCACAGGTGACAAACACCTATTTCACTAAAAAGTCGCTTTTCAAACTGTTGACACTCTGTAGCAAATGCCTTGGTTAATTAACACCATACTGTTCTTAATAATAAGTGATTTCTTCCTTTAAGAAGGAGCACTTGCAGTTGTGCTCTCTATGTTAGATTTATCTGTATTTGGCGATCGTGCAGTTAGCACCAGAGACTAGATAGCTCTAAGCATTCAAGATGAGAAAACTGAGACCTGAAAAGGCTGGCTGAATCCAACAGCTGACTCAGCCCACTCCCAACAGGAAACATCAGTTAATATTTGTCCAGTGAGTCTACGGTATTCATTCAAAGTGTTAGGAGACTCCTTTTGCTTTTGGATGTTCTGCTTAAAATGTGAAAGGATTGATTTTGTGTACTTTGTGCAAACCACCACAGTATAAAATAAATAGATCTTTTTATATTTTTCTTGAAGCAAAACGTAATTCTGTGTAGCTCTAAGAAGTACAGATTTCTTTAGTCTGAGAGGGAGTATCATATTGTTACACAGATTACACCTACTCCTGACCCTATTGTATCTTAGTAACTCCAGCTCCTCACAGGAGTATAGCTCAGATATTTGTCTAGAATGTTCTGAATTTTCCATGACTTCCCTATTAACAACATAAGCCTCCTAAGTTTATGGTACACAACATGACTCTTTTAATCATTTTCACATCAAAACTTGATATTCTACAGGACCATTGTCTTGATCTTTCTGCTGGCTTTGTCATTCAGGAAAAGACTGGCCGGGCAGTGGTGGCGCACGCCTTTAATCCCAGCACTTGGGAGGCAGAGGCAGGTGGATTTCTGAGTTCGAGGCCAGCCTGGTCTACAGAGTGAGTTCCAGGACAGCCAGGGCTGCACACAGAAACCCTGTCTTGAAAAAACCAAAAAAAAAAAAAAAAAAAAAAAGGAAAAGACTGCGGCTGAAGAAATGGCTCAGCATTAGAATACTTGCTACTCTTACTGAGGACCCAGATTCACTTGCCAGCACTCACATGGCAGCTCACCACTATCGTAGCTCCAGTTCCAGGGGATCCAATGCCCTCTTCCTATATAGGCACCAAGCACTCACACAGGTCATATATATGCATACAGGCAAAATACATACATGAAATAAACATAAACTCTTTTTCACAAAAGAAAAAAAGGGAGCATTAGTGAAATTCATAGCATAAACAAAATTATAATGGATTTTAATTTTTACAATCTAGTTTCTTAATAGAATTGTTTGGAATGTCTTTTTTAAATCTGTTAAGATTCTCAAAATCATTCTTAGTAATTGAAACAGCTTCTTTTTTTTTTTTTTTTTTTTTTTTTTTTTTTTTTTTTTTTTTTTTTTTTTTTTTTTAGGTTTTTGGAGACAGGGTTTCTCTGTGTAGCCCTGGCTGTCCTGGAACTCACTCTGTAGACCAGGCTGGCCTCGAACTCAGAAATCTGCCTGCCTCTGCCTCCCAAGCGCTGGGATTAAAGGCCTGCGCCGCCACCGCCCGGCTTGAAACAGCTTCTTTAAAGCCTTTGTAAATAACATAGCAATGACATGAATGCTCTATTTTCTACAGAACTTTCTTGAATTCAACTAAAAGAGATGCTTTCCAGATAATTTCATGGCAGGCTACTGAAGTGTGAGTTCTATTTCTTTCAGAATTTCTAAGACATTATTCATTAACCAAGTTTGTATGTTTGAGAGCGTGATCATAGAGTGATTATTCTATTAAAGACATCCTGCAATTCAGAACTTTTTGCTGATTCAAATAGGCCCAATTTTTCTTTCACTTGACACTAGTAGGATTTGGGTATATGCTTATTTTTGTGTTGTAAACATTGCTACTTTATTTATTTATTTATTTATTTATTTATTTATTTATTTATTTTTTGGTTTTTCGAGACAGGGTTCCTCTGTGTAGCCCTGGCTGTCCTGGAACTCACTCTGTTGACCAGGCTGGCCTCAAACTCAGAAATCCTCCTGTCTCTGCCTACCAAGTGCTGGGATTAAAGGCATGCGCCACCACTGCCCGGCTAACATTGCATGTTTTATTGCTAAAAATAGATATTCTTTCTTGGCTCTTAAGTGTCTTTTGTCTCTTACTCTTTTAAAGATTTCATGCCAGGCAGTGGTGGTGGTGGTGGTGGCACACGCCTTTAATCCCAGCACTCAGGAGGCAGAGGCAGACACATCTCAGTGAGCTTGAGGCCAGTTTGGTCTGCAGATCAAGTTCCAGGACAGCCAGGGCACAGAGAAACCTGGCCTCAAAAAAAAAATCTTTTTGGAAAAACAGGAATGGCTACTTGTCATCTGTCTAGCATAACCAGTCTCCTTTCTGATTTTAGGTTCATTCCAGGACCTTTTTGAGGGTTGAGTGGGGTACCACAGCAGATATGCCAGCTCTGCCCTTGCTTTTGACAGTCCATCTGGTTGTTTACGGAAGGTACTGCTGTTGGAAGCTAGCTGTTCCCTCTCAGTTTGCTTAAGCACTCAGCCAGCCTTTCCTTGGTCAAGTCCTTCAACAAACATGGAAGTGCTTTATTGAGAGAGTGACATATGACAGCTTTTAAGCATGTGCTACAAATGGCAATGGAACAAGCAGTGTTCTGGAAAATGGCTTTCCATGTACTTTATAACATCCGGACACCAGAAGCTCAAAGCAAACAAAGCTCTCCTATGCATCACACAAACAATTTAACAGAATATGATGATATTACAAAAATATCTGGCCAAGAAAGGAGAAACTGTCTTGTATTCTACCACCAAAATCAACAACTAATGTCATTTTAATATATTTCCTTTCAGATTTATTTGAATGAGCATTTTTTCTAAAAGTCAATTCTTAAAATAATATAACAAAATTCAACACATTTCAAGTTTTTGTTTGTTTTATTTTTGAGATAAGGTCACATGTAACCCAGGCTGATCTCAAATTTGCTATGGAGCTGAGGCTGCCCTTGGATCATTAACCCTCCTGCCTTCACCTCTTAAATGCTGAGCTTACAGGCATGCCTTGCCACATCTGGGTTAAATTTGGAAAGTTGAAAGGCAAAAATATTTTTCACAATGCTGAAACACAACTGCTATAACCTGCTATATATGTATTTTTTTTTTTTTACTAATCTTCAAAGATCTCATTGTCAGTCTTTTGAGAAACAGTTATCTATGAATATCTATTTTTCATATGAGCACAGGTTCATTTATAGAGAGTTGAACAAATGTCTGCATGTTCTTTATCTTCTCCACTAACTTTTAGAAAATTTTAAAATGTTTTACACATCATTCCACATCTGGGTATTTAGAACTAGCTAGTTTTAATCAACAGTATCCCACTGGGTAAATGCTGAAGAACTGGATAACCAGTCCTTTACTGATAAATATTTGGTATGCTATTTAATCTTTTTGCTATGATAAGAAAATGCTGACTTCCAGTTTCTAATCCGGCACATGAGGACCTCAGGAGTCATCATTGCTGACCTTACAATAGCAGAAAAGCAAATAACCTTAAAGTCAACAAACTCCTCTTAGAGCAATCAGAAAATTGAGGTCACAAGGTTAAAAGTGCTAACCTCCCCCCCCCCACACACACACACACATGACAGAAGCATGAAAAGTTTAGAAAAATCAGTTTACCAAAGCAAAAATTTAGAATAGAAGCCTGCCAGCTAGGGCCAGAACTAGGGTAGGTACGGTTAAATTGTTATTGGAAGTGTGTGTGAACAAACCTGAGAGTAAAAACTACTAGCTGATAGGGGGTTCTATACAATTTTGTGAGTTTTACCTGCAGGAACTTTCCAGGTTCTGAGGGTGTACCTTTGAGCGTGTTTCAGGAGGCTATCGCCTGCTTCTCAACCAGATAGAAGAAGAACTTTTTTGAAATATTCTTAGAGGATTTTGTTCTCAACAAAAGCATCTCTGCAAGGAAAAGTATTTTACCAAAGTCTAACCGCCTTAGGTATGGTTCTAATCAAACTGGAGAGCCTCTAACCTTCGACACAGGGGAAAGGAATGCCAGACTTCAGCCCTCTCCAACCTGCCAATGTAGATGGGTGGGAGGGTAAGGAACATAAGCCAAATTCCCAATCCAGACATCCGGCTGCACAGGCTCACTAAGAGACTAACAGTGTAGAAGACTGTAGTATCTTTCCCCCCTCTCCAACGCCACAGCCACATGAGTGAAGATTCAATAATGCTAGCAGTGTTTACCCTTTATATCATGCCTGCCTGTCAACAAGAACATTAAAAGCACACTGAGAAAAATTTTAAATACAGTTTGAAGAGCTAAGCCTCAGAAGCTCATTCAGTTATTGAAGAGATACTGGTCACATCAGCCGGAATTTAAGACCACTACAATATACTATGGGATTTAATAAAAAACCTGGAATGCCACACAAATAAGGCAGAAACTCTAAGAACAAATAGAAAATGTTAGAAATCAAAATGGGGCTCCAGATGTAGGACAGTCATAAGCTATAGACATAGTGTGAACAAGGCCCTAGATTCAATCCCCAGGTGTGTGTGTGTGTGTGTGTGTGTGTGTGTGTGCTTGCGTGCAAATTCTAAACAGCCACAACAGAAGTCAAGAGCACCTTTGAGAGGCTCAACTATAGCCTGGTATGTGAAGTCAAGGAAAATGTCAGAGAACATGAACATATGCCAATAGAAACCTCTAAAATGTTAATGCGAAAAGAAAGAAAGAAAGAAAGAAAGAAAGAAAGAAAGAAAGAAAGAAAGAAAGAAAGAAAGAAAGAAAGAAAGAAACGGGGGGAAGAGAGGGAGGGAGGGAGGGAGGAAGGGAGGGAAGGAAGGGAGGGAGGAATTGGGGTCTGGAGAGATGGCTCAGTAGTTAAGAGCACTGGCTGCTCTTCCAGAGGTCCTGAGTTCAATTCCTAACACCTACATGGCAGCTCACAGCTGTCTGTAACACCAGTTCCAGGGGACCCAACACCCTCACACAGGCATACATGTAGGTAAAACATCTATGCACACAAAATGAAACTAAATCTTAAGGAACTGAAAAAAGAAAGGAACAGAAGAAATATTTAATATAATAATGGCTGAGAATTTAACAGTATAATTATTTACTTTTATGTGAATAGGTGTTTGTCTTGATGTATGCAGGAATGTATACACACCACATGTGTGACAAAAGAGGCTGGAAGACGGAGTCAGAAGCTCTGAAACAGAACTTACGGAGGCCAGAGTTGTAGGAACAGCAGCTGTGAGGAGAAGTGGAGTTGTGAGCTGCCATGCACTTGCTGGGTCCACTGCAAGAGCAGCTAGTGCACCTAACTCCTGAGCCACCTCTCTAGCCCTGAATTCACCAGCTTTATTTTATTTTGGTTTGAGTCAGTGTAGTCCTGAACTCCCCACCCCCTTTTTTTGGAGATAAGAGTCTCTCTATTATGTAGCCCTAGCTGTCCTGGAACTCACTCTATAGACCAGGCTGGCCTCTGCCTCCTGAGTGCTGTGATTAAAGGTGTGCACCACCACTGCCAGGCTGAATTTCCCCAAATTAATGATAGATACCAACTACAGATCCAAGATCAGAAAACAGTAAGCAGAATAAATGCTTCCCAAAATTGGTATCTGGGTATCATATGCAATCATATAATATCAAATATCTTATTCATTGTAGAAATTTTTGGAAGAAACAAGGGGAAAGATGACATTAGGTTTCTCTTTGGAACCCTTGCACATGAGAGTAGAATGAAATCTTTAAAGTGCTGGGGTAGGCACATAAACTAGAATTCTGTATCCAGCCAAATTCTTTTTTAAATGTGAAGGAGAAATAAAGATTTTTCTCAAATTTCTGTGGCTGGTAGAATTATCTAGAAAGAAATGTTCAAATAAGCTCTTCAATTATATAGGTCAGAAACTCAGCTCTCCAGTGAGAGAGGGTCAGAAAATAAATAAATGGAGGTAGGATAAAATCGTTGGTATTTCTCCTTAACTGACCTAACAGTAGTTTGTTCAAAATCATAACAGTGAAAGAATATTCAGTGGCTATAGCTGATGGATAACTAAAAAGAATGATAGGCTTGTCATGAACAATGGGAGAGGGGATTCAGGAATATTCTGTTAGAAGTTTAATACCTGAAAGCGGTATAGTTATTTGGAAGTAGACTCAGATTAGCTATACATACATACATACATACAT
The DNA here is from genome assembly GCA_028551405.1 of Uromys caudimaculatus. NCBI lineage: Eukaryota > Metazoa > Chordata > Mammalia > Rodentia > Muridae > Uromys > Uromys caudimaculatus. The sequence continues at coordinate 6,091,725 of CM052722.1, forward strand.
ACATACATACACACACACACACACACACACACACACACACACACACACACACACACACACACATATATATATATATATATATATATATATATATATATATACATATCAAACTCTAAGAGTAAGTTCATTGAGGTTTCTTTCTAAGACAGAGTCTCCCTATTTTGCCCAGACTGGGCCCAAACTCACTGGGCCCAAGAGATCTTCCTATATGAGTCACCCAAGTAGTTGAGACAGGAATATGTCATTGTCTCTGGTGTTGTGTAACAAAAATTTTCCTGGGGAGACAAAATGCACATGTCTATTTACCCCAGTAGGGAACCCAGGACAGAGCAAATATGGATACCACCTAAGTCCAATTTGGTGAACCAATGAGTTTTATTACAGTTACTTACAGGAATATGGGTAAGGGGTTACTTATAGGAATAGAAATGACTCAAAGACAAATGTACCACCAAAGCCTAGCCAGCACAGGTGACAGCTCACAAAGCTGGAATCCTGGTGCACATTGCACAGCCTGCAGGCAGCTCAGCAAGTTGGAAAGTGTCCTTTCCAGATGCCTCAGTTGTTCTAAACCTCTTCCAGGCAGCTTGGCTGGTCTGGTCTCAGGATCTTATTTGCATTTTTGGGGTTGTTTTTTTTTTTTTTTTTTTTTTTTTTTAACTCTGAGAGTTTTATTTGCAAGCCAGCTTCCTAGTCTGAGGGGGATACTCAACTTTTACTTTGACAAGGAAGAGCCTCATAAATCTGGTCAGTTTCAGGGACTTCCTGAAGCTATTTTGAGTTACTTAATATCTTGTTTAAATTAAAGAGCTTCCCTGTAGGGTGGAATGTTTCAATCTTGGAAGAACTGTTACACAATAATTAGCTGGGGGATTAAAAAAAATGGTATTATTATTTATTCTTTGAAATTTTCATAACACTGAGAATTTCATATAATGTATTTTGATCATAATCATCCCCACTCTTCCAACTAACTCCTCCCAGATATAAATCTCCACCTTGACACCACCTCCTAACTTCCTTGTCACTTTTTTTTCTTTTTCTTAAAATAAGCCATCAAGTCCAATTTGTGGTGACTTTACCCTAGCTGTAGGGCCATCCACTGGAGCTTGGCTGACTACCAGGAATCACACCCCTTAAAAAAATCTTTTTCTCCCTCCCCAGGAAGCCATCAACCACCAATAGCTTCTCATTTGAGGTGGAGCTAATGAGCTCCTCCCTAGGAGATTATTCTTTTTAAGTATAATTAACATGCTAAGAAAGGAGAGAAAATGGAACCATATAAAATGCTCAATTAAGACCAGAAAGGGTAGAAAAAGAGTGGAAGAGGTCAAAGAACAAGGTCAAAGAATGGAAAGGAATAACAAACATGGAAGACAGAAATACAGCTATATTGATAGTAGTCACTTGAAGCGTCAGTAGTCCAAATACACCAATTAAAAGACAGCAGAACTAGGCCTGTAGCTTAGTGATAGAACCAAGGCTTACAATGTATGGTACCCTGTGTGGCATCTCCAGCACGAAAAGAGAGATCAAGCAAGCTAGGTAACGGGATGGGAGCTGGGACAGGAACCAGGAGAAAGAGGAGGGGTTAGTCAGGGGGGATTAAAAGAAAATACCTACGATTTGTTGTCGAAGAAATCCATTGTAAATATTAAAGACATTGAAAGATTAAAAGATGGCCTTGCCTTTAATCCCAGGACTTGGGAAGCAAAGACAAGTAGATCTCTGAGTTCAAAGCCAGCCAGAACTACAAAGTAAACCGCTGTCTCAGAAAACCAAACCAAACCAACAAATAAAAACAACAAAGTAAAAAAAAAAAATGGCATTTTTGTCTTCTTAGCACTAATCAAAAGCAAGCTGAAGCACTTATTTCCAACAAAAATGCTTCAGTGAATATTGGTGGCCCTAATTCTTCTCTTCTTATTTAGAAGATGGAGTTTAAGTTGTACCTATAGCTCAGGTAGTTGGTAGCACACACAAAGACTCACATTCCATCCCAAGAATCCTCATAAAACTACACAAGGCAGAGGCCTAATCTAACCCCAGCATTGTGGAGGCAGGAGGATCAGATGTTCCAGGTTGGGCTACATGAGGCTCTGTCTAAAACAAAACAAACAAACAAAAAGATGATCACTCTTTTGTTCTGATGTACAAAACACATTCAGTAAGGTATGGAGATCCATAACTACTTACTTTTTGTATGCATATATCAGTTTTCACGTTTTAATGCCAAGGGCTATCATTCACTGTTTATTGCCCAAATTGGCTCTTGTACTCCTTTGAATCAACCTTAAGTTAGGTTCTACTGTCATTACATTTTAGATAAGATAGCTTGCCGGGCAGTGGTGGCTCACACCTTTAATCCCAGCACTTGGGAGGCAGAGGCAGGCGGATTTCTGAGTTTGAGGCCAGCCTGGTCTACAGAGTGAGTTCCAGGACAGCCAGAGCTACACAGAGAAACCCTACACAAAAAAAACAAAAAAAACAACAACAACAAAAAAATAGGTTAAGCATCTAGTCAGATTTCTGTGGTTTTTTCATCTGAGAGTCAAAATTTAGTTCTACATGGTGGGGCCCTCATGACTGTTTTTAGCCTTTCTGTATGAGTTACACATATATGTGATGTGTGTGTGTGTGCGCGCACACACACACACACACACAAGCATGTGTTTTCATGTGGAAACCAGTGGACAACCTTGAGTATGGCTCCTTGGGAGCTCTCCTCTTTCTCCTCCTCCTCTTCTTCCTCCTCCTCCTCTTCTTCTTCCTCCTCCTCCTTCAAGTTTTATAATTTTTATTTTTATGTATGTGTATGCGTGTGTGTCACATGTGTGGGTGTCCTGTTGGAAGCCAGAAGGGTGTTTCAGATCCCCTGGAGTTGGAGTTACAGGTGGTTGTGAACTGCCTGGCATGGGTGTTGGGAATTAACTTGGATTTTCTGAAAGAGCAGCTAGTGTTCTTAATTACTGAGCCATCTCTCCAGCTCCCCACTGGAGACAAGGTCTCTCACTGACCTGGAACTTGACAAGAAAGCTACACTGGCTGGCCAGTGAGCCCCAGAGATTCATCTATGTCCACCTCTCCATTGCCACCATTATAAGCATATACCACCACATTTGGCTTTTTTTCATGTGGGTTTGGAGATCGAACTCAAGTCTTTAGCTATTGAGGTATCTCCTCAACCACCACTTTTCACCTTTCTATATTATAACTACATATAAGCATAGTCATAGGATGGACTAACAGGGTACCTGATGTCCAATAGTCAGTATTCCATATTGTCAGCCTTTTACTGCTATTATATTTCATTGAACTTGGGGTACCATCTATTATAAGATACATCACTAGATCAAATGCCACTGACAAGGAAAGATGCTGCTGCCAGTCACAATGATGGAAGATTCCACCTAGTGTTGGAAAATACATCCCAGTTTCAAAGGCATGAGAAAATGTACTTTGCAGAATGAATAAAATTCAGCGTTAGGAATATAAGTTCATGTTTAGAGTCCAGCGGCTTTAACAACTGTCCCGGCCCCAAAGGTCCCTACTCTTACATATCCAGTTCTGAGTGTACCTTGGAGAGGTAAACTTGCTTATTTAACTGCCTATTTGATGTCTCTATGTGTATATTTTACAGTTATCTCAAAATTGCATGAATTTTCATCATCTACCATCTTGTATGATTATTCTTCACAATTATTCAGGCCAGATACCTTGGAGCCAACAGATTCTGGTACTTCTACCTTTAACAAAGCTCATACTTTGGGCATTTCTCACGGCCCTCATACACCAGAACACCTGTAGCAGACATGCTAGCTGCTCACCTCAGTCATGCTTGCCTCTTCCTCCTGGGCACATATTTTCCAGCTTCCTCTGCAGGCAGATGTAGCCAGATGATGAAATTGTGCCTTTTTGTTGGTGGTGTTGGTATGCATGTGTTGAGACAGGGGTCTCATATAGCCAGGCTAGCTGGCCTGGAATTCAATATAATATATATCCGAAGATAACTTTGAATGTCTGCTCCTCCTGCCTTTCACCTTCAAAGCACTGAGGTTACAGGAGTGCACCACCCATACTCCATATCAGCACTGCTGGATGCATCCCGGAGCTTTAAGTATGCTAAGTAAGCACTGTACCAACCAAGCCACATTCCCAGCCCATATGATGAGATGACAATCGGTAGAATATGAGAAGAAAATTGTGGCTATAAAATTCCAATAGTCTTAACTGTGTTTCTCCCCTTCCAGTTTGTTGCAATGGCCATGACTCTGCATTGTCCCCTCAATGATGACTTTGGTTGCTATGTGTTGAAAGCAACAGAGTCCTTGTCAGCAAGGGTTTCTGACTGCTTAGAGGAGTGCCCTTTGACCTGTTCACCTGCCCAGTACCATAAGATGAGCAATTGCATTTTGGAGGGTTCTGAGCAGTGGGCAGTAAGGGAACTGATGTTACAGTTCAGAAAGATGGAGAGCCACATTAAAAAAGCAGCAAAATTCTTAATTCACATGTCACCTGTGATAAATTGGAAGCCATACAAAATGCTTCCTGTGCCAATAACTTCATGGAAAGGGGACAGAAGGCAATGTGAGGTGTGCATCGGTGGCCATTGGTGTGTTTAGCAAAGGAGGGAGAGGAGGTGGCGGAGGCAAACTAAGGCAAGAACTGCCTTACTGATTCTGGCAAGAACTGGCAGAAAGGAGAAGTCAGAGTTGGGAAATTTGGGAACTGGGTTTAAAAACTGGACTGTGCCGGGTAGTGGTGGCGCACGCCTTTAATCCCAGCACTTGGGAGGCAGAGGTAGGTGGATTTCTGAGTTCGAGGCCAGCCTGGTCTACAGAGTGAGTTCTAGGATAGCCAGAGCTACACAGAGAAACCCTGTCTCAGAACCAAACCAAAACAAACAAACCAAAAAACTGGGCTGTCCCTTTGTCCAAAATACTAGAAGACAGACCAAGAAAAGCTTTGTGCAACCAAGTGCAGGGGAATGGCCCCAGTCTAACCTGCCGATGACTTCGCACATCTTCACCTAGGCCACATGAGCAAGGCTTAACTGCAGTCTGAAAGGAGTCTTGGCAGAGAGCCTTGTGATTGCTCCTGGAAGGGGCAGAGATAAGGACAGGGGCTGCTGCAAGGGAGTTCCTTGTCCCTATCTTGTGGAAGAGCGCCACAAGGCCATTTGTCACCCATCTTCTGTTTGAGGGAGGCCAGTTCTTTCCGCCCTCCCTGATTCTAGCTCAAGGGCATCTGCAGGCTTCTGTGGCATACTGGGATGCTTCCGTTGTGCGCCGAGATCTGCCTTCTGCATGGCTGAGTAGCCTACCTACCACTCAGGTGGTTTGGACTGTCCTTTGGCACCTTAGGTTAGACATCATCCTGTAGAACTCAGATGTAGAGCACTGATGCCATGTTGGTCCCATTTTCACAGCTCTGTAAGTAATATCATTCCTACCTATTTGACCCTTGTTATGTAGCAGCAGCCAAGTCAGCAGAAGGGTAGCAAGCCAACCTAAAACTTTCTGATTCTACGTATACAGCAGAAGAGAAGGAACTTGGTGGTTTCTCTGTATACTTAAAAACTAGAACTGTATTGTTTTGTTTGTTTTTCAAGACAGGGTTTCTCTCTGTAACAGCTCTGGCTGTTCTGGAACTTACTCTGTAGACTAGGATGACCTCAAACTCACAGAAATCCACCTACCTCTGCTAGGACCAAAGGCACATGCCACCACTACTCAGCTTCTGGAACTGTATTTTAAGAGAACATATTGGTTAACATCTACTGTAATTTTTAAAATATGCATTCTTTCTGACTCAGTATTTCTACTACTCTGAATCTATCCTAGAGAAACAACAAGGACACTGGAATTAAACATAGAGCTCTTGCAATAGTTAAAACAGGGCAACCTGTGAAATAAGCCATGGTGTATACATGCTGAGGACTATTATGCAGTAGTTAAAAAGAAACAAACTATGGGTAATGACTTCCAAGAGAAATTATTTAGTGAATAAGGGAAATTAGAAAAAAAGATCATTATACCATGAACGGAAATTTAAAAACCTATAGAAATGTCATATATTTCAAAATAACAAATACTTATATGTTAAAAAGTACATATAAATGCTAACTAATACAGTCGTTGCTTCATGAAAGGGATGAAGAGAAGGCATCAGGATTGGGAGTGTGGATGGAAAGGGCTGCAGTCTTATTGTAATAATAAACTGTCTTTGAAAGACACTGAAGACTTGGGCAACAAGAAATCAATTGTCTTATAAAGGCCATTTGGCTGTGCTGCAGACACTTCCCTCTCCCTTATCAGCCTAACATACACTGGCCCAACTTTCAACTGCTAGCAGGATCTCTAGGGGGCTAATGCAGTTCACCAGTGACTAATAAGAGACTCTATCAGTCCAAAGGATAGGAGGCCATATTAGTAATTTTAAGTAACTAGCCAAGGGGATGAAAGGAACACTCTATTGTATTTTGAAGGCAGTGACTATAAGAAGCAGTGCCTGTCTCAGAAAAGGGGTTTGCAAAAATGATGGAACTAAAAGTTAGAAGCTGGGAGGAGGGGCTCTGTGGAGCTGGGCCCAGGCCCCGTGAAGGGATGCTGCTCACCTCATGCTGACATTTTCTGAAGCTGGTTAACTGCAAACAACTCAGCTGGACACCCAGGGAAGGCACAGCTGGTACCAAGGAGAAGTGTCTCTGGGGGAAGCTGAGAGGCACAGGAAGCTGACAGGAAAGAAGAAGAGAAAGCATTTAAGTTCCTTCACCCCCTCGAGCCTGTCAGTCTCTTTTATGCCCCTCATAGCCAGAGCCAAGCAGGAAGCCACCTGCAAAGAAGAAATGTAGCTTACAGAGTTGCTAATCAAAATCTAGACGATAGGCACTGGAGGCACAGCGTGACGGCAGTGTGCCTAGCAAGTGAGCTGTCCTGGGTTCCATCACTCTTCCCCCAAAAAGTGGGCACGATGACACAGGCCTGTAAGTTTTAGAAGCGAGGTAAAATGAGTAAGGTGTTCTTTATCTGAATTAGACAGGAAGCTATTTTCAGCGAAGAAGGGAACTAACAAGAGGGGGAAAGAGGGACAGGAGAGAGTCATGGGCTAGTGAATATCAGTCCAATATTATATATGTACGAGAGTATCCAAACGAGCTATTTTGTATGGTAACAAACAAGTCAGGTTGCAATAAAACACATAAACACTAAGCAAATGACTAGATGAACATTTATGAATTGTACAGGCCTGGGCTGTCCACACTCATGACTTACATATCTCAGATTACCCCTTCACTAAATGCTCCCAGTCCCGACGCTCTTTCTGAGCCTGAATGCATTTAACATAAAATTACCATTCTGGACGCTCCAAGGTTTATAAAAGAAAGGCAAGATACAGGCTTTCCATTCATCTGCCAACTTTATAATTACTAGCTTGGAATCCTAGCAACTTCCAAAACTTTATTTATTTATTTATTTATTTATTTATTTATTTATTTATTTAGTAGCACATTTGAACCCCGTGAGCTTTTTTTTTAAATTATGTATCAATATGTAGAGTGTTTCACAGTCACCAGGTTTGTTTTGTTGGTTTGTTGGTTTGAGAAAAAAAGTGCTAGAGCTTGAACCTAGGGCCTTGTGCATGCTAAGCAAGCTCTCTCCCACTGACCCGCACTAACACCATTAGGCTCTTTGACGTTCAGATTCTTCTATCCTGGGCCAGTAAGACCTCCTTAGAAAGTGGACAGCTGTATTTTCCATCCTTAATTTCTAGTAAGGGGATCTTCCAGGTTCATCTTGCATCTATCTATTCAGTCTTAGAACTTTTACATAGCAAAAATACTCTGTCTATAAGTCATTTGAAATAATTACTGTGTACTTTTGCCACTAGCTTTATAGTTGAGCTCCTTTTCCTCCCAGTTCATCTTTAATTTTTCAAAATTATCTTTTTTCTTTTTTGCTTATATTCAGTTTTTAAATTGTTAAAAACCAATTTTATGGGGGGTAGGAGGGGAAAAACAGTTTTACAGTTACTACTTGGCAGAGCAAAGAATTTCCCAGAGAACAAGTGATACAGGAGAGAAAGGGGAAAAAGGAAGCTACATTGTGTCGAAAACCTAATTGTGGAAGGGAACACACAGCCCAACCAGGGCACTCTGTTGGTAGGACATTACAAGGGTCTGAATACTGAGAGATGGCTATCAATCAAGCTTCTCTTTTACATAAAACTAAAAAACAAAACAATAAAAAGTATGAAGCAAAATACATTCAAAGAAACTAGCTCCTGCCTTTGTACATTCTGAATTCCCTCCCTCCGCCTTTAGGGGACCACTTTTACTAATTTCTGCTTTATCTTCCCAGTATTTTGTTTTGAAAAATATCAGAAAATAGGCAGAGACTTACAACCCCCAAGATTGATTTGCTACACAACATTCCTGCACCTTGCTATTTCTCAGCACCAGCACTGTTTTGTTTTGTTTTGTTTTGTTTTGTTTTCTTGGGAGAGGGAGGGGTTGTTCAAGACAGGGTTTCTCTGTATAGTCCCGATTGTCCTGGAACTGTAGACCAGGCTGGCCTGGAACTCGGAGATCTACCTGCCTCATCCTGCCAAGCGCTGGGATCAAAGGCGTGTGCCACCATTGCCTGTCTCAGCAGTCTAAACAGCAGCATACAGATGTCATCAGTCCACTGTGGCGCTTCATTCAACTCTGCTATGTAACTACTGTCCTTTAGTCACTAAAGTTTCGTGTTTCAATGCCTTTGTTATTTTTGCAATTATTCTTCACCTTTAGGGTGTCTGAATTTTTGTCATTATAAATAATGCTATAGTACATATCCTTGTATATGAAGATTTTCTGGATAAGCAATTATCTTAGACAACTTGACTTAAAGGTACAGATTTATTAAGTTCAAGGCCTCCTTTGTGCCTGTTTTATACATTGTCAAGTTGATCCACATTAAACATTACGTCTATCCCTGTAACATTCCTACATGGAGCAGAGAGAGTTTGGTCTGGTTTTTTGTTCTTGTTTTTGTTTTTATGGTTTTTTAAGACTGGGTTTCTCTGTGTACTATGTAGTCTTAGCTGTCCTGGAACTCCCTCTGTAGACCAGGCTGGCCTCGAACTCAAAGAGCCACCTGCCTCAGCCTCCCAAGTGCTGAAACTAAAGACATGCTACCATGTTTGGGCTCTTGTCTGCATTCTCATCTGCACTGAGGAAATATTTACTATTTTGACAGATAGCTAATATATTTGTGTAGGAGTTGTACATTTTTACATTATGTCTTAGTACTTAGTTTACCCCATCACTGTGCATTTCAATGATAATTCATTACTTTTGAAATTCATACACACACATATCAAATATCATTTAATTTATTCTTCTATATATTTAATCTAAACTGCATGTGGACTCCAAGAATATTTTTCTGAGCCAGTAAATATTTAGTATTTACATGCAAGGCTATAGTGATGATGCAAGTAATATAAAATCCAATACAAATTATTCCTGTGCCGGGCAGTGGTGGCGCACGCCTTTAATCCCAGCACTTGAGGGACAGAGACAGGCGGATTTCTGAGTTCGAGGCCAGCCTGGTCTACAGAGTGAGTTCCAGGACAGCCAGGACTACACAGAGAAACCCTGTCTTGAAAAACAAAACAAAACAAAAAAATTATTCCTGTAATTTTAATATATTTATATGCTTAGAGACCAGAAAATATTTGAAGTGTTTTGTTAGATTTATAGCATTACGGTTTAATTTGACTATAATAATGGTTACCTTCTCACTAAGAAAATTTAAACTGGAGGTTAGAGCTCTATTATTCATAACTTTACATTTAGTAAATTATTTCTGAAATAGCACTGTCATGTTCCTTATCAAGATGGCCATGGCCAGTTGTTTCTAAGTCCATGTGTCCTCATTCCCTCCTTTTACTTTCCAGAGTGACGGTTCCAAAATATTTCTGGCATACATTAGCTAGCTATTCAGAGTGTAATTTATAGGTCAGAAAATAACTGTTCATGTTGTAAAGGACTTTAGCACAGATGTGCCACTGCTACCATCAATCGTGAGAATATATATTTAGGTCCTAGTATTTAGATACCTAGCTATTTTTCTGAATCCCAGAGTCCTGTGTGGAAAAAGGTTTGTAGCAGTTATCCATAAACAAATATAACAAACTGTGTTGCAATGCCCTGAAATTCCTTGGGCTGACGCTTAAAAAGAAGCACTGTTAATTAGTATGTTTCATGTCTTCACCAGCAAAACCAGACAGATCTTCTGAAATTAACCCTTGCAGTACAAAGAACATCCCACAGCTGCTGTCTCAAAGCTTCCCAGAGTTAACATATTTCAAAACACATTTTTCGCCGGGCGGTGGTGGCGCACGCCTTTAATCCCAGCACTTGGGAGGCAGAGGCAGGTGGATTTCTGAGTTCCAGGCCAGCCTGGTCTACAGAGTGAGTTCCAGGACAGCCAGGGCTACACAGAGAAACCCTGTCTCAAAAAACCAAAAACAAACAAAAAAAACCATTTTTGAACTATAATGTAAACAAAACAACAAACAAAAAACCCAAGCACACACAGCCAATAAAATCAGTCTAAAATGAGAGTGAAGGCAGGGTACTTATAAAGAAAAAAATTACAACTACTGAAAATGTTAAAATCCAGTGTTTAAAAGGACGCAGGGAAAAAATCTGCCTCTTCATCCACTACTGCTCAAGAAAAGCACACACAGAGGTTTTCCATGGTACTTACTGGTATTCGTCATCAAACTTCTTTTAAAGGTGTACTTCCAAGTGATATACTAAGCGTTTCATTCTGCTCTGGTCACTTTTTGTCACTGGGAAGAGGAAATCTCAACTGAGGAAGCGCCTCCATCAGACTGGCCTGGTAGGCATGGCTGTGGGGGCATTTTCTTGATTGATGATAGATGTGGGATGGCCCAGCCCACCACTGAGGCCACCCATGTGCGGGTGGCCCTAGGTGGTATAAAAAAGCAGGCTGAGTAAGCCATGGGGGGCAAGCCAGTAAACAGTGTTCCCCCATGGCCTCCTGCTTCCAGGTCCCTGACTGGCTTCCCTCAGTTATGGACAATAACATGCAATCTAAAACAAACCCCTCCAAGTTGCTTTATGTCATAGTGTTCACCGAGACAGAACGCAACCTAGGACAATTCTGAAGAAATAACAGAAGATATGGGCAGGGAAAAATTACTAGGCTGTTAATATAAATACAGCAGATCACAGCATAATGTTATAGACAGCCAAATGCCAGTCAATATGAAATCCGTGGCATTAAAGTAGATGTGATTATTCAAAATATTTGTATAGAACTCCATTTTGTGGCAGATACTGTCAGAAATCTTTTATGTTCTTCCTCGACGCTGAAGTATTGTTCTGAGCAGCAATGTTCTCTACTCAAGGCACAAAATCAGGGTAACCCTGAGCCCACTTTCCCTGCTCCCCCTGCACCTAACATTTTAGTTAAGGTCAATGAAATGTGAGAGCCTGCTGGGCACCTCTCCAAAAGCTTTTGCTTTCCTCATGAAAAGGACTGATACCTTTCTGCCAAGAATCACCTATTGCAAACCTGATGAGCGAGTGGTGGGTGGTTTCTGTGGCTTGGAGCAAGCAGTGTCTTTAACGTGGTGAGCTGGGAGGCGCTCTTCAGATTCCCCTCCTTTAAGGCTCCTAGCTATCGGAGGGTTACCAGCCTGCACCACCTTAATCTGCCCGCTTGCTGGCTGGCTCTGGGATTGATACTCACAAGAAGGCAGTTACCCTGCCCAGTGACACCCCCAGCTCTTCCCCAGGGACAGACAGCCCTCATCAAACAAATGCTCCAGCTTTCTTTCTTCGAATGGGGACAGTGATGAAGGGAATTCTAAACCCAAGCTTCAGCGGTTGTGACGACTACAGCACTGCCTCACGTCCTCTCCAGTCTAATCCTGTTTCACTCCCTTCCCCCCACTGGAGCTTGAATGCTTGTTGGTCTCGAAAGCACTCCCGGATAAGCTTCCTGAACACAAATCTCTTGTCTCCAGAGTCTGTTTCCCGGGAAACTCCACCCACAACACTAGCTATACATTTATTCAAATGAAGGATGTTCAAAATATATTGCTACATAACAACAGGTGATAAAGCAGTATGCATGATGTCATCCTGTTTTTGTCTTATACAGATTCTCTATAAATACAGAAAATACATCTGGGAAACATTTTAGTAGATAATCTAAGAATGTCTTTTTGACTGTGTGATACAGGATTTTGTTTCTGGTTTGTGTTTCTGTTTTCTTGAGACTAAGGGTCAAATTCAGACCCAAACTGATGCAGAATGCCCTATGTAACTGCAAGTGACCTTGAAACCCTGAGTCTTGCCTTCCCTTTACCTTTCAAGTGCTAAAGATCAAGCCTGCTTCACTAGGTCTGGCAGTTAAGGGATAATTTCATAAATAAGACTTAAAAAGCAGAAGCCATTCAGAAAGGCTTATACATATTATACATCTAAGTTTTTAAAAACTATGTTAAGCACAGGATGCTTTAAAAAACAAAACCTTAAACTGGGTGTAGTGACACATGGCCCCAGGAAGCAGAGGCAGGGGGATTCTGGCCAGCTAGGGTTACCCAGTGAGACCCTGTTTCAGAAAAAAAAAAAACCTCTCTGGCCCAGTGTTTTATATCTTCAACAGAACTGACAAAAGATTGAGTCTGGAGAACATAACAAATGGATTAGAAAAAAAATCAAGTTCAGAAGAGAAGGCATAGAATTTTTACAATGAAAAAACAATTTACAAGAGAAAAACCATATTGCTAATAAAATATTAAAAGACTCTCAACCTCACCAGCAAATTCAAACATTTTTTCAAACATCAGACAGCTAAAAAATTTTTAAAATACTGATGATATCTAGAATTATCAAAATTGTAGAGAGTGCATAGAATCAGGTACTAATCTACAACATTTTTAAAATTAAAAAAAAAATAGATCATTTGACCCAGCTTGTTTGGGGAGTAATTTTTTTATTTTTATTTATTTATAAAATTGTATTTGTGTGTGTGTGTGTGTGTGTGTGTGTGTGTGTGTGTGTGTGTAACATGAGTACATGTGCAAGCATGCCATGAATGTATGGTGGTTAGAAGACACCTTGTAGGAGTCAGTTCTCCCATTCCACCACGTGGGGTACGGGGATCTGATTCGGCAGCCATCGCCTTTACCTGATGAGCTATCTCCCTGGCTAAGAATAATTCTTTTCAAAACAAGGTTTTGCACACTCTAGGTCCTTAACATTTCCATATAATCTTTAGAACTAGATTTTCAATATTTACCCAAACAAGTGTTGATATCTGGATATGGATTGCCTTGAATCTAGAGATCAATTTAGAGAAGACTGACATGCCAACACTTCTGGGGCTTTCAATTTGTGGATATGGCCTATCTCATTATCTACTTCATTTCCCTTTCCTTTCTCTGAAAAAAAATGTTTTGTTGAATTAAGGTTTATACACGTTAAATTTATTTAACTAGCCGGGCAGTGGTGGCACACGCCTTTAATCCCAGCGCTTGGGAGGCAGAGGCAGGTGGATTTCTGAGTTTGAGGCCAGTCTGGTCTACAGAGTGAGTTCCAGGATAGCCAGGGCTACACACAGAGAAACCCTGTCTCGAAAAACCAAATATATACATATATAATTTAACTAATTTAATGGTTTTGATGAGATTGCACATGGAATGTTATTTTAGAAATTGTATTTTTCAAATGTTTTTGGGTAGCACATCAAAGTAAAACTGAGTTTTGGAAACATGAACTTTATCTTCTGTGACTTGAAATATTTGGTCAGCAGTGGTTGGGTATATTCCTAAAGGTTTTCTAAAAAAACAGTCATGGCATGGTGCAAACTGAAACAGTTTTACCACCTTTCTGATCTACATGCTTTGAAGAGAAGTAGAGAGACTGTACATTATTGTCTGACTTCTAATTTAAGGAGAAAATGTCCAATACTTCACTATTAACTCCAATACTATAGGGTTTCTGTTTGTTTTTGCTTATTTGTTTAGGTATCATTCATCTTCTTGGGAAAGAAAAAAAGATAGTGGACTTGAAGATACAGCCATACAAACTACCAAAATTTAAACACAAAAAATAAATGGGAGTTAGGTATAGGTCTACAGCTTAGTTGATAAGAGTGTTTACCTAACATGCGCAGGACCTTGGCTACATCCAAAGCACCACATAAATCTGGTGATACAAGCCTGTAATCTCAGCACTCAGGCAGCAGAGCAAAGAAGATCAGGAATTCAAAGGCATCCATAGTTGCTAGCTAGCAACTTCAAGGTCGGCCTGAGATATATGAGAGTTTGATCACAAAAGAATGGAAAAGAAAAGAGAGGGGCTGGAGAGATGGCTCAGTGGGGAAGACCATTTACAGTTCAAGAAATGGTCATGTTTCCCTCAGGTAGAAGAAAATTTATAGCAGATGGCAGTCTGAATCTACACAAATGAATGAAGCCAGAAATGCTTAACATATTTGATAAATATAAGTTCATTTATTTCTTTATGCACTGCTGACGATGGAACCAATGTAGTCAAGTGTTCTACAACTGAGTCACACCTGAGCCCTATAAGAAATTTCAAAATATCTTTTATTTGCATAAATATCTTAAAAAGATAATTGGCTGTCTAAACAAAAGTCATTATGATGTATTACATGGTTCAAAACACATATAGTGGGCTGGAGAAATGGCTTAGCAGTTAAGAGTACTTGCTGCTATTGCAGAGGACCTGAGTACAGTTCTCAGCACATCACGTGGCTCACAACACATGTAACTCCAGTTCCAGGAGATCCAACACCTTCTTCTGCACTCAGTGGGCACTTGCAACTCAGGCACACACACATAAAATAAAAATAAATACATTTTTAGTAAAAGGTAGCTTCCTTTCCTTCTTTCTCAAGTGTGTTGTGTGTATATGTATGTGTGTATGAGCTGTTGGACATTGAACTCAGGTCTCAGATATGCTAGGTGAGTTCTGCTAGTGAGCAATGTCCAGAGCCTCACCTTTTCCTTTTGCAAAAGTGAAATTTTACATCCATTAAATAACAAATCTCCATGCTGCCCTCTCCACATCCCCTAGCAGCTAGCATCCTGCTTTCTGTCTCTACTTACCTTATTTAAGTGTGATCAGAACATTTGTCTTTTTGTTACTGGCTTATTTCACTTGGCTTAATGCCCTCAAGGTTCATCCATGCTAGAGCAATTGTCAGAACTTCTTTTCAAAAAGAAAAAAACAAAAACCAAAACACAGAAACAGTATTCCATTGTAGGTCACAGCACACTTTCCGTAGATATTTATGGATTGTTAAGCACTTAGATTGCTGTAAATAATGATGCTAGAAAGCATTTCTCTGAGTCTTCATTTTCAGTTCTTTTGTATCTGTACCTGAAAGTAGAATGGCTAGATTACAGGGTAATTTTAAATGATCAGACATGTCTTTAGTAAGGGATTTATCTCTAAAATATATAAAGAACTTTGCAACACTAATAAAGAACGAACCCAGACCCTCTGCTGAAGAAAGTACCTAAGTTGCCAAAAAGCACATGGAAGGACGTTTGCTATCATTGCTATCATTAGGGAAATGTAAAAACACAAGCTACTACTCTAACTTATTACAATGGCAAAAATGCAAAGAAATGTACAGGGAGTGACAAGGAGACAGAAAAATGGGAACTCTTCCACATCAATTGGAGAAGTGTCAAATGAAATAATCATGTGGTAAAGTATTTATCAGTGCTATGCAAGCAACCAAGTTTGTTCCCAGGAACCTCGTAAAAAACCTGGACATGAGTGGTACATGCTCTTAATCTCAGCACTCTGGAGACAGAGGCCTGGTCTACTTACTGTGTACTAGGGCATCCAGGTCTCCAGAATGAGACCTCATCAAAAAACAAAGCAAAATAACAAGCCTGGGCATGAGTGGTACATGCATGTAGTCACAATCCTGGAGAAGCTGAGAGATAGGAGGGTCCCTAGGGTTGGCTGGCTACCTACCCAGTCTAGCAGTCTGTAAGCTCCAGGTCTCAAAAAGGAAGTGAAGATTGATTGAGGAACACTCCGTGTTAACCTTCAACCTGTATACACACAGAAAAAAGGAGAGAAGAATATTAAACACGTGCCTATTTTATAATCCAGCCCTTTTGTTCCTATGTATTTGGCCACAAGCAAAGAAAGCATATATCTACACAAAAGAGTTGCATATGAATGTTCAGAGCCACTTTATTTGTAATAGCCCAAGATTGGGGACAAGTGGACTGTCCATCAACAAATGAAAGGATAGCCATGTTGTCATACAGTCATACGGGAGAATCTTTAAAAAGGGAGAAAAACTATCATTAGGTACAGTAATATGGATGAATTGCAAGTGAGTTATCACGTGTGAAAGAAGCTAGCCAATAATTATTACTACAGTTATGCAAAATTCTAAACAATACAAATTTATTTTGTGATAGGAAATAGATCAGTAATATGGGTTTGATAAGAAAGCCTGTAATCTCTGGGAAGCTCCTAGGAGGCTAAAGCTTGAAGCTGGTGAGTTGGAGGCCAGCCTGGGCTACATAGCAAGAGCCTGCGCCCTGGGTGCCTGTGGTGAGGGTCAGGTAGGGAAGACTGAAGGGAGGAATTTGAAAGGAAAATTAGGAAATTTTTGAGGTGACAGATTTGTTCACAGTTTTGGTTGTGGCGATGCTGTAGTGGTGCGCGCGCACGTGTGTGTGTGTGTGTGTGTGTGTGTGTGTGTGTGTTGTATGCAATCATATATTTTAAATATATACACATCCTTATAAACTAATCGCACCTTAGTAAAAACACTAAAACTCCAAGACCTGACTTTATTGTCCTTTCCCTGAAACCATGGTTCTTTCCTCTTACATAATCTTGAAAACAGGGAAACAGAAAATTGTTGGCACAGATGGATCTTTTCAAATTTTTTTAAAGATAAAAAAAAAAACCCAACCAAGAAATTGATTTTCTAAAATGTCTTCCTATTCACTTATGGATTCCCATTCAGTTGAAATGGCCTACCAAGCCCGTACACATCCTTTCATGGTTGTGATGACGTATGAAAAAATACTGTTAGGGCCCTAGGCTTCTAGAAAAATGGAGTAAAATGCACTTTCCCCAGTACCACTAAGAACACCCAAAATGCCTAATTTTAGATATAAAATAAGGTGGAGATGAAAAGTAGAGCTATTGAGGGCTACCGGACCTGATGAACACATGACTGTGGGTTTCCATACCTTCCAGACTGGTTTTGGAGAAGCCAGCACCCCAGAAAGAGCAGGCACAGACAGAAAAATGAAAAACAAAACAAACAAAAAAACCCACCCTCCAAGAAAAGTCTGCTTTTTCTATCTAGACAGAAAACTTCTGCACAATGACTACTCCATTTCAGCCTAACACTCCAAGAGGGAAAAAAATCTCAAAAGCCAGTGTGGCCCCACCCTTAAGCAGGAAAGGCTCGAGCCTTCTAACAGTAAAGAGACATTCCCACACACCCCTTGCCTCAGGGAGATAGCAGGGAAGGCAGGATTCCCAGCGCTGTGGCCTGCGGGGAGGCTAGGGCGCCTCCCATTCCTTGGCTCGGCTGAAACAGCCCGGACTTTCCCCTCCGCTGAGAAGCACCGAGACGTCCCGCCCCCTCCGCTGACGTCACCCAGCACAGGCTCTGAACTTTCACCCCCCTCGCAGCGCTGACGAGTTCCTAGCTACCGCCAGATTACTGGAGGCAAAGTCGAGGCGCCACAGAGTGCAAGGCGACTGGCGGTTAACGGCCTAGAGTGGAGCCAGTATCCCGTCCCGTCCCGCCCCGCCCCGCCAGGCAGTCACACGGAGTCCAGGAGCGCAGGCGCAGGTGCGGGCGCGCGTGCGCACACGTCAACAAACGCGGCTCTAGGAATCTGGAACTTAACCCTTCCTTGCCTGGAGCTGGTTAGTTTGAGCTGCGTAGGAGAGACTTGCTTAAACATAGTATTTGACTAATATAACGTTGGTTTTTGAAAAGTACTCTCCATACTAAGAATCAGGGAATTCTTACCTTGAGTGGGAACGACAATTCACTAAAATGACAGGATTGTTAGAATTAGCTGGCAAGGATTTAAAAACAGCTGTCATTAAAAAAAAATGCATTGGCACGTTTGTAAGCATGTTTGTTTGAAACAAATGGGGAGGAAAGTCTCAAAACTCAAAATACATTTTTTTTGAAGTGAAAATTACAATAGCTTACAGGCAAAAATAATTAGACTCAATGACAGAATCTAAAAGTCTGGGGAGAAAATCAGAATCGGATATTAAAATAGAATTTACTCTATTTAAGCAAGGAGAGGAAATAGACTGAAAAAAAAGAACAGACCTTCAGGGACTTGGAAGATAATATATTCAAAATCAAATTTTTTGATCATGAGAATGTCAAGAGAAAAGATGAAATTAAAGTAGTAATGAATCAATAAAGGCATAAACATATAGGTACAGGGGTGTGTGTGTGTGTGTGTGTGTGTTGTTTTTTGGGACATAGTTTCTCTGTGTAGCTCTGGCTATCCTGGAACTCACTCTGTAGACTAGTCTGGCCTCCAACTCACAGATATCCAGCCTGCCTCTGCCTCAAGTGCCAGGATTAAACATATTCACCACCACTGTAGGGCAAACCTGAGAAGATTTTAAGCAGGATAAAGAACAACGAAAATCTGTGGTTTACCAAAGCCACGCTTCTGAAATTAATACAAACTAATCTAAACACCCAGAGGAAAACATGTTATCTAAAGAGGAAAAATAGATGAAAGCAAAACCAGTGGAAGAAAACTGCCGCGTTTCTCAAGTGCTGAAAATAATTTGAGCCAGGCATGGTGGGTCTCATATGCCACACTTGGCAGTCTAAGGCAGGAGAGACCTTGGGTTTGATTTCCCAGCATAGCAGATAAGAACCATGATAATCTTGATAAACATAAATGACAAGAGAAGTCTTGGCTATCAGGAAGGAAGAAAGAATGACCAAATAAAAGGGGAGATAAATATAATAGACAAATTTTTCTCATCTTGGCCTTTCTAAACCATGTTTAATAGTTAAAGCATTAGTTACAGCTTTTGCAGTTCTTAATATATGTAGAGGAAGTCGTTAACATAATCGTATTATAAATGGGGGAGTGTTGAGTTATCAAAAGAGATAAGATTTCTAAACCTCATTCAAACCGTTAAAATGGAGACTCCAGTAGACTAACTTGTGTATAGATAATGTAATGCTTAGACATTAAAAGTACCAGGCAAAGATATATCCAGCAGGACATACTGACATGAATCTGTAGTCCCAGCTACCCAAAGCTGCATCAGGAGAATGACTTGAGCCTAGGAGTTTAGGAGAGATGTCCATTTCTTCAAGGGGGGGGAGAGGGGTAGAAGGAGGGGGAGAGGGGGAGATAGAGGGGCAGAGGGAGAAAAGAACAGCAAGAATGAGAACAAGAACAAGAAAAACGCGCTTGGCGTTGTGATATATCTCTGTAATGCCACCACTCAGGAAACAGAGGCAGAAGGATCAGACACTTAAGGTCACTTTGGGCTACTTTAGAAGTTTAAGGCCAACCCGAGCTACATGAGAACCTATCTGAAGCAAAATAACAAACAAACAAAATATCAAAATATATACAAGGAACACTATAGCTAAATCAACAGGAAATTACAAAATATCTACAAGAGACACAGGAGAAAAGCAGGTGAAGGAGCAAATGAGAGGGTGGAGGTGAGGCATCAGAGGTAACCCTTTTGTCACCCAGAACACAGTCTATCCTATGCTTTGGGGTTCATCAGAAATGTGGAAAGGAAGAACCTACCAGGCTCTTCCACAGAGCTGTGCATTGGCTAATCGGTTCCCAGCAGGGCTGTTTCCACTAGCAGGGCTCTTCTCCAATCCTCCATCACACCAGAAGGGGCTCTTTGCCAAGGTGTGGGTTCATCTAACTCAGCACCGTAAGGGATCCCTGCTGGGGCAGCATGGCATTTCTGTTTTCGGAATACAAAAGCCCAAAGTACCACTGTGTGTGTGTGTGACCTACAGTGCTGGTAAAATGGAATGAAATAGCTTTGAAAAGAGCCTGATACAACTTTGGCAAGAGCTAGGGGCAAACTCAATACATTTGGAGCTCTGCCCTGTTCCAAGTCAGGCAATCTTGGCAAACTCTCCCTTCTAGATATAAAGACCCATTTTAGCAGGCCTCTTCACTCTTTGAGCCACTCAGAAGAAAATGTGAACTGAGCCCTGGAAGCATCAACTGCCCGTTCATGCTACTGAGGGCAGGACAGGCTATCTGATCCTTCCTGCTAGGAGATGAGCCCCAAATCTGGTAGTAGACCACCTTCTATGAGCTATTGGCCCTATGTTTCTGGCTCCTCCCATCCTTGATCTCCCAGAAGAATAAATACCCCTAAAGGCTTTCCATAGAGTTACTTGTAATTTTTTTTTTTTTTTTTTTTTTTTGGTTTTTCGAGACAGGGTTTCTCTGTGTAGCCCTGGCTGTCCTGGAACTCACTCTGTAGACCAGGCTAGCCTCGAACTCAGAAATCCACCTGCCTCTGCCTCCCGAGTGCTGGGATTAAAGGGTGCGCCACCAATGCCCAGCTGTTGATCAGATCTTAAATTGAGTAGACAGACATACCTGCACTTATGCAACAAGCAACCTGGTAAGATTTTTCTGATTCAGGTCACTAGCTCTTAGAGAAAGGATTTCTCACAAAATTCCAGCACATAATATCAAAATTATGCAAAGCTCTAGAGGTTCGCCACCATGAGTCATTACGACATGGTCTGGAAAGAGCTGGCAAAGACTGCCTTGTATTTTTATATGAAAGGATATGTTTATTTCAGAAATGCAGGACTGTTGAACAATTTGAAAATAAAGGGTAGTCACTGCATTAACAGAATACAGAATGACCTTAAAAGATGACTTTCATAAAATTCATTAAAAGGCCCTGATACATCCATACATGATTAGAAAAATCATTTGAAAGCTCAAAATGAGAGATGGGCTTCCTTCAGATGACCCAAGTATGGCAGAGAAAACATCAAACGCTTTGAAGACAAAATCAGAGAAGCTCATGAGCATTGGAGTGTAGCCCCTACAAGAAGGTATCATTAAGCAGACTCTGTGAGTATCGGGAAGTGAGGATGGCCTCGGAGGACACTCCTGTATGCTAAAAGGTTGGCGAGGGCTGCGGGGGCGTGGACGGGAAACTTTATATTGCAAAACATCAATTTCCCATGAATCTGCTAATTTGATCATTTCTATATTATGTCTATAAAATGACGTTAGCTGTGTTACTCTTTTGTATTGGTTTAGTCTTGTTTTGGGACTGTCTCCTACCTCTTTATATATAACCATTGCTGGTCTGAAACTTGCTATATAGATCAGGCTGGCCTCTAGTTTGTAGTAATCCTCCTGCCTCTGCCTATATTGAGTTTTGGGTTACAGGTGTGAGGCACCACACCCAGTTGGGCTTTTTTTTTCCTGAAAGTGATTTTAATATTTGATGGAAATAGTGCCACTATTGGAGGTATTAAGATGCTTTGGTGTCGAACTAATTAAAATGGCATTTGGAATAATGAATGGCTTGTCTTGTACTAATAGTCTGTCTGGCCATCTTTTATTTGTTGTTTTTGTTTATTTGTTTGGACAGGGTTTCTCTGGGTAGCCCTGGCTGTCCTGGAATTCACTCTGTAGCTCAGGCTGACCTCGAACTTAGAGATCTGTGTACCTCTGCCTCCCAAGTGCTGGAATTAAAGGTGTGTGCAACCAATGAATGCCTGGTTATTTTTCTTGTTCTTTTTCTTTTTGTTTTTTGTTTTTTGTTTTTTTCGAGACAGGGTTTCTCTGTGTAGCTCTGACTGTCCTTGAACTCACTTTGTAGACCAGATTGGCCTTGAACTCAGAAATCCACCTACCTCTGCCTCCCAAATGCTGGGATTAAAGGCCTGCACCACCACTGCCAGGCTTATTTTTCTTGTTCTTAAAAAAACTTTTTTAGATTTATTTTGGGGTGAGGGCACATGCACCATGGCATGAATGTGGAAGTCAGAGGACAACTTGTGGGAGTCTCCTTCTACCATGTGGGTTTGGGGGATCCAACTCAGGTTTTCTGGCTTGGCAATGGTGGTGCATGCCTTTGATCCCAGCACTTGGGAGGCAGAGGCAGGCGGATTTCTGAGTTCGAGGCCAGCCTGGTCTACAGAGTGAGTTCCAGGACAGCCAGGGCTACACAGAGAAACCCTGTCTCGAACCCCCCCCCCCCAAAAAAAAAAAAAGATCTGATCAACAGTTTTACAGCCTTTTCTTATGAATATAGTTATAACATTTCTCTCATGCATTGCTACACACATAACAAAGCACACACAGAGACACATGTATGATCTCCATTGTTTATATGATATGTCTTCCTTTATTCCTGATAGTGATTGTATTTATCTTCTTCACTTTTCAATCAGTCTACCTAGAGGTTTATCCGTTTTGTTGATAGTTTCAAAGAGCCAGCATTAGGTTTATTGATCTTTGTATTAGTTGTCCATATTCTATTGTTTACTATTGTGTGTATATGAGGCATGGGAAGCACACACACACACACACACACACACACACACGCACGCCTTGGAGCATGTGTGGAAGATAACCTTGTGGAGTCAGCTCCCTCCTTCCACGACCACATGGGCTTCAGGGATGGGATTCAGATCATGGGGCTTGTGCCATGACCCCACTGAAGCATCTAGTCAGCCCCCATGTCCTATTGTACTGCTGTTAGCTGGCAGCCTCACTTTTTCTTGGCTTCTAACTCCAAGTTTAATATGCTCTTATTCTAGCTTTTGATTTATTTTTATTATTTTCTGAGATTATAATATAATTCCATCCTTTCCCCCTTCCCTTTCCTCCCTCCAACCCCACCCATGTACCTCCCCACTGTTGCTCTCTTTCAAATTCATGGCCTTTTCTTTAATTGTTGTTGTGTGTGCATGCCTATGTATGTGTGTTCATAGATAGATAGATAGATAGATAGATAGATAGATAGATAGATAGAGATAGATAGATAGATATGGCTCAGTCTGTAGAATGTTACTTGTATGTATGTATGCTTTCAAGGCTGACCACTTGGTATTGAATAACCAATTGTCACGCTCTTCCCTGGGGAGAACTATTTTTCCTGTTCTTGGTATTTCTTAGTTACCTGTTCTTAGTTACTTAGTTCTTTGGGTACTGGTGTGCATACCAGGTGGCCATGTGAAGAGGCCAGGGATTAAAATGAGAATTTCTTCATCAATCGCTTCTTTACCTTGTTTATTCGATTTCATTGATTGATTAAAGAATGTCTTTCACGATGTAGCCCTGGCTGGCCTAGAACTCACTATGTAATCCAAGCTGACCTCAAACTCACAGAGATTCTCCTGTCTCCACTGAGACTAGAGACCTATGCCTCCTTGTTTTTTGAGGCAGTGTCTCACGGAATCATGAGCTCAATGTTTGGATGTCTAGTGAGCCTTCCGGATTTGTCTCCACCCCTCATCCCCGAGGTTGCAAACTGGTTAAATCCAGCTTTGGGGGTTTTTACTTGGTGTTAGGGATCTAAACTTGGGTCTTTGTGTTGGGCAACAAGCACTTTACCCACTGAGCCATCTCCCCAATCCCACACTCCTATGGTTTTGAAGGCTATGTTTTCTGAGGAGAAAATTGTAAGATGACACACATCCCTCTGTTTCAGCTCATTAAGGAACTATTTATAATTCCTTTCACAGTTAGAGAAGTCTACAGTGACTTAGTTTTGGTCACCTGTACGTAATGTACTTGTCTTCCTTCCCTTGCACCTTTTCAGGTTTTCTTTATCTCTGATTTTCAGCAACTGGACCTGGCTGTGTCTGGATGTGGTGGTTCTCTTTGTGTTTTATGTTGTTATTCATTGTGCAATTTAGGTTGGTGCCTTTATGGGATTTCTAAAATCAAATTTGGAAACTTTGTGTAATGTACATTATATTGGTAAATTGTCATGTGTTTTGTGTGCGCACTGAGAAGTTGGCTCTAGAAGCATCTTCCGCACACCATTTCAGACCCAAGCATGTTTATCTCAGTGTCCTCCAATGCTGATTGTCTGAGGCTATCTGCTCTAACTGTGACAGGAAGGGAGAGAGAACAGCAAAACAGCCCAGGAGTAAAAACATCATGTCCTTGACAACAGCTACAATGTAAAACGTTTCCTACAGAAGTTATCGTTGTTTATAGTATAAAATTGCCTGCAGTGGGAAAGAGAGGCCAGAAGCTCAGCCATGGGAAACTCAGCCATGGGAAACTCAACATGGAGGGAAAGCTCAATTAGGAATGCCAACCAACAGTTTCTACTTCCCCAGTTGTTGGTTTGTGCTGGATGCTGTGAGCACCTGATTTGATGATGTTCCTATAAACATAAAGTTTAGTTAGTTCTTTCACGCAAGGAGATACTCTACTCTGCCCAGGAATCTCTATATCTGGAACTCTAGCTGACTGGTACATGTTTTGAGTACCTGGATTGGCAATATTCTGTATCTATCAATGCATCTATCGATCACTTAGTATTTATTCTTTTGCTTTGGCTTGCTATATATGTAATAAACTCGCTCATGGACAACCAGAAGTAGCTACCATAGATCATTTTTGGAACCTTACAGAATACTTTGGCCATTTCTTTAAATATTTTTGTGTGCCTAGCTTCTCTCCTTTCTTGTGTTTCTTTTTTTCTTTTTTTGGTTTTTTCGAGACAGGGTTTCTCTGTGTAGCCCTGGCTGTCCTGGAACTCACTCTGTAGACCAGGCTGACCTTGAACTCAGAAATCCACCTGCCTCTGCCTCCCGAGTGCTGGGATTAAAGGCGTGCGCCACCACTGCCCGGCTCTTGTGTTTCTAATTGTATATACACACAACTTCTTGATACTGTCACTGAAGATATGTATATTGTTTTGTAACATATTTCCTCATTGTGCTTTATTTTAGATGCATTTTTGTTGCTTAAGATCTCTGATGTTGGTGACTGGGGAGGTGGCTCCATAAGTAACGTGATTGCCATACAAGTCTGAGAACCTGAGCTTGATTCCCTAGCAGTCTTGTAAAATCTAGGTGGCATGTGTCTGAACCCGAGTGCTGGGAAGGTGGAGACCGGAGGCTCTCTGCAGCTTGTTGGCTAGCCACTATACTCAAATTGAGTAGTGTGGAGGGAGGTAGAGTGAGAGACACTATCTCAAAAACAGAAATGGATGTTATTGCCCAAATAACCAAATGAGAGTAATAACAAATTAGGAGCCAGATATTTGCTCTTACTCTCATGCATAGAGACTGTAATTTGGGTAGTTTTCCTACTTAAAATTTCCGTTTGGTTATTTTTGCACAACATCTATTTTTGTTTTCTTTGTGTTCAGATTCTTTTCCTATACTTTCCACTTTTTACTTCATTGAGAATATTTATAATGGCTGTTCTTTGTTTGATGAGTTGTGCCCTATGGATGTGCTGGCCAAGGGAAATTTCTGGAACTCCTAGAATCCTCCTATCATCTTATTATATTAACCCATAGATTTTATTTCATAGGCCATTACCCTGAACTACAGTGAGGGTGACATTCTGTCAATGTTCTATACTATCTATTTAATGACATATCCAGTAATAATAACTCATTGTTTGTTTTGGAGTGCCATTTTGGTCTCCTGGTCTAAGTACCATCAAACCAAGTTACATAGTACAATGAAAACAAAACACAAACACATAATGGCTGTTGCATTTGGTCACATTATGGCTACAATTAGAACTACTCACAAGGTCCATTTCACCGAAGGTCACACTTGTTATATATGTAGCAGCTGCCCAGGTTGATGGCCTAGAACAGAGCTTGTGTGTGGAGGGAGCTTACCTACAACTCATTAGTGTGTCAAGAAGGTTTCTAGAAGCTTTCTAAACTTGTCTGCTAGTCTAAATAACTCTGAAGACTTTACTGATGAAGTAAAGTGTTGTGCCAGAGACAAATGAATGATTGGCCGGTCCTTAGCTGCAAGTATGAAGAAGTCATCTGGCATTGCACTTTATAAAACATATACTAATAGATGAAGGATTGAATTAAAACATAAAAGATGATTATTTGCTCATCTTGGGTGCATAAATGACTGCTTTACCTGTTGGTAAAATTTAGTGATACTTCAAAGATTGGTTTTATCTGTATGATAGTGCCATAACTTTTGACATATTTCTCAAGGATGAAATTATATTTCTCTATTCTTAATCATGTAATTGTTGGAGTAAGTTGCTGGCAAGGCACATAATTGTAAGAGTGAAGAAGACTGTTGCTGCCTTATCTGCATTTCTCACTTCTAGTTTTGCAAATGCCTAAGACTCCACTGTGAAAACTGTTGCAAGGTGCCATGGAACATCTTAACAGACTCGTTGTCAATGAAAAGTGGGGATTACATTAAACTATTATCAGCTATAATGTTTAAAGTTATTTGTCATTTTGCTGTGTGGAATAGAGACGTTCCCTCAGTGCATTGTCTATACTTTTGACAATTAGCATCTTTGATTACCAGTCAGATGAGAAGTAAACATATTATATAGAAAGACTGAAAATCATTGAAATTATTTAAGGAACCATTTAATAGATCATAACAGAAGACCTTCAAGACTCCCGGGATGCAGGGAAAAATTAGATGTTGCTAAAAAATATTTAACCCTGTTCATTCACGATGATTATTTTAAAATAATCATAGATTTTAAGTTTATTTATAATTTGATTGTCTGCTTTTATCAAAAAGAGTCTAATGATGTTGTGATGGATCCAGAGTCCAAGTTCTGGGTTCAAAGCTATGTTTCTGACGCTCACTGACTGCGTGGCTTTGGGCGAGCCACATAATCCTTCCTAACTCAAGTTTCTTATCTTAACCTCTACTACTGGATCAGCAGCATTGGGGTCCAGGAACTTTTCAAACGTGTGTATGTATTCTTGGGTCCAACTACCAAAATCAGAACTTTTGAGCCAGGCTGCACATGCTGGGCTTTCATAAGGCCTGTCTCTTGATCAGAAGTCAAGTTGAGTGTGTGTAGTGTATAGGTATATGTACTTGTGCATCTCGGTGCATGTGCTACCTGTGTGTAGAGGCCAGAGGTCAGTGCCAGGGGTCTACCTCTATGACTGTCCACCACTTGCTGAGGCCACCATCATGCTTTCATGCCCTCCCTGCTAATCTCTTAAGAAAGTGTATGCTGGCTGGCTTTTTTGTTTGTTTGTTTGCTTGCTTGCTTGCTTTTTGTCAACTTGACCCAAGTTAAAGTCACCGGGAAAGAAGGAACTACAATTGAGACAAATGTCTCCATCACAATGAACTGTTCATAAGTTTAGGAGGCATTTTCTTGATAAATGATTGGTACAGAAGAACTTAGCCCACTAAGGGCAGTGCTACCCCTGGACAGATGGTCCAGGATTGTATAAGAAAGCAGACTAAGCAAGTCATAGGGAGTAAGCCAGTAAGCAGCACTCCTCCGTGGCTTGTGCTTCAGTTCCTGCTTCCAGGTTCCTGTTCTAGCATTCCCACAATGATGGAATGTGATGGAGACTTACAAGTCAAATAAACCCTTTCCTCTCCCAAATTGGGTTTGGTCAACATTTTATTACAGCAACAGAAACCTAACTAGAAAGAAACCTAACTAGAACAAGGTACATATAGCTGACCTACTTTCTTCTTCCCTCTGCTATTTCCTCCTTCCCTCTTTTTTGAATAGTCACTTGCTGGTTTGTTTGTTTGTTTGTTTGTTTGTTTGTTTGTTTGTTTTTCAAGACAAGGTTTCTCTGGGTAAGTGCCTTGACTGTCCTTGAACTATCTTTGGAGACTGGGCTGGTCTCAAACTCATAGATATACACCTGTCTCTGCCTACTGTATGCTGGGATTATAGGTGTGTGCCACCACCACCCAGCTTGAATATTCACTTTATATACATATACATATATATGTATATATGTGTGTGTATATATATATATATATATATATATATATATATATATATATATAATTTTGATTGATTCTGTTGAGGTACTAGAGATCAAACCCAGAGCCTTGTTGCACCCACTAGACAAAGTGTTCTACCACCCAGCCATACCCTTGGCCTTATGCTTTTCTTCACTGATACATAATAACTGTGTTTTTACTGAAGAACAGTGTGGTGTTTCAGTATATACACATCAACATACGAGGATCAATCAGATCAGGATTATTGGCTTCATCACCTCAGACATTTAGTGTTTCTTTGTGTCGGGCACATTAAAAACATCTCTCTTAGCAAACACTTTTGAATTACAAAACCAGTTGCTGACACAGTTATCCTACCCACCATGAGACAGAACACTAAAAGTTCTTCCTCCTAGCCAACGCCAACCTTGTGCCTGTTAGCCATCCTTTCTCTATGATTATTGCTCCTCAATGTTCCCATACTATAGCAGCTGTGATGTTTATTCTTAGTGGCCAACTTGACTACATCTGGAGTTAACTAAAACCCAAGTGGCTACATACACCTGTGAGGGATGTTTTTCTTAATTAAATCATTTGTGTGGGAAGATCTGCTTTTAATCCAGATCTTTTGAGGTGGAAGATCCATCTT
Source organism: Uromys caudimaculatus (assembly GCA_028551405.1). Classification (NCBI taxonomy): domain Eukaryota; kingdom Metazoa; phylum Chordata; class Mammalia; order Rodentia; family Muridae; genus Uromys; species Uromys caudimaculatus. Next base: position 6,120,393 of record CM052722.1, read on the forward strand.
TAATCTGGGCCACACCTTCTGCTGGCAGCATATATAACAGACATGGAAGAAAGAAGCTTGTTCTTTGCTTTCTTGCTCTTGCTCTCACTAGCAAGTTCATTTCTTCACTGGCATTAGATTGTACTTCTTTGGGGTTCTGGTGTATGCTGAAGACCAGCTGAGATTTCCAGCCTTGGAGACTGAGCAGCTACTGGATTTTTGGACTTTCCATTGGTAACAGCCATTGTTGGACAAGCCTGTAATTTTATATATATATATATATATATATATATATATACATACATATATATACACACACACACACACACACACACACACACACACACACACACACATATATATATATATATATATATATATATAAAATCTTATGTTCCTCTACAGAACCCTGATTTTGCAGTAACCATTATTCTACCTACATCTATGAGATCAGCTGAGGCTGGAGCTGTAACTAAGTTTAGGATGATTACTTAGCCCTGGGGTTGTTTCCTAACACATACACACACACACAGACACACACACAGACACACACAGACACACAGACACACACACAGACACACAGACACACACAGAGACACACACAGAGACACACACAGACACACACACACACCAAATTGTAAAATCTGTGCATCTATTTCTTGGCAGTTGCCTTGTTGCTTAGATATTTTGTCCCAATTGAAACGTTCACTCCTAGTAGAAGATTCATTAAGATTCAGTAAGTCTTCTTACTGAGACGTCTAAGCTTAGAAGACACATAATTTCTAAGCTTAGGATGTAAGCAGAACTCAAAGGCTTCAGGAAGTTCCTGATACTTAGAAGACTCACAAGGCCCTTTCCCCAAGATTACACAAGCAATAGCAATTTCTGGGAAGGAGAGATGATCCATGGGTCAAGCTGCCTGCAAGTCATGTAGGAAGCTCCTCGGATGTTTCTTTTGTGAGTCACCACCATGCTGAGGTAGGTTTTGTAGTGACACAGCTGCCTTTGATTCACTCTGCTCCTGTAAGTAATCCCAATAATCCCAGGTTCACTGAGCTCCACTTGTGTGAAATCATTTATTTCATCTGTTGTTGATGAATAAGCATTTGTTCAGATTTCCTCAAGAAAAGTCATGCAACCTCACACATACATGTGCATGTATGCACACATGCGTGAGTGTGTGTGTGTGTGTGTGTGTGTGTGTGTGTGTGTGTGTGTGTGTGTGTGTGTGTGTGTGAGACACGTGTATCTGGGTACATATGTACACATGCGTGGAGGCCTCCACCTTACTGTTTTGAGGCAAGGTCTTTCACTGAAACTGGAGTTCACCAATAGTCTGGCCAGTGAGCTCCCAACTCATCTGTTTCTGTCTCCCAAACACCGAGATTACAGATGCTTATCACCATGCCCAATTTTTTCTTTCACTTGGATGCTGAGGATTGACCTCAGGTCCTCATGCTTAGCCCACAAGCACTCTACTGACCAAGCCATCTTCCCAGCCCCACACAACATCTTTAAAAGTTAAAATCTTTTCTTAAGGGAGGGTATAGGGGGTTTCCAAAGAGGAGACCCAGAAAAGGGGAAACATTGGAAATGTAAATAAAGTATCAAAAATAAAGAAATAAATTAATTAAAAAAAATCTTTTCTTAAAATTAGTATTTTGAGAACCCCTCCATTTCCTCCCATGTCCTCCCTCTCAAATTCATGATCTTTTCTTTAATTATTATTATTACATGTATGCATACAAGCATATGTATATATGTAACATATATGTTCATATGTATATATAACATACTAAATCCATGTAGCTTTACCCCTGTGTTCATGTGTCCAAGGTGAATGATTTGAGGTTACATAACTGGTTCAAGCAATGGTATTTTTGAGAGTTCATGGGTGAACTTTCCTGCCATGTCTAAAGGGAAGAGTTGAAATCTTAAGCCATGATAGTTCATGTTTCAGACAAATTTTAAGGAAGAGGATTCAAGAATTCCAGGACAGCCTTGGCTACATAATGGGAGGCCAGCCTGAAACTGCTTTCAAAACATAAAACAAAACAAAAACATCAAAACATTGAGATGTTAAGCCTCCCTTACTTGTCTATGAAGTCCATGAGCAACAATTAACAGATTATCAATAGTCAAACAAAAGTTCAAGCAAACTAAACTTCAGAGGAGACCCTCCAATAAGAGACACCCATTACTTTTGTTTTTCTTTTATGTGCTGAGGATCAAACCTTGGCTCCTGTAGCAAGCATTGTCAACTGAGCGACATCCCCAGGCCTAAGATGAAGGTTTTTTTTAACAGTTAGGCTTTCTCTGGCCTCCTGAATGTCTGGCAATGGAACCGGATGGACTGAAAAAGACTGAGCTGCCCTTTGCACCTTGTACTCTTGCTCAAGGCAAATTTCATTCCAGCAGGTATGACTCTGTTTTAAAGTCAGCATAGCAACACATACTAAGGAGTCTGGTGGCGCAAAACAAATAAAATGGTCAGCATGAAGGAGGTGAGACATGGGAACAGAACGCTGGGATTTCTCTGTAAGAGGCCAAAAGATGGTCAAGCATCATCGGGTGCCACACGCCTGTAATCCCAGTGCTTTGGAGGCAGAGGCAGGGGGATCTCAGTTGGAGGCCGGCTTGGTCTACAGAGTGAGTTCCAAGACAACTAGAGATGCACAGAGAAACCATGTCTTGAAAAAAAGCAAATAAACTACACCCCCCCGAAAAGGGGGCAGAAGATGGCTACCAAGACTCCAGGACTGAATCCTTGAGCTCTGAGCCTTAGTAAGTAAAATGCAGAGTGACCATCAGACTCTGGCCTCCACACAAACACATGTACATAGACATGTGTGCCCATGCACATGTGAACATGTATACACACACAGAAGCACACCACACACATATCTAAAAATTTTATGGTTATCCTTGGCTACAAGGACCAGCCCAGCTACAAGTAACCCTGTCTCAGAAGAGAGAGAAAAAAACCAATAAACAAACAAACGAACCAAAACTCAAACCAACAAGTAAATAAATGTCAGTATTCAATATTGCCTTTTCTCGTTAATAATTTATGTTGGATGTATTTTCATGCTGCTACACGAGTATTTTCCACCCTCAAAGTTATGAACTATAACTTAGGTAACTGACCTCCCACTAAAGGGCACTGAGACCATTTCCGGTCTTTAGTGCTCAGTTTTTTTTGTTTTTTTGTATATACATGAAATTTTGCACATGTGTAAATATTTCTAGAAGGTAATCAAATAGGGTTGGAATTAATGCTCAAAAGGTTTGTGTGTTTACACATTTGATAATTTGGGGGTTATGTGGTATGCGTGTGTGTGGACACATGTATGCACTGGTGTATACATGTCCCAGAGGGGGACATCAGATGTCTTCTCTCTTATTACTTTATTCCTTTGAAACAGGGTCTCTCACTGAATCTGGAATTCGAAGTTTTCCAGTTAGGCTGTTGGTCACCAGGCCCCGGTGCTCCCCCTGTCTAATTCCTTCTTCCAGTGGCAGACTTCATTTCCTTTGCCCATGCCTGACTTTTTACACAGATGCTGGTGTTCTGGACTCAGGCTCTCACAATTGTACAGCAAGAGCTCTGAGATATCGCCCAACCTGTGTTTATAACTTTTGTAAAATCAACCTCTGGGGTTTTTACCAATTTATACTCCCACAGGCAAGTTTTGAGAAAATCTGACACATGAATATTTTCACTCTATACTTTGTGTCAGAAAGGTTGACACTGTGTCTGCAGGAAACCAGCTCATGGAAATGATTCCTGCTGACACAAGTTGCTATGTCATGTCAAAGCCAGAGGCAGTTAGATCACGTCTCTCATGAAGTTGTATGAAGCTGCTAACTTTACTTATGGAAGCTCATTAAATAATCTCTATAATTTGGAACAATATATTTCCAGTCTCCTACAGAGCTGAAATGTGAACTCTAACCCCGTGATGATGTCTAAAATAAATATGCTGCTTTATAGCCTGTTTTTTGTTGTTTTGGTTTGGTTTGGTTTGGTTTTTCGAGACAGGGTTTCTCTGTGTAACCCTGGCTGTCCTGGAACTCATTCTGTAGACCAGGCTGGCCTCGAACTCAGAAATCCACCTGCCTCTGCCTCCCAAGTGCTGGGATTAAAGGCGTGTGCCACCACTGCCCGGCTATTTATTTATTTATTTATTGGAGGATGGTGCTGGGGATGGAGTCCACATGTTTAACCACTGAACGACTACACACATAGTCCTTGCATACATAGTTTTTGTTTTCTGTTTTGAAGTATCTTACTTACAGGACAAAGAGATGGCTAAGTATTTAAGAGTGTGTACTGCTCTGACAGAGAACCTGAGTTCACTTCCCAGCACATAGGTTGAGACGCTCATATCAGCCCATGATTCTAGTTCCAGGGGGAATTTGTGGCTTCCAAGGGCACATAGTTCACGCACACATATACACATGCACACATACACACATAATTTAAAACAACAAAATAAAAATTTTAAATCCTATTGTATATATACGTATGTGATTATATATATGTATAATTTATGTGTGTGTATATGTGTGTGTGTATGTGTATGTATATATATATATATATATATATGGGGTGGAGCGCATGAGTATCTCAGCATGTGTGTGGAGGTCATAGGACAACTTGTGGGAGTAGAGTCTCTTTTTTTATTTTACCATGTGGGTTCTGGGGGGGGGGATCAAATTCAGTAGGTTTGGCAGCAAGCACTTTACCCACTGAGCCATTTCATGGGCCCCCTACATGTATTTTAAATGTAAATGGCATGTTGAATTTGAAGAATGTTGTCTTAGAAATACTAGAAAAGTCAAAAGTGAACAGGAGCACTAAATCATCTATCAGATTACACCGGCATGTTTCTCATGTCTTCAGGTTCAGTTCTGTACTTGGTAGCAGCAATTTTTCTCTCTAAATAGTGTTTGGAATTCCGAGTGGCTCTTGAGTCCTAGCCTGCATATTCAAAATGAATGACAATACCCTATTATCATAGCTGATTCCTGCTTTAATCTTTTTTGCAGATCCTCTTCACCTTCCAAGACAATGCAAAATGCAGATAGGAACAGCTGAGTTAAGGTTTAATTCTCCAGCATGCGCCTTCTTTTGTTTGTATTGAGCTCTATGGACCCTATCAGCAAAGGAGATTCAGTAACACGCACAGTCTGGAAGAACTGAACACTACTGACAAACAACTGCGTGGTGCTTGAAGCAAAGGCATGACAAGTATCTTTGTACAGAATCTTTGGCCCACCCATTTACTTAGCACAGGTCATGTGTCCATCTTTGCAGCTTGTGGGAGAGGAACAGAATTTGCTTTTGTACTGCAGCAAGCCTAAAAGAGGTTTATTCCCCCCCTCCCCCCGTTTGCAAAGTCTATGGTCACAGGACTCTTCAAAAAGCCTCCCAGCAGTAAACAGTGTTATTCATTCATCTGGAAAATAACCAGAGCCCATTTTTCATGAATGATTTGCCCCCCAAATGTTTCTGAAAATAGACAGCTCAATACATCAGTCATAGAATCCAAGGACTGCACAGGATACATTGTTAAAGGTCCTCTCAATAGGACATTCCTCGTCTGTACTTAATAACACCAGTAATAGATAGTATTTCTTCATATTTTATATGTAGGTTGGCATTATTATTATTATTATTATTATTATTACTATTATTATATTTTGCCAGTAGTTGGAGATGGAGTGCAAGCTATTGAGCTCTGCCACTGACCTGTATCTCAAGCCCTTGTTTTTGTTTTTCTTGGGGACAAAGTCCTACTACATACCTAAGGATAACCTTGATAACCAGATCCTCACGCCTCTGCACCCCAAGCACTGGGATTACAGGTGTAGGCCACGCCACACCCAACACTTGATCTTATTTCTTCCGTGTGTGTGTGTGTGTGTGTGTGTGTGTGTGTGTGTGTGTGTGTGTTTTCCTTTTCCAAATACCAGTAGCAATGACTCACTAGTACTCAGGGTTACACTCCCAGAGCGGGCCTGAGGTCGGCAGTGAAAATTAAGTGTCTGTGTGTTCTCCTTAAAATGCAGCCTCTGCTGCAATGGGTCCCAGTAGAGCATGACAGTCCACATTTCTAATATTCTAGAGGTGACGGATGCCTTGCTGTTCATCTGAGGACCACATGTTGATGGCAAGAGTGTCTGCCCTATAACCTCAGAGAGGATAAAACATTTACAGCTCTGATTCAAAGTGCAAAAGCAATAAGGAAAAAATATTTGATAAACTCGATGGCACTAAAATAACCCACTGCATGCAGAAATGTCTGCAATAGGACAAAAAGGGAAAAAGGGGGAGACAGTTCCAGCTTGTGTCATGAGGGGTTACTATCCTCAACACATGAGAGGTTTTTAAAAATGGAGACTAATAATCCTAGGAAATGGTCTAATAATAGGAGAAATAAGTTGAAGCAAAAGAAATGCAAATGGTTCTGAGCCCTATAGAAAGTCTTCCATCTTATTCACAGTAAAAGAAATGCAATTTCAAGCTTTATTGAGACGTTCTTTCCTACCAAGTTAGAAGACTCCAAAAGCTTCTCAGCGTTCCCTCTTGGTATTTCCTTTTCTTAGAAACTTATTCCAAGGGTGAACTATGAAAACCTAAAACCACAAATCTACATATTCCAGCATTCAGCAGAGAAACAAAACACTGGCAATAACCTTCTTCCCTATCAGAGGCTTAGTTGAATGAATTCTGATACATCTATTCAATGGGGGATAAAGAATATTTCTATGCATCTGTTGCTGTGAAATATTCTCTGGGATAGAATGTTCAGCACGCACACACACACACACACATGCACACACACACACACACACACAAAGCAAAGCAGAAAACTAAAAGGATGGAAGTTTACTAGTTTAGTAAGCAAGGGAAAACCCGTAAGGCAAACATGGTGGCTCATTTTCATCACAGCACGAGGAAGGTGGAGGCAGGAGGATGTGTGGATTCAAGATTATCCTAGGCTTTACAGCTTATTTCTTCCCCAAAAGAACCCCTACCACTGGGCGGGTGGGTGGGAGGTGGAATTCCCTCATAGAGGCGGGGAGGGGGAGGGGATAGGTGGTCTCCAAAGAGGAGACCCAGAAAAGGGAAAACATTGGAAATGTAAATAAAGTATCAAAAAAAAAAAAAAAAAAAAAAAAGAACCCCTACCACCACTACCAAGAGCTGAGGCTATAGGTCACTGGCAATGGAGAGAACAGCAAGGCAAAAGTCATTTGAAGGAGAAAATGGAAAAAATGGGCTTCTCGTGCCTGGTGTTGTGGGTTTTGTTAGATTGTCTGTGCCTCTTGGGTAGAGCATTACCACTTTACCACTTCAGCTGGGAAATTTTCCTTTAAACTGTTGGTCAGGGGAGTCCAAGAGGACAGTATAGGCTATTGCTGTTGCCCCGATTGCGTCCCAGACCTTGACGGACCCAGGGAATCTGAAGGACACCTGACCTGACATCCTGAGGAGTAGCTTTGATGGAAATAGAAAGCGCCATGCAAGCTTCCGAGAGAGGGAGACAACCCATAGTCCTACTCAGCACACCTTTGAACTACAATGTCTAGCACTAACCCTAAAGGTGCAATAATGTCACTCATATCTTGGGCACAACCAATAGCTCTCAAATAGGATTTAAGGTCCACTCAACAACAGGGAAATCATCCCTGGCCAACTTCTCAGGGCTAGTGAGGCCATGGATCTTGGAAAAGACTTACAACTGCCACTTTTCTAACCCGGCACAATTCCTAACCGCATCCTAAATATTTATCCTTATAGCCACGGACAAGTGTAATCATCACCTCGCATCAAAGAAACTTCTCTTTGTAACTGATGAAGACCATTACAGAAAACCGCAGCCAAACAGAATGCAGCGAATGAGTGATTGTGACGTGCGTAGCCCCAACTGATAGATCTACAATACAACTGAGATCCAGAAAGACTGCAGTATGAAAAGGCGTCTTCCGGCGAAGGTGATTCCTGCCCATCTGGGGCATCTTAGTAATTTGGTTCCTAATTTTAAAAAGCAAGAATTATGCAGGCAACATCAAGCTCACTGCTAACTTTTCTGTTAATTTAGTAACGAATTTTTTAAAATGTGTTTATAACTCCTGCATCTAAAGTTCAAGGAAACTCCCCAACCATTGAGGGGGTAGAAAGATTGTAAGAGCATGAGAAACAGGACGTCTGCTGGAAGATTGCGTCTCCTAGAAATATCAGGGAAGGGAAATATCCTTCCCTGAACTTTCAACAACTTGTCTGCCTAAACAAGACCTGAACAAGGACACCACCAATGGACATGCAAGAGAGAAATACCAAAGAGCCCTAACCCTAGACAAAGAGTTAATACAACTAAGGAATGTTGAAGAGCGCCTTCACATATCAAGTGGTCAGCCCCCAAATCATATACATACAAGTAGCATTAAACAAATTGAGCAGATAGCATGCGGTGTGTGTGTGTGTGTGTAGCAAATAAAGAAAATGAGGTCGGAGGCCATGAATTTGAGAAAGAGTAAGCAGGGGGTGGGGTATATGCGAGGAGCTGGAGGGAGGAAAGGGAAGGGGAAAAGTAATGTGAATATAGCTCATTGCGAAAAATGTTTAACCAGGAAAGGGGATAACATTTGAAATGTAAATAAACAAAATATCCAATAAAAAATTTTAAAAAATAAATAAAAGAGAGATGAAAAAAGAAAAAAAACCTTGCATAAGACTGGGCTCACCAAAGGTTCATCATAGATGGCGGAGGGACTCATAAGGTCACCCTTTCCCAACAAGTTATTGGCAATTAATGTTCCTGGGGGAAAGGGGGCATTTTCTTCAGTGCAGTAGCCACTGGTAAATGCTAGAGTGCTGATAAATAACCTCCTACCGAAGTTCATGCAAGCAATGCTAAATAAAGTCCCTGGGTCATACCCCAAAACAGGAATCCAGGGAAGGAGAAAGGGAAGAGTTTCAAAGAAGGGTTTCGGCTGCAAGGAGCAAGGGCTAAGAGAAGGTAATGGGGTGAACATAACCAAAATACGTTATACACATGTATGAAACCGTCCAAAAAGACATTGATAATAAAATGATAGAAAACTTATTAAAGTGTGGTATTTACAAGTCAAAGGCAGGAAACTGCTGAGATGGCTCAGAGAATAAAGGTTCTCACCGCCAAATCTGACGCCGTGAGCGTGAGTGTGAACCCGAATGGTAGAAGGAGAGAACTGACTTGCCCCTAAGTTATACTCTGACTGCCACATGTAGTCCCTGTCAAACCAATGCAAGTGTGAGCAGGCACATGCACACATACACATATACACACATACATACACACACATGCATGCAGGCACACACACATGCATGCACACACTCACACACATACTTACACACATACATACACTCACACTCACACACATGCATGCACGTACACACACAGGCTCACACATTCACACACATACACACACACTCATACACATACACTGACAAATGAATGTAATAAAAAAAATTTTAAATTAAAAGCAGAATGAAACCAATAAATTTTTGTAATGACTTGTTGGCTTAGCCAAATAGAAATTATTGCAAGTCAACTTTTTATCTTTTAGAAAAATTATTTTATATTTTATGCATTTGAGTGTTTTGCCTGCATGTTATGCTTGTGCACCAATGTGCATGCCTGGTGTCTGTGTCTGGTCCCCTGAAGAGAGCAGAAGAAAGTGTCAGAGCCCATAGATCTAGAGTTTCAGAAGGCTGTGGGCCACCGTATAAGTCTGGAACTCAAACTCACGTCCTCTGTGGAATAGCCAGTGCTCTTAACCACCGAACCATCTTCCATTCCTCAAGTGGGCTTTAAAAGATAGTTATTGGATTCTGTTTTCCCCCACCCCTTTTTGTTTTTTGAGACAGGGTTTCTCTGTGTAGCCCTGGCTGTCCTGGAACTCACTCTGTAGACCAGGCTGGCCTCGAACTCAGAAATCCGCCTGCCTCTGCCTCCCAAGTGCTGGGATTAAAGGCGTGCGCCACCACTGCCCAACTTGATTCATAGTGTCTAATGAGATATACTGTAACTATAAAAAAAATTTCCAAAAAAATTCTAATATTTTTTTCTAGTACTATAAATAGGCTATATATTGTGTAATAACATATAAATGTGGGGGCCTGGAGAGATGGCTCAGCAGTTAAGAGCACTGACTGCTTTTCTAGAGGTCCTGAGTTCAAATCCCAGCAAGCACATGGTGGCTCACAACCATCTGTAATGGGATCTGACGCCCTCTTCTGGTGTGTCTGATGACAGCTAAAGTGTACTTACAAATAATAAATAAATAAATCTTCGGACTGGAGTGAGCGGGGCCAGAGCGAGAACGAAAAAATATGCCTATAATGTTTATAATTATACTCACAATTATAAAGCTTATAATAGTGTTAAGATTTTTAACATAGGGGAGAAAAATATAAAATTAAACTCCGATTCTATGAATAGGCACTACCAGGATAGATGATGTTTTCTTTGTGTATGTATGTTTATATACACATGTCCAAATGTATATGGAATTATATGTGTTTGCACAAATGTACACATGTGTCTAGAGGCCCTAACTTGATGCTTTGTGTCTTTTTCCATCACTTTCGACTTTACTTACTGGGATTGTTTTTCATTGAACTTGGAACTTGCCAATTCTGGCTAGTCTAACCACCCAACTTGTCCTGTGACCGTCTCTGGCTCTGCCTCTCTGGAACTGCAATCTTAGGCTGCTACCATGCCTGTCCCACTACCATGGGGGTTCAGGGAATCTGAACTTCAGGCCTCACACTTGTGGGGCAAACACTTGAAATGTGGAACCATCTCCCCAGACCTATGAAATATTTCTCTGAACCCTTCAGCATAAGACATTGATATAATGAAATAGGAAATATGCATAGGAAATTCTAAGGTATGAAGACTCCAGAAAAGGCAACAGTGAAGTTAGCAAAGCTGAGAGCTGAACCAATCTCTCTTCTTTCTTCTCTCTCTCTCTCTCTCTCTCTCTCTCTCTCTCTCTCTCTCTTTTTCTTTCTTTCGAGACAGGGTTTCTCTGTGTAGCCCTGGCTGTCCTGGAACTCACTCTGTACACCAGGCTGGCCTTGAACTCAGAAATTCACCTGCCTCTGCCTCCCAAGTGCTGGGATTAAAGGCATGCGCCACCACTGCCCGGCTCCTTCCTTCCTTCCTTCCTTTCAGCTAGTTAATTGATTTTTATGTGAATAGTTGGTTTGCCTGCATGCATGGCTATGCTTGGTGCCCTCAGAGGCCAGAAGAGGACTTCAGATCTTCTAAAACTGGAGTTAGATGGTTTTGAGGCACCATGTGGGTGCTGGGAATCAAACCTGGGTCCTCTGGAAGAGCAGCAAGAGCTTTAACCACTGAACTACCTCTCTAGTCCCCAACCTACTCTTTAATTTATTATTATTTTTGTATGTATTCACTTTAAACCTACTTTCTTGTAAAGCATGATTTTTCCTTGTAAGAACCACTGACAGTCAAACTCTAATTATTCAGATACCAGTACTTGGCAGGCATTTTCTTAAAATTAAGTGAGCCTGTCATTTCAAGGAAAATAATTTGACAGTAGTTGTTGCTAATGATAAAATTCAAGCTTTCAAGAGAAAAATGCAGTTTTAGAAATCTTGTATACACTCCTGTGAGTTTTATATCCTTTCAATATTTAAAGAATTTCCTGATGACATTGGTGATGATATTCCTAAATGTGTTTTCTGTTTTTGTTTTTTTAAAGAATTGATGTAGCGGGACTGGAGAGATGGCTCAGTGGTTAAGGGCGCTGACTGCTCTTCCAAAGGTAGTGAATTCAAATCCCAGCAACCACTGATGGCTCACAACCATACAGTGGGGCCGGAGAGAGCAGAGCAGAGCAAGAAGAAAAAGTGTCTGTAGCTGTGTGTGATGGCACACATGTTTAATCCCTAAACTTGGGAGGCAGAGGCAGGTGGATCTCTGTGAGTTCCAGGCCAAGCCAGTCTGATCTACACAGTGAGCTCCAGGACAGCCAGGACATTACATAGGGAGACCCTGAACTATTGCTTTTGAAATGACTCATGCGTGGTATTACAAAATTGTAGATGGATAAAAGATCTGTTCAAAGTACATGATAGATTTTAATGGAGCAATATAAAAAGTATCTTGGTATAGTTTCAAGTTCCACATTGCAATTAACCTTTAAAATGTTCTCACTTCCTTCTGAAAAGAATGCCCACAATGGTCTGTTAATGTTTCCTCTGAGCTGGGGCTGTGGGTGCAGCTCAGTAGAAAAACAAGTGCATTTCCAAGACCAGTGGCTCCAAGCTGGAGAGATGGCTCAGCAGTGGAGAGAGCTTGCTCATGTAAGGGACCTGGATTCAGTTCTCAGCACTCACATGGTAGCTGACAACCATCTGTAAATCCTATTCCAGGAGGCCTTCTTCTGGTCTCTATGGGCACAGACATACATGCAGGCAAAACACTCATACATATAAAAAATAAATCTAAAAAAATTAAGACCCGTGACTCCCATCCCCAGCAAGATGTTCCTTTATTTTCCAACTCTGTATGAATCTGCATATTCCTTAGATATTAATATTAATTCTTCAACTAAAGCAATGGATCCAATAGACTGAATATAAAAGACATGAGAATCCAACCCACCCATCATCTAAGCCACAAATTAAAGAGATTTACACAAATGTACAGTGCCAATTTTTCTCCATGATTGTTTTGTTTTGGAGAACATCATAAATTATATTACTCACGCTATACTTATGATTTTTTTTAATGTATGCTTTTGTTATCTAATTTGAGACAAGATCTCAAGTAGCCTTGAAGTGGAAACTTCTAGTTCTTTGGAAAGTTATGTCCAATGATGTTTTGCTGGGGCACGCAGGTGAAAGGATGTCTTACTAAAGCAAACACATGAAAGACTGTTTTCCTGAAGCAGACACGGGTGAAAGGATGTTTGGATATAGCAGACACGTGAAAGGACTCTTGATGGAGGAGTATAAATATGGTCCCACAGACAGTGGAAGACAAGCACTGAGCCTTGGTTTGGTTTGCTCCGCCTCCTCGTTATTCTTCACTAACAACACACATGTATTGGTTCGTTTTACATAGTGTTGTTGAGCTCAACTTGTGATAACACCAGCATTGAGAGAAGAAACTCGCCCAAGAACTGCTTGTGAGGTTCCTGCCACTACCACAGCCTCAGGCCTCAGGCCGTTGGTGGGCCTGGCGGTTTCTTCAGGAACTTGAACTACAGTCTTGAACTACAGCTGCCTGGTGTCTGCTTGCTGAAAGGACTGGACTGTAGCTACCAGTCCTTGCCTGGTGTCTGCTTGCCTAGGGGACTGGTCTGCAGCTGCTAAGTTGAGTTTGGTGTTTGCTACAGGACTGACTGCTGCCAAAGATCAAGCTCACCTCCAAAGAGTGAACAGGTTCACTTCCCACACATTCTAATAACTTTTCTCTTCCACTATCTCTGCTGGGTGGTGGGCTAGGGGAGAGGTTGAACACTTATGAAAAGCAGGTTGCAAAAAATGTAGGCCTACATAGCCTAAACTGGCATCAAATATTCTATGTACCCCTAGGATAGCCTTGAATTGCTGATCCTAAAGGCTGGGATTACAGGTATGGGCCCCCCACATCTGTTTTATGCAGTGCTGAGAATCACATCAGGACCTAGTACATCCCAGGGAAGACTCTACAGATTAAGCTACATCTACATACCATAACTTTATTTATTTATTTATTTATTTATTTATTTATTTATTTATTTATTTATTGAGATGAAATTTTACTATGTAGCCTTGGCTGGACTGGAACTCTCTATGTAGTCCAAGTTGGTCTGTAGTTCACACAGATCTGCTCGCTTCTGCCTCTTACATTCTGTGATTATTATTACCTTAAAATAATAAGTTCTAAAATGTCACAGTTTCAGCATTAAACATGATAAGTCATAGATAGAACCAATGTAAAGAAAGTTCTTTGAGCCGGGCAATGGTGGCGCACACCTTCAGTTCCAGCACTGGGGAGGTAGAGACAGTTGGAAATCAGAGACGGTCTGATTTCAAGGCCAGCCTGGTCTACAGAGTGAGGTCCAGGACAGCCAGGGCTACACAGAAAAACCCTGTCTCAAACAAAACAAAACAAAACAAAACCACCACCACCAACAACAAAGAAAGTTCTTTGGGATCCTAAAGTAAATATGATATATTTATGTCATTATGAAATATACATAATAAAATATGGTATAATGAAATAAGTATGAAAGAATTGTGAGTTCAAAAGGTTTGAGACCTTTCAATTTGAATATCATTTTTCAAATGGTTAACAAAGTTAGAGAGCTAGATATTGATCCCTAGCTCCTACATGACACAAATGATAATATCCTTTACCTCTTGTCTTAGCTACCTTCTCACTGCTGTTACAGAACACCTGAGCAAGCAACTTAACTTGGGTTCACAGTCCATCATGGCTGGGAAGGCATGGTGGTGAGATTGGCTCTAGCTGGACAGGGATATGAAGAAGCATGTCATGATTTTGTCCTCAGAGAGGTGAATGCTGGTGCTTGGCTTGATTTGTCCTTTTTTAAGTGGAAATTCTGGAATTTGGTTTCTTTTAAAAAAACACAGAAATATTATAAGAATGTGTTTTAATTTTCATCCCAGGTGTGAATATATGTGGCTCTGGGGCTGTGCCAGACTGTCTGTAGCAGCTGACTATGATTTGTCTCGTGCTGTAGCAGAGGCACAGTTTTGCCAGCTGCAGAGAGTTTCTACAATTGTGTGAGGTTTGGAAATCTGGAAATTTTTCAGAGGGTGTATAAATGCCAGAGCCTTGCTAGGGGGTAGGTGGTTGGTAGTTGTTCAGGGGGTTCGTTTGCAGTTTGTGAGTAGTTGTACTCAGAGAAGAAACTGAAGGAAAGAAATTAGATTCAGGGATCTCTCTCTCTCTCTCTCTCCCTCCCATCCTTCTTTCTCTCCTATCTAGTGATGGGGCAAAGTGAGGGTGGGGGAGTAAAGGGTGGGAAAAAGAAGAACCCACAAAGTAGCAAAGACAGATCAAGAGTAAGGATATGTGTGGGAGTGAGAGCTGCAGGTGCTTTAGCTGGATACTCTTCAGGGAATGGGTGGCCTGGAAGCCACCTTTCAAAGGAGCCTGGCAAACATGGCTGTCTATGGAAGAAAAGCTGGAAAGTTCTTCCAAATTTTTACTTTTGGGCATGGGAAACAGTAAGTGCAAAGGACCTGGGGCAAAGAGCTTGGTGGTGATGGAAGGCTGAGGTGACTAGAGAATAATGCAGATGAGAAGATCGCAGATCATGGAGGTAGGAACTCACCAGGGCCCTGGAGGCAAGCTCTTTAGATTTCTCTGAAATATGAATGGGAACGGAAGAGTTTCAAGCAAGTAAATGCCATGGTCTGAGTCAGTCAGGTTCTCTGCATGCTGCCTGGGTCAAGGATGACTGATCAGGTGGGCAAGTGTGGAGCAAGTAAACCATCCAGGAAGGAGGCTCTTACTAGAAGTCCAATGGGAGATGCTAATGGCAACAAGGTGTCCAGACTTGTTGGGGAACTCAATGCTAGTGCGTGTCCACATAGTGCCCAAAGTACTGTGCTCTTGCAGCCCAGGGATGCTAACCTGGAATCCACCATGTCCCAGGAGATTCTTGGATGCACACCCCCCCCCCCTCAGGAGCCCGCCACCCGTTGAAAAGGTATGTATGTATGGTGGTGTCTGACCGTTGTTCTGGCAGAGGTGGCAATTTGGGGGTCACAGTTTCCAATGGGTTCTCGAAGGCAACATAAACAATGAGAAATGTTGAAGGTTACTATAGCTGAGAGAAGGGCACCCAGAGGAGGTAGGTGGGGCTCAGCTTTCCTTTGGAAACTTTGACAATAACAGAGACAAAGAAGCCCTGTCTTGCAATTTAACTACCTTGCTACATTTTGTAGCTCAAGGTCAGTGCTTTCTCAAAGATCTCTGATCATGCATGCCAGATTAAATGGCTTTGGGCTCCCACACGCTGCAGGGAGGAACACTTTGCATATCTTCCCAGGGCGGGCCTTCCTTTTTGAGCTTCATTTAGAAGTGAAGTTCAGAAACAGGAAGTATATTAGCATCTCTTTATACCTGTTTGATTGTGTTGTTTGTTTGTTTTGTTTTTGAGATAGGTTCTCATTATGTATTCCTGCCTGGCCTGGAACTTGATTTTTAGACCCCTAAGGCCTCCAATTGAAGAGATTTCCTGTCTCTCCCTCCCAAGTGCTAGGATTAAAGGCCTGCACTTACATCAGGCCACTGTTTTTGCTTTTTTAAGATTTGTTTTTATTATTTTTGATTGATTGTGCATATGTTTATGTTTGTGAGAGACAGAGAGAGACAGAGAGAGAGAGAGAGAGAGACACACACACACACACAGAGACAGACACACAGAGACAGACACTCTGCCATGCTTGGACTCAGATGATTCAGTGTCACTCTTCTGAGTAGCTGGGACTCAAGATACGTTCCACTGAGTTCTGGCTCTAGAGTCTACTTATCAAGGTTTTTGTGTGTGTATGTGTGTGTGACAGGGGCTTCTGTAATCTAGGCTGGTTTCCACCTGGCCGCCTTGATTTTTTGGCCTCCACCTCCCAAACACTGCTCTAGAGTCATTTTAAATAGGTATTTAAAGTAAGTGTAGGGTGGGGCTGGAGAAGTGGCTCATCAGTTAAGAGCGGGCTGCTCTGCTTGATTCTCAGCACTCACATGGCACCTCACAAAGATCTGTAACTCCAGTTTCGGTGGGCATCCATTGTCTCTAAACTGCTAGGCACCCACACTTGGGCTCACATACCCACATAGACAAACATACACATAGTTTAAAACAATACAAATAAAATCTAAGAGAAAAAGGAAAATACATCAAACTTGCACCTCAAATTCTTCTGTGTAGAAGGGAGATGGGGTTAAAACTGGGGTTCTGTGGTAGAGTGCTTGCCTCTACCACGTGTGGGTGACGATAGTCTAGGCCTTGAGTTTCATCCCTAGCATTGCAAAAAAAGCAATATACCATTTCATCCTTCATTAGTATTGTGGATGGGGATGGGGGATGGGGGATGGGGGGGGTGTATGCCACGGCCTGTGGAAAACTTTGTAGAGTTGGTTCTCTCCCTCCATCCTTCCATGACTTCTGGGACCGAATTTGGCTTGTCAGGCATGCACACACAAGCTATTTTTTCTTATTTTGCTGCCTCAAAAACAAACAAACAAACAAACAACATTAGCTTGCTATGTACGTAGCCAAGGCTGGACTGGAACTCACTAAGTAGCCCAGGCTGACCTTGAACCTTGAATTCCAAGTATTAAGCTTGCAGGCACAAGCCACCAAGATGGGCCAAATAGGTTGCATTTAAATAAACTTTGTGAAAAACACATCTCCCTGATCTCCATAAATGTGAGTCCATATTTATGTGTCCTTTTTTGACACTGTGGGAGAATAGCACAAAAATGCATAGCTGGACTTTCTCATGCATCAGTCAGAGGTCAAATTTGAATGTGAGCCTAGGAGAGAACTGATCCTGGAACAGAAAGCCATTTGTCACGTGGAATACTTTTGTCCTCAGCTGGTGAGAACCATCCCCAAGGCCAGGTTACCCCTTCCTTCCTTCCTTCCTTTCTTCAGTCCATCTGTCTGTCCGTCATCTGTCTGGTCCTTCCATCCTGTTTGTTTTTGAGACAAGTTCTCACTATGTAGCCCTGGCTGGCCTGTAATTCACTCTGTAGCCCAGGCTAGCTTGGGACTCAGGCATCTGCCTGCCTCTGCCTCCCAAGTATTAGGACTAAAGGCATGAGCTAGCACTTGGCAGGCAGCTCTTTCATATTGGGGTACCTCAAGGATGTTCCCTGACACTTTTAGTGACTTTGTATCATTGTTGTCTCAAGTCTACATTGGAGAAAAGGTTCCTGCAGCCTGGTATGGTGGCATTTGCCAGTAATCTCAGAACTTGAGAGGCTGAAGCAGGAGGATTAGGCATTTATGGAAAGCTTTGACTACGTAGTGAGGTGGAGGCCATCTTGAACTACCTGAGATATTGTCTAAAAGGAGGAGGAGGTAGAAGAGAAGGAAAGATGTGAGGAGGAGAGAATAGGAGGTATATGTTGTCATCTGGCTGGACAAAGCCAGAGATGGTGTTTGCTTGTGGCCTGGTAGCAGCAAGTCCAGGGCCTATCATTTTGCTCACGTTCCAACCTCTGCCCTCTTCCTTCTAGCTATGACAAAAACTGCTCCCAAAGTATTTTGCGCCTGTCCTCAGTGTCCCAGGTTAGCCCATGGTTCTTCCTTGTGAGGTCCAGCTTCCCTTTCCTCTGTCATCATAGCCACTGGCCACATCCACTGTGGCCTATGAAGAAAGTCTGTTTATGCTGGCTTAATGGACAGCAGAGAAACACTGCTTCTAACATAAGGATATCCCCTTCGGGTCCTATTTGGCTCTGCAAATCGAAGGATGATCCTGCACAATTGGGGGAAGCTGTACAGGACAGTGGTAAAGAGAGCAAGCTCTATCTCCACGAACTGAGTGCCTTTGGCTAAATCAGTATCTCTTGGTTACCATTTTCCCTCCACAGCTGAAGCAGGGGAAGTGCTCCTTACATGCAAGGCTTGCAACACATAACTGGAATTGAAGGTTCAACTGATGAAAATCCTCCGGCACTTCGGGACAGCTTCTGCAGCCCCTTCAGGCCCATTCTCCTCTCCGTTCTGTTCTACCCTGGCTCCTTGTCTCACTTCTATGTGGCTTTGACCAAAGGTTAGCCCCAGCATGACATGCAAGGAAGATGTCAGGAAGTGAAGGCTCCGTTTCCCTGGCTTTTCTTTCCTGTGTGTGTTGTCTTCCCTAGGAGAAGGCTGTGACTCTTCCCAAGGAGGCCACTGGGCAAGATTTTCTTCTGGGTTCTAGTAGCACAGTAGGAACTTCCAAAGGGACCCCTTCTTGATGACTTCCTTCTTTGAGTTCTGGTGGTCACTTCCTTATAAGGACTTCAAACAGCAAAGTAAAATACTGTTTGTTCATTTGTTTTGTTTGTCTGTCTTGTTTTTGAGACAGGCTCTCATGTAGCTAGGCTGGGTTTGAACTCAATATGTAGCTGAGAATAACTTTGAACTCCCAAGCCTCCTACCTCTACATCCTAAGTGCTAGGAATACAGACACGAGCCACCATGTTCTGCTTTGATATGCTCTCTAGATATTTTATTCATAAACAAAACAAGACAGTGTTCTGTGGGAGGTGGGACTGGAGAGATGGCTCACCAGTTAAGGGTATTCACTCTTCTTGCAGAGGACCTGGGTTTGGCTCCCAGAATCCTCTGTCATTCCAGTCCCAGGATACTCAACACCTTTCTGACCTCTTCCAGCTCCTGCACGCACGTATATGCAGGCACATACATACTAAAATAAATAAATGGTTTTCAAAAAAACCCAACAAAGTACCAGGGCATGGTGGTACGTGTTTTTTTTTTTATCCTAGCACTCCACAGGCTGAGTGGATCACTGTAAGTTCAAGGCCAGTCTGGTCTACAGAGGGAGACTCTGTTTCAAACAATCAAACAAAAAATAATGTGTGAGTACAAGGTAGTTATTATTGTGATTACTTGACTAATGCCTAGTGGGTAAGAAAATGACTATAAAACTCATACAGGAGCTGGGGTTAGGGGTCAGTCAAGGGGAGTGCTTGCCTAGCACGTAGAAGGCCCTGGAATCCATCTCCAGCACTGCATAAACCCGGCATGGTACCACACACCCGCCTGTAATAACAGCACTAAAGATGGAGACAGGAAGATAAGGGATTTGAAGCTACCCTTGGCATCATGGGAGTTCAAGACCATCTGGGACACTTGAGATCCTGTCTCAAGAACAAAGCAAAGCCAAAACAAAACAAGTGTCATGTAGGAAAGCCTACTATTGACCTCCAGTGTTGTTTCTATTTAAGTTCATGGATTACAATTTCAAAACACAATTACAGAGAATGTGAGAAAATAATTTTTAGGCATGTGAATTTTGGGCAAAGGCCCTCTGTGGCAGCCTCTTTTCCATCATGGGACAATTTAAGAGCTATATTTTCTTCCTGTTTGTTTGGTTTCCAAGACAAGGTTTTTTTTTTGTTGGTTTTTTCTTTTTTTTTTTTTGGTTTTTCGAAACAGGGTTTCTCTGTGTAGCCCTGGCTGTCCTGGAACTCACTCTGTAGACCAGAGTCTCAGGTTGACATTTGGTGAATACTGAGTGTCTAGCACCCTAAGTCCCTAGGTCACGCATAACTAAGCTGAGAAAGGCCTCGTGTTCCTCTCAAAGGAGTATCAATGGGCTGGGGACCAAGCCTTTGATGCATGGGCTTTTGGGGGGATCTCTTCTTAGATATCCACCTGCCTCTGCCTCTGGAGTGCTGGGATTAAAGGCATGTGCCACCACTGCCCGGCTCAAGACAAGGTTTTGCTGTGTAGCCCAGGATGGCCTTGAACCCATGCTCTTCCTGTTCCTACTGTCTCAGCCTTCCAGTTGCTAAGATTACAGACCCACACACTTAGCTCAGGACTAAGATGGTCTTTAGGCTGTATCTCCATAGTCTTATTTAGAACTCCAGCTACTGCTCTTTGGATCCGGGCACACTGGTTGTATCAAACCGTGAAGTCTCGGATATTTCTGTCTTCTTGGTCTATGAATTATACGAACTTTGGCACAACTGAGATGTCTGTCACTCTTTATTAATTTCTGGTCTGTTTTTCCCCTCAGGCAACTTGACCAAGTCTTGGTGCTGGTGAATAGAAACAATCCATCCCCTTCAGCACTGGTTCGACAGTGTAATTAAACTTTCTGTGGCTTTTACCTGGAGGTAGCAGTTTCTGTGAACTGAACACCCAGACATCTGCACAAAATGTCAATGTGTTTGTGGTGTCTTCTCTTTAAATTTCATCTACCTCTTCTTGATTGCCCTGCAACTTCCTTTCTACTTGCATAAGAAATGTTCCCACTGGTTCTGACTTTTCATGTGTGTGCATGTGTACGTGTATCTGTATGTTTAAGCACGCACACATGTGTCTGCATGTGCATGTGGAGGTCACAGGTTGATGGTAAATGTCTTTCTATATCTTTTTCCACCTTGTTTTTTGAGACAGGCTCTCTCACTGAACCTGGCACTTGACAATTAGGCTAGGCTGACTGGCCAGCAAGTCCTAGGAATCCTCCTGCCTCTGCCTCTCTGGTGCTAGGATTACAAGTACCGTCTTCCATGCCTGTTTGTTTTCTTTTTTTAACGTGGGTGGTAGAGCCCTCATACTTGTTTTATAAGTTTACCAGCTGAGCAATCTCCCCAGCCCCTGGCTCTAGCTTTCCTAGGATAAATTCCCTACTATAGTTTGGATCTGGAGCCTCCCCCCAAAAGCCCATGCATCAAAGGCTTGGTCCCCAGCCCATTGATACTCCTTTGAGAGGAACACGAGGCCTTTCTCAGCTTAGTTATGCGTGACCTAGGGACTTAGGGTGCTAGACACTCCGTATTCACCAAATGTCAACCTGAGACAGTGGCTCGCTAATTCATTTCCTCACATTGGTCATGATTAAAGATGTGGCTATACATGATAAAGCAATGTAAGGAGAATTAAAGGTCAGAGAAAGGCCTAAGAGTGTTGGGAGGATGGACGCCTGAGAGGAAAAAGCCACACAGCTTCTATAGTTTGAAGACCTGAGTTGGTGACTGCTGGGATGCTTGTCTAGCAGTTTTCATAGGAGTTATGGCAGAAAGCAGACAAAGACCAAGGTAACTTATAGGGAGATTGGTTAATTCTAAGCCAACGAAGGACCCACACATTCTGTGTTTCCCTGGCACAACTAGGAAGATGATTGCACATTATCCATATACTGCTTGCTTAGTTAGGGAGTGGCTGAAGCCCCTCCACCACCACCCCATCTATCTATCTCTGACTTCTGCTTAGTTAGCTATTGACTTTGGCTTGGCTGCTGACCTTTAGACTTGACTAGTGTTGCTAGTCTCTGATCACACAGGTGTTGCTAATGTTAGCCCTTGGCTGGGTCTGATAGTTGTAAATTAGGTTGGGATGTCTTTGTTCTCATGGTTTCATGGCCATCTTGAAGTTTGACAAGGGTGAGGAACTAACTCCTACCATATCTACCAAGATATAGCTGTAGTCTTTTTTGGTTCGCTTGTATCCACCTCATTGTCTCTGGGCCTCCTAGTCTGGATATATGGGGACCTTTTAAGAAGCCGTTCTTACCCATAATTAAGTCTATTGTAGTTAGCTGCATGTGTTTCTTGAGCATCGGGGGGTATAGGGAGTTGAGTCAGCTGGGGTCTGCCAACACTGACTGTCTTATTCCTCTTACCCGACTGCAAGCCCTCTTAGCTCTCATCCCTAATATTCCTGCCTTGGCCATTTTAACTCCAATATTCCTTTTAACCGTAATATCCATTTACACATCAGAATCCTTAAGAAGTAGGATCTATGGGAGAAAGGTCACTGGGAGCATGACCTTGAAGAAAATATTGGGATGCTGATCTCTTATATTTTTGGTTGTGAGCCTAGCTTTTAATGACTGAGCCATCTCTCCAGCCCAGGATGCTGATCTCTGTCTCTCTCTTGTGAGATAGACAGGCTTCCTCTAACACCCAGGCCCAAAGCAAGAGAACTAAGAACCTATGAACTGACACCACAACAGACTGAGCCAAAGCAAATCCTTTCCTCTTCTCAAGTTGATTCTCTCATTCTTCTTTTGTGTCTCAAATATAATTTTCTTTCCCTCTCTTCCTTCCCCCTCTCCCCTCTTTTTTAGATAAGATTTTGCTATGTAACCCAAGCTGACCTCAAACTCATGCTCTGCCTGTCTCAGCCCCCTGAGTGGTAGGATTTCAACTAGCATTCTTGAGAATGTATTTGTACTCTATCACCCAATCTCTTCTTAGTCCATATATTTGTTATTTTTTGTTACATTACTTTTACTGGGGCAATGTGAACAAATGTTTACTCTAGATAGTATGGACAACAGACCCAAGAAATGATTACACTCCAGTCTACCTTAGTGAATGAGTCTTGTTAGGGTAACTTATAGAAGCATGGATGACTTGGGAAGCAGCTTTATCATCCCAAAGCCCACCATATTACGGGTGATGACTCAAAAAAGCTAGGGTCCACCCTGTTCAACTTACAGGTAGCTCTACTGGCAACTGTTGACTGCTTCTAGAACCTGGGGCTACAGGCTTGTGACTGTTAGAAATGTCTAAGTTTCCTTAGCCTTGTAAATTTCTTTAGCTTCTTGGGTCTTATAAGTCTGTTTCCTCTGTCCAAGAGAAACTATTTCAATCACAAGAAATAGGCAAAAAAACAAAACAAAACCCCACAGAGTCAAGTCTTTTTTTTTTTTTTAAGGATTTTTTTTTTGGGGGGGGGTTCGAGACAGGGTTTCTCTGTATAGCCCTGGCTGTCCTGAAACTCACTCTGTAGACCAGGCTGGTCTCGAACTCAGAAATCCGCTTGCCTCTGCCTCCCGAGTGCTGGGATTAAAGGCGTGTGCCACCACTGCCTGGCCAGAGTCAAGTCTCGAACTGGTAGTGTGGGTAAATCAATTTATCTCTTGTCCACGGCTGCAAGATTTGGCTCAAATGAACTCTGAAGTGCAATATATATATGGTTGTTTCTTTTCTTTTTTTGTCAATTCACATAAACTATCGTCCTCTGGGAAGAAGAAATCTCAACTGAATCAATTCCTCCCTTATATTGGCCTGTAGATAAATCTGTGGGGAATTTTCTTGATTAGTGATTGATAGGGAGGGCCCAGTCCATTGTGGGTGGTGCCATCCCTGGGCTGATGTGGGAATATTCAGCCCATTGTGGGTGGTGCCACCCCTGGGCTGTTGGTCCTGGGTTCTATAAGAAAGCAGGCCAAACAACGCATGGAGAGCAAGCCAGTAAGCAGCACCCCTCCATGGCCTCTGCACCAGCTCCTGGCTCCAGGTTCCTACCATGACTTCCCTTCACGATGGACTATAAGATGAAATAAACTCTTTCTTTCCCAAATTGCTTTTGGTTGTGGTCTTTATCACAGCACTAGAAAGCATGCCAGTACACCCACTTAGGGCCACTATTTTTTCTTTTCATTCATCTTTCCTCCACATCAGTACAATTTAACACTTTCTGGCTGACCGCTAGGGACAGCTTGATTTAATCAAGCGACCAAACAGAACTCCAAGAGAAGCTCATCTCTTTTCTTTCATTGGTACCCAAGGGTGGCCCCTTCCTCTCCAAACATAATTGCCTTTAATTAAAGTCTGTTGCTGTCCCTCCTCCAGTTCTGCAATTCCATGGTTATTCTCTTCCTAAAAGTAAAATGCTTGTTCTTAGTAAGTGCACCACAAAAAAAAGAAAAGAAAGAAAAGAAGGCATATACCAAGCTACACTCAAGTCAATGGCGAAATGTCTTTGAAAAGAAAGAAGGTTGTAAACTAGAATTGCCTACATAGTCACTGTCAACTCTGCCTGCTGACAGATATGTTTAGTCAGAGGATGCTAGAATGATCCAGAAACTTGAACATAAATGAATAGAAGAGTGCTGAAACCAACATTGTACTTTGGTGCTGTCACTCACTCACTCACAAAAAGGGTCAGGGATTCAGCTGGACCCCAAAGGATATCAAGTCACTTGCTTTGACACTATTCATTTAGAGTCCGCAGCTAGCTATACACTGCCTCTGCCCTTCTGTGTATGCACATGTGTGCACATGGAGGCCAAAAGTCAAAGTTCATACTGTTCCTCAGGTGTCAACCACCTTAATTTTTGAGACAGGATCTCTCACTAGGCCTAGAACTCCCTGATTAGGCTAGATTGACTGGCTAGTGACACTCCTTGCCTCTGCCTCACCAGCGCTGGGATTATCATGCCTACCACACCTGGCTTTTTCACACAGTGGCTTGGATTGAACTCGGGGCTTCATGACTGCAAAAGCACTTTAATGACTGAGCTATCATCTCAGCCCCCTCTTTTGCTTTTAGGTATTAGAGATTGAAAGCAGGCACCTTGTTGGCACCTCAGCTCCATCCTCCATCTCTCTCTTTTTTTTTTTTTTCCTTTCTGGTTTTTTGAGACAGGGTTTCTCTGTGTAGCCCTGGCTGTCCTGGAACTCACTCTGTAGATCAGGCTGGCCTTGAACTCAGAAATCCGCTTACCTCTGCCTCCCAAGTGCTGGGATTAAAGGTGTGTGCCACCACTGCCTGGCTCATCCTCCATCTTTTAAACTGCCTTGAAAATTGAGGATGGGTACTTTCTTCAATTATATGTATGCATGTGAGTCTGTGTGAGTGTATGCCATATTTGTGCAGGTACCCACAGAGTCCAGAATAGGGTGTCAGATCCCCTACAACTGGAAGTTACAGGCAGTTGTGAGCCACTCAGCATGGATGCTGGGACCCAAACTGGAGTCCTCTGGAAGAGCAGGGCAAATTTTTCCTGGCTGAGCATCTCCCTATTCCCTAAGCTGTCTTTGTAAAGAAAATACACTGTCTTAAGAAACTTTGTATTGAAGTAAGAAATGTGAATAAGTATTAAGTGTATATTTGGCTATGCTTCCACAGACTTAAGTGTGTGTTCTCATGGTTAGTACCGAGATCAAGAAGCACAAAGTGATCCAGAGATGGTAGCAAATATCTGTAGCTCCAGCACTCCAGAGGCTGAAACAGAAAGACTGCCAGAAGTTCAAGACCAGCCTGGGCTACAGAGTGAGTATCAAGTAAACTTGGGCTACATAGTAGGACCCTGCCTTGAAAGAAAGAGGAAGGGGGGGGGGGAAATAGATGGATGGATGGATGGAAGGAAGGAGGGGAAATGCCCGATGTTTCCCTACAGAGATCCCTTTTCGACCCTTCCAGTCCCTTACCAAGTCTGCTCCCCTGATTATTTGCTGTGCAGTGCCTTTGTTTAGCATACTATATATTTTAGTTCTCGTATTTATTATCTGTCCCCTCTACTAGGTTGTATTTCATGAAAGCAGGGACTTATGAACTTCTTTGATAAATGCTGTAATGCCAACTCCTTGAACCCTGTCTAATGTGTGGTCATCTGCTGTGTTCTTGTATAGCTTGGGTTCAGGTGATGAGAGAATAAAGAAAGGACAGACACACAGACACATACCGAAAAGCTGGGATTGAGTGGTCTGAGCTCTTTCATGGAGAAGCCACAGTGCTCCTTTGTTATATATGGTTGAGCAGAGGCTAGGTTATTGCATGCAGTTGAACCAGGAAGTGGGTTATTTCATACAGCTGTACAAGGAGGCAGGTTTAGCTAACCTTGGTAGGATCAGTCTCTGTAGAGGAGCAGTCTTTAGGTTGTAAATATAGGGTGGAGGACAAAGCCATGTTGGAAATTTTCTGTACATGCTATCAACCTCCGCACATGGACCCAAGGCTTTGCCATCCCTCTCAACGTCACCAAGGGAAGGCTGTGCTACTCCCGTGGGTCCAAGGCTTTGGGGTCCTGACATGGTTATGCCTATGTCAAAGTACACATTTGCTCAAGAATTCCTTCACTTCCTGCAGTTTTCATCAGGAAATACTTGTGAAACTAATGAATGAAGCCATGCCATAAAGGAATACTAAAAACTAAACTGGTGAAATGGTGAAGAAACTATACCCTAGCCATACATCGGAATATTATTCAAGTATAGAGGAAAGGAAGTACTGACATATGCTAGGGCAGAGCTGAACCTTGAAAAACACAGAATTAGCTAGATGCTATTGCACTTTTTATTGTGATTCATTTTCTGTCATGTGACAACACCTAAGGAGGGACGGTACTCGAGGTAGTCCTCTGACCTCTATACACACATTTGTGCATGTGCACCCACACAAATATGAACACATTCCTCCATGTGCGCACGCGCGCGCGCACACACACACACACAATTAAGTAATAAAAATAAAAATGTTCTTATAAAAACAAGGTAGGCTAGAAAAATGGCTCAAGAGGGAAAGCACTTCCTTCCTGTTCAAGCGTGAAGACCAGAGTTCAGATCTCCAGAGCCTAGGTAGAGTCAGACGATATAACACGCACCTGTAATCCCAGCAGCACTACTGTGAGACAGGAGAATCCCCAGAAAGTCATAGGCCAGAGAACTTAGGGCACATAGCAATAAGCAACAAGGTAAAAAGTGAGGACTGATGTCCAATGATTATCCTCTGACCTCCACGCAAGACTGCCTCCTTCCTTCTGCATGCACATCTTAACATATATGTACCTGTACTCACACACACACGAATGTGTATACACAGATATATACATATCATTCACACAAAAGTTTAAAAGTCCAAATCCCCAAAGAGGTAATCTAAGAGTGGATGGTACACACCTAAGTCTTGGGAGGCAAGTCCTCGAGAATTATAAGATGAGGGTACCAGAAATGCCTTGTCTCAAAATTAAATACAATGCAAAACAAAAAACCCCACTCTGCATCCAGGGAGCTGAAGCTTCATAGTGGGCCGAATGGCAGTCAGCAAAAGATGTGCCCCGAACCTCCTCCACAACCTGTGAATGTGACCTTATATGGTAAAAAAGACCTTTACAGTTGTCATTGAGTTAAGAGCATCCTGGATTATGTGGAAGGAACTTAAGTTCCAACGACAAATATTCTTGTAAGAAAAGAGAGAGATTGGATGCAGACCAAAGATACAGGCAGAAAGTTAGAGATAACAGAGACACAGATGTGGTGGAGGACTAGCCAAGGGGTAGCAGTGCTTGCTAGCAACAGCCAGAAACAAGGACAATTTTGGCCCATGGAAGCCTTGATCTTAACATCTAGACTCTGGAAGTGTGAGACAACCGGTGTCTGTTTCTTTAACTAGTGAGTCTGGGGCCACTGGTTCCCGTTACAGCTCTCAGGAACTGGATTTTGGAGCAGGTGAAACTGCACACAGAGACAGGAGTTTGGCTGTCTGAGGTTTGAAGGTATGAAAAGATAACGTTCTTTTCTTTTTCTGTATAAATTTTGTGTGTTGTGGGGGAGAGGCGTGTTGCGCAAGTGCTTGTGGAGGCCAGAGGTCAACTGTTCTAATTTCACAACTGTCACTAGGATAAAATACCCTGACAAAAAGTGACTTAGGGGAGGAAGGTTTTATTATTATTATTATTATTATTATTATTATTATCACAATTTCAGATTGCAGTCTATCTCCATCTTTTTAAGGAAGTCAAGGCAGAAATTTGAAGTGGTTAGTCACACCACAATGGCAAGCAAAAGCAGAGAGAACGAATGCATGTGTGCTTACTGCTCAGCTCACTTTCTCTACTGTCATACAGTTCAGAACCCAAGCCTAAAGAATGGTACCACCTACAGTGGGCTTAAGTTTCCTACCTCAATTAATGTAATCAAAACTGCCCCTCACAGACAAGACTTGGAGCAAAGGTTCTCAGCCTTTCTCAGCTATTGCTCTTTACTACAGTTCCTCAGGATGTGATGACCCCAACCATAACATTATTTTTGCTGCTCCTTCATAACTGTAATTTTGCTACTGTTATGAATCATAATGTAAATCTTTTTGGAGGCAGAGGTTTGCCAAGGGGATGGTGACCCATAGGTTGAGAACCACTGATCTAAGCAATCCCTCATTAAGAGTCTCAGGTGATTCTAGACTGGGTCTATGGAGCTGTCTACTTTATTTTCTTTTTGATACAGGATATCACATTGACCTGGTGCTCACTGAGTAGGCTAGGCTGGCTGGACAGTGAACAGCAGGGACCCATCTTCCTCAACTTGCCCAGTGCTGGGATTATAAGTGAATGCCACTATGCATTTAGCTTTTCTATTAAATGCAAGTTTTATGACTCAAACTTGGGTCCTAATGTGTGCAAGGCAAGCACTTTGCCAAATGAGCCATTTATAGCCCTGTCCCTTCTTATTTTGTTTTCAAAAAAGATTTTATTTTATTTATGTGTGTGTGTGTGTGTGTGTGACACACATATGTGTAGGTGGCCATGGAGGCCAGAAGAAGGTGTAGGATCCCCTGGAGTTACAGGTGGTTATAAGCCACCCAACATGGTTGCTAGGATCTGAATTCAGGTCCTCTGTAAGATCAGCAAGCACTCAGCACAGAGCCATCTCTAGCCCCATCTTCCTTCTTTTTTTGGAAGGGTGTTACTCTGTAGCCAAGGCTGGCTTTGAGCTCACCGTTCTCTCTCAGCTTCCAGAGTGCTGAGGCCATGTACCACCATGCCCAGAGCAAGATCTCTTATTTGGGTCCTTGAAGGTGAGCAGGCAGTTATGTCATTTGCATAGGAACTTCCATAAGTGTGTTGGGTAACCCGTAGCCAAGGAGAAGGTCCCTGCAGAAGACTGGCCTATGGTCATTCCCTACTCTTTGCCTTCTTTTCAGCTTCCGTTCTGTGGGCAGTAAGTAAGTGGGTGCTCTAGGGACAAGAACTAGAAGATTTTTAAAAATCAGCCAAGCAGAAAGTAATTTATATTTGCTTGGTGGAAATAAAATTTTACTGCTCTGTGAACCAGGTTTATGAACTCAGAGTAGGGGAAGAAAATTGACAGTCAGCCATCTCTTATTTGATAAAATGACCAGCCACCTAAGACAGGCATGGTTTAGCTGGGTGTAAACGCTCACTGTGTGGGGATGGAAGGGGGGAGGGGGAGATGAACAAATCTAGTCTTGAAAGAACAAAGGCCATGGGATGTGTACATACTTATAAGTTCCTATGACATGGGTTCACTGTTGGGCCGGGGAGATGGCTCAGTGGGTAAAATGCTTGCTGTGTAAATATGGGAACGTGAGTTTAGATCCTCAGCACCCATGTGAAAGCCCAGTGAGGCAGTGCTGGGGGTTGGAGATCCGGGCATTAAGATGAGGAAGGGAAGAATGGCTCATTGATATATTTCTCTAGCAGCAAAGCCTTGGCTACATTGCAGCAGGGTCCAGGTGGGGTTCCTAATGCTTGTGAATCTTCAGTCCCATCCACATGTAACCCCACACCGGCTCTAAAGAATTGCATTTCCGAGTGAGACCCACTCCCTTCACTTTCAGCTCAGTGGATTCACAGCATAGAGACTAGACAGGTTATTTTCTTTGGCTCTGACCTAAGGAGCTCATTGCAAAACACCATGAAAATGTGCAATCTACAAAATGGCTCCGCTATCAATTCCTCTCTGGTTCCATCTTTTCATTTTATAAGCACAAGGTCAAAGACAGTGATGTTTTCCCTGTTATTCCTTTCTCGTTCCTCCGCCCACTTTGCACTGTGTATAGGGCTCATTTAATAATCCTTCTTATTTCCTGTCTGTAAATCAAACATATGGGATACATAGATTCTAAATAGTAAGTAGGAAGCCACCATACAACCCAGAACAATTATTGTCTTGTGCTATTTTTCATTTAAAGTAAGAGAAAGTCTGTAAGTACTCTCAGGATTGAGACCTGGAGGCAGAGCCAGTCACAAATGGGGGAAGTGCTCCCAGGACAGACGTGTCTGTCTAGAGAGTAGTCCATAGCCACTACTGGAAAAACATGTGTGCAGCTGTACAAATCAGAGCTTGCAGGAAAATTACCGAAGCTATGTGTATCCAGCCACTGGGAAGGTGGAGCTCTGTGAGAGTGGAGAGACAGCCAGGCCAGTGGTGGGGGTGGCTGAGGCAGCTGCTGGGGAGCTAGCCAGCAGCAGAACCTGGGAGCAGAGCCCAGGAGAACTGGAGGGAGCTGGGAGCTTTGGAGGCACCTCTGCCTGTGTTGGAGCCTGCTAACCTTACCAAATTTCTCTGCTCAGTTCTCTCTTTTTGCCAGCGCTAACCTGAAGGGGGAGGGGCTTCTAGGTTCCAGACATAATCAAGCTTCCCAAGCACAGCGCAGTACACTGTCTGTCACCATGAGAACTGAAATGACATCACAAACTGAGCAAAAATAGTCCCCCTCCCTAGCTCAGACTAGCCTCCAACTCGTGATCCAACTGCTCAGCCTTTGCAGTGCTGTGACTACAGTCATGATACAGTCATGAGCTACCTCACTCAGCTTAGCAGAAGCAATTTTACTAAATTTTATTTTATATTTATTATCATTGGGGGAGGGCCATAGTGAGTGTGTGCCCGTCAGAGGACAATTTGCAGGGGCTGGTTTGCTTAATCCACAGTGGGATCCAAGGATTGAACTCAGGCTGTTTGGCAGACTGTGTGGCAACTTCTTTCCCTATCTTGTCAGTTCCAAAAACAATTTTAAAAGAATTCCAATCATACTGCCTCCTAGGTCAGAATTCAGAATGAAGGCCCATGCAGTGATCTGTGTGTGCGTGCATGTGCCTGCATGTGTGTGTACATATGAATGCAGATGTCAGAGGCATCTGATCTTTTGGAGCTAGCACTAGTGAACTATCTCGGGTGATGGAAACCAAGATGTGGGTGCTGGGAATTGAACTTGAATTCATGTGGAGAGCAGTACATGTTCTTAACGCCTGAGCCATCTCTCTAGCCCGGTGGTGACATACCTTAGGGTGGCTAAGCTAATTACAGGTTCTTAGGCTTGTCTCCATCTGGGCACTAATGCGCACCTTTGGACAAATCCCCCCCCCCATTTTCTACAAAATGGCGCTTCACAGCACCATTCCTCTGTGTATAGTAAGAGATAGTCAAATGAGAAATGGAAGAAACAAATGGTCGTAAAGGGTGGAAATGCCTTTATTTCAAGGACTATCTTTCCGTTAGCCAATGTTTCTAGAGTTATATCTGAGCATGATGCCTCACACCTTTAATCCCAGTGCTCGATTGGGAGACCGAGTCACATGTTTCTCTGTGAGTTCGAGGCCAGCCTGCTCTACAGAGCAAGTTCCAGGACAGCCAGGGCTTCATAGGAAAACCTTGTCTCAATCCAACCAAACCAACCAAACAAGCATAGGACTCATGTGTCAGTGGGTCCCTCTGACAATCCGACACTTGTAGGTATCACACACTCCAACTCTACAGCCCCCCAAGTTCTCCAATCATCTGTAACATTAAAGTTCCCCGTTTCGTTCTTTGTTTTGGAGTTCTGTACAGAAGAGGAAGCACATGGCATTTGTCTTTCTGTGCCTAGCTTATTTCCCTTAGTATGATACCTTCCACTTCCATCCATTTTCCTGCAAATGACAGGACTTTGGTCTTCTTTACTGACAAATCCTGGACTTTATACTTAGAGCCATTTATTCACTGAGTGATAGAGTGAGCAGGTCACACTCCCATTTTAACAGAGGGGTAAGCAGCTCACACCTTGGAGCTGGTTTGGGGACACTGAGTGTGGGCCCGTCACTATTGATGAACACCATTTCCTGTGTCTTGGCTTTGCAGCACATCAATCGCCTTAATGCCAATCTCAGGTTAAAACAGACGAGTACTGTCTCAAGGACACCCTGAGCAACTGCAAAGAGCTTCTAAGAGACCCCAAATTTAAACCTCACCTGCAAATAGCGCAGATATGAGTAATCAAGACAATTGTGGCAGTCTTGGGCAAGCTTTGAGCTCAGCACCAAGGGAAAAAATGATTGCCAAAGCAGACGTCTTATTCTTCTTATCTTCAGATTGTCGCTTGTGCTGCTTTGGCTCTCTAAGATCAAAGGACTGCAGGAGACTCTGGGTTTACTGAAGAGTATGCAGAGGACAAACAGATCCTCATTTTGAAGGTAGAACACAGGCTTCAGGGAGTAGGTGTGCCAGCTGCCCCCTGGCCATATAGTCTAGAAGATGGCTAGTCTTGCCCCTTTGATGTATCCTGGAAGAACCTGGCTGTATAGCTGCTTCCCCTTAGGGGCACATTATCAATCTTGGTGTTTGTGCAAAACAGTCCTCACAGGCTGGTACAGCATGGTCCATTGCTCTGAGTGGACACACAGAATCATTAATGATTAACATCAAAATCTTTCTGAAAGCCACATTCCCAGGTGCTGGACAAAGCTTGAATGTGCTTCTAGAAGGCCTTGTCACTCTTTCCGGTTCTTTCTTCACCATAGTCATCATCGTTGTCATCATCTTCTTTTTGAGAGAGAGATACAGAGGGGTCTCTCTATTTAGCACTGTCTGTCCTGGAACTCTCTATGTAGATCTGCAGACCAGACTGGCCTTGAGCTCACAGAGATTCAGCAGCCTCTGCCTCCTGAGTGTTGGGATCAAAGGTGTGTGCCACTCTGCCTGTCGTGCTACTCTTCTCTACGCTCCAACCTTAAGAGTGAGGTCTCCTTTGCACCAGACAGGGGTAATGACTTACTCTTTATGTTTCTTCAGGTCAATAATACCGGAGACAATTTCTTATGTCTGTCTTGTGTCAGGTTCTCACTTGCAGGCCAATCAAGCAAACTTAGCACATGTGTATGTTTGTGCACACAGAGGCCATTGAAACTCCTCAGACTTTCTCAGAGGAGCCTTTGGGGCATTCTCATAAAGCCAATTATTATAGTCTTGCTTCTTCAGGAAGGTCTCTGAGATGGAGTTTAATGTGCAATATGTTTGTTGAGGGGTTGGGGGTGACTCAGTAGATAAGTTCTCTGTACAGTCATGAGGATTAGTTTGAGTCTCCAGCATCCTCATAAAGGCTGGCCACGTCGGCACATTGCCTATAATGCCAGCACTCAGAAGGTGGAGACTGAAGGAACTCCAGAGATTTCTGGACAGTCAGTGTAGTCAAATGGTTGGGATCTGCACTGAGTAAGAAACATAGTCTCTAAAAATAAGGAAAGCTCTTGAAGAACGCCACCGAATACCCTCAACCCCCACGAGTATACCCAGGGAAGGGAGAAGAATGCAGGATGGGCCAGAGAGGGAACTCAAGTTCATACACAGCTCTCATGATGGACTTTGCTGAACCTGCAGGGAACTCTGGGCTTGGAAAGGTCATTCAGAGTCATCCAAAGATAGGTGGGGAGGGTCAGACCTTTCTACACTCTCACTGATCCTTTGTTGGGTATGAGCTCTTTAGGCAGCTCCCCACGTCTGAGGCAGAGCTTGAGGAATTTGGTGGCTGAAGCCTGTCTGTGCTGACCACACTCTTAAAGGAGGAAAACAATCAACCATTGAAAGGAATCTGGATAGCACTACAGCACAGTCACCATTACAATGCCTACTTAGAGGCATATACCAATATTTTTTAAAAGATACATAAACATTAAGACATTCGAAGCATAATGCCACATTAAATTACACAGAAAATACTATGCAGACTCATTAAATCACAACCTGGAATAGAGAACTTTTACAATGCAATTGAAAGCAAGCAAAGGAGGGGCTGGCACAGTGGTTGAGTTGGAAAAGGTGGACGCCTGACAACCTAAGTTCCAGCCCCAGAACATGATGGAGATCACTCCTACCAGTTGACCTCTGCCTTCCGTATGTGTATTGTGACACAACATGTGTGCATGCACACATGCACAAGACAAAAGTGATTTAAGAGGAAAGAGCAGATGGGGCTGTACGTGGTGGCACATGCCTGTAATCTTAGCCCTTAGGAGGTGGCAGCAAGACGGTCAGGAATTCAAGGTCATCCTTGCCTACAGAAGACTCTATCTCAAAACTCCTAAGCCAAAACAATTCAGGGGAGCAAAAGATTTGAATAGGCGTTTCATCAAAGATGGCATCCAAGTTGCTAATGAACACAAGAAAAGATGTTCAATATTAGTATTTAAGGAAATGTCTAAACAATCAAAACCACAGTCCCCTAGGGTGGCTTCACTCAAAAAGACAGGCAGTGGCTATGTGAATGTGGAGAAGTAAGAATTCCCCACATAGTGGAAGATAGCACAACCAATTTGGAGACAGAAATTCCACTCCTGGCATCTCTCTACGTGAGAGAGATGAAAGCATATGTCTACATAAAGACTTGTGTTGTTAAAATCTGGACCAGTGTTGCCGATAACAGTCAAAGGGTGGAAACATTCCACATGGCTACACACCAATGAAACAGAAGGTGGGGTACCCACATCCGATCATCCCTTCCTGGAATAGTGTCTTCCTATCAAAAGCAATGGATACTGACATATGCTACAACATGGACGAACCTTTAAAGTATTATTGTTAAGGAAGCCAGCCTCAAACAAAAACCCCAGACACTGTATGGTTCCATTTTCATCAAAGTTCAGGAAGGGCCGGGCAGTGGTGGCACATGCCTTTAATCCCAGCACTCGGGAGGCAGAGGCAGGTGGATTGCTGAGTTCGAGGCCAGCCTGGTCTACAGAGTGAGTTCCAGGACAGCCAGGGCTACACAGAGAAACCCTGTCTCGAAAAAAAAAAAAAAAAAAAAGTCCAGGAAAGGTGATTCTACAGTGTTTAGTGGCTGTCGGGCAAGAAAGTTCTAAAGCTTGGTTGTGGTTTTGCTTGCCCCACTCACTAAATTTAACTACAACTCATTGAGTTGCTCATTTTAAAAGGGTGAATTTGCTAGTTGTAAATTATACCCCCAATAAAGCAGTTTTAATATTTCAATCTGCTGAACTATTGGCTAATAGATTCTGGGAAGGAGGGACTCCTCGTCTTCAGTTGTAAACCCACTTGCTGACCCTACCACACTCTAAAAGGATAGCCCCAACCCCATGGGCATTCATCTGGCCCTAGTCAAACTCACTGGGTCATGACACATGTTTGTAGCAAAAATGGGGAAGGGTGGGAGTGAGAGTGGTCAGTGTGGGTGCCGTGCATGTGTGAAGCCATCAAAGAACGCATTTCATTCATTTTGTAAAAGAAACTCATCTCTTCAGATGGGGACTGAGTCTTTACAATCCTCCACCTAACTCCAAGGAATGTCAGGGCTGAGGGTGGTTTGAATTCTCATACTTGATTACAGGGCAGCTGCATTAAAAGCGAAGTTCTTTTGTACTTAAAAATATTTTTTTTCAATATGTAATAAATAAAATCCAAGGAAACTAAAACCAAAGGGGAATCTAATTTTCAAAATGGATGAGGGCATGTCATTGTGGAGGGGAGCATATGCCTAGTATGCTCTAAGCCCTGGGGCCTAGCCTCAGCCACAACTCCCAGAAACTCACCGACAGTCTAGTGGTCAGGGCTGGTGAGATGGTTAGGCAGGAAAAGGCATTTGCTACCAAGACTGACGACTCAAGTTCAAACACCAGTAGCCACAAGGTAAAAGAGGTGGAGCAATGTCCGCATTCTACTTCTACTTTGTAACACATGTTAGACACCTCATTCTCTGACTCAGGACACTTTCTGGGCACAGTGCAGCTCAAGCAGTAAAGAATTTGCTCTCCCTTTTAGGCCATTAAAGACCAAAAAGTGACCAGAATTATTACATTGAAAATGGCAATCAAGTTTTAACATACAAGTCCATCAGGGAGTGTGTAGAAAGGAACCGAGCAACGTTTCTTCTCATCAGCTCTTCAATTGTCACATGAAGAGACTGGATTTCCTGGCACCAACACAGAATCGATACGATGTGTCATTATACTGGGAGAAACTGGCAGAAATGGGCAGTTTAATCACCCTGCAGATGTGAGCAGGACACTGCTCTAGTTTTCATTTACAGATTTGGAGTGGATTGTTTCATATTGATTGCTAACTTGCCCAGGAGAATTAAGCTGAACAGGCTCCAGGTGAGCAGCTCCCAGGAAGGCTTGACTCTTTTATCTCCCCATCTCTCCAGTTCTTTCCATGGCTTTTCATCCTCCCAGGTGTCTGCCTGGTTTTGAAACCGCAGAGTCATTCTGGGCGGATCTTCCCTTATTCCCCCCGCCCCCCCGCCCCCAGGGTGGTCAGTTGCCAAGTCTTATCGGTGTGATTGCCTCTGTCTCTCCCTACTGGCTCCTGCTTCCTCTTATCTGACCACAGTTATCTCTTAATATCCTCTCTGCCTCTAGGCTCCCTCCTTCCAAAAACCAGGCCTCCCTCAATAGTTTGCAAAACCTTAAAAACTAGCACAGAAGGTCCTTCCATAACTTGCCCCACCTTCCTGTGATGGTTAAAGTTATGGGTCAGCTTGCCTGGGCCTTGAAGTATCCAGATATCTGGGTTTAAATTACTCTAGGTATTTCTGTGAGGTTTTTGATTTGGGTGACACTAATATAAATTGGTAGATTTAGGGTAAAGCAGATGCCTTTTCATAACAGAGTGAACATTGGCTAATCACTTAAATTCTTGACCAAGGCCTCTCTCAAGCAACATTGAATTCCACAGCAGACTGCCTTTGGACAATCCGCAACACTGGCTCTTCCTGGCTCTACAGCAGAAGGCCTTCATTCACACTTGAACTGGAATGATGGCTATCCTGGGGCACCAACTGCCCAGGTCATTCTGTAGATTCTGGAGTTGCTGGTCTTCATAATCACGCAAAACAACTCCTTATGATCATGATCTCTCTCTCTCTCTCTCTCTCTCTCTCACTGGAGCACAGTGCTTCATTCTTTTGTCTTCAAAACCCATCTAACACCCTTTCTAATCTAGCAAGAGCACTGTGCTTTGTTCATCCAACCTTCCATTTAAATGAAAGTAGCCTTGTTTGCTGCAAACATTTCATCCTAGCTCTTGCTTTCTGCCTCACAAGTAAAAAATGCCATCCTTACTAGAAGGCCCGCTCTGATCTCCTCTGAACTCTAAGCACCTCATCTATGATCTTCTCTGTTACCTTGTGTTATGTTTTTTAAAAGAAGAAAACATATCTTTTTTTATACTATAAACAACTTCAGGACAAAATGTCTTTTTTCAAATATACAACTACCTGCTTAATAATTCTTAGACCTGTCAGTCACCTCAAAGGTACTGTGCCCAAATTTGAACTCTCTTCCT
Organism: Uromys caudimaculatus; assembly: GCA_028551405.1. Lineage (NCBI taxonomy): Eukaryota > Metazoa > Chordata > Mammalia > Rodentia > Muridae > Uromys > Uromys caudimaculatus. The sequence continues at coordinate 6,158,186 of CM052722.1, forward strand.
CAGTAAAGCTTAGCTTTTTCCTTTTTTTCTGTCTCAGTAGATAACACTGACGCCACCAGCAGAACCACCTGCCTAAGAGGAAGGGACACAGATTTACAGATAGGAAATTTAGTGGGTTGTTAAGGTGGGAGTTGTGAACAATGGCTGATCCTCTTCCTTAAAGTCCCAAGGTCAAACGGAAGAGTCCACCACAGTTCGCCCTGGGGAACCAATGAGTTTACTGTGCTTACTTTAGGTAAGAAGTTACTTCCAGCCGGGCAGTGGTGGCCCATGCCTTTAATCCCAGCACTTGGGAGGCATAGGCAGGTGGATTTCTGAGTTCGAGGCCAGCCTGCTCTACAGAGTGAGTTCCAGGACAGCCAGGGCTATACAGAGAAACTCTGTCTTGAAAAACCAAAAAAAAAAAAAAAAAAAAAAAAGTTACTCCCTAGAGCATGGGTGACCCCCAAAGCAGCCACACTGGAGTCCCTCATAGTGGTATACAGGGAGCCCATCCCAGTTAACCATCTCTATATTCTACTATCCCCCCCCCAAGCCCACAGGCAATTAGGGGCAAATTACATACAAATGTCTGGGAGGAATGGCTAGAAATTCAAGCTAGGGTCCAATGATCCACCCTCCTCTCTCTTTCTCCAAGGCCATGGTAGCAAGCCACAGGTCTGGTCTTAATGGGCTCTCGCAGATGGGCACAGCTGACCTCAGATAGTGGCACTGTGGTTTAGAGGACAGCACCGAACAAACCTTTACTTTAGGAAGTAAAGGAAGCTAGATTAGGTAGGGGGTAAAGTTGGGTTTGACATTTATTATTAACCAAGTCTTCCGTGCTGGCACTGGGAGATAAGCGTGTTGTGATGTCCAGAATTGGAGCAAGTGAGTGGCCTTTGCAACCCCTACACAGACAAAACTCTCCCAATGTACCGCCCTGATTTCCTTCACATTCATGGCTTCTTTTTTCATCAATTGTTATTGCATCCAAATATGTATTTGTACGCAGACATATATTCCCAAATATAACCTGTTGAGTTCATATAATGTTGCTTGTATGTATGTTCTCAGGGCTGGCCGTTTGGCACTGGACAGTCAATTGGTGCAATTTTCCCTGGAGAGGACCCCCTCACTCCCAGCTATACTTTGGTTTTTGTTTGTTTGTTTGTTTGTTTGTTTGTTTGTTGTGGGGTTGTTTTTGTTTGTTTGTTTTTCGAGACAGGTTTTCTCTGTGTAGCCCTGGCTGTCCTGGAACTCACTCTGTAGACCAGACTGACCTCGAACTCAGAAATCCGCCTGCCTCTGCCTCCCAAGTGCTGGGATTAAAGGTGTGTGCCACCACTGCCCGGCTTTTACTTTGTTTTTGATACAGAATCTCATTATGTAGTTCTGGCTGACCTGAAACTCACCATGGCTGGCCTCAAACTCACAAACATCCATCTGCCTCTGCCTCCTGAGTGCTGAGATTAAAAACATGTGGCACCATGCCTGGCCTCAGTCATTTTATTTATTAGAAACACAGCCCTCAAAGAGAATCTTTTATTTATTTATTTATTTATTTATTTATTTATTTATTTATTTATTTATTTATTTATTTATTTGGGTTTTTTTCGAGACAGGGTTTCTCTGTGTAGCTCTGGCTGTCCTGGAACTCACTCTGTAGACCAGGCTGGCCTCGAACTCAGAAATCTGCCTGCCTCTGCCTCCCAAGTACTGGGATTAAAGGCGTGCGCCACCACCGCCCGGCCTCAAAGAGAATCTTTACTAGCTATACATCTGACAGAGGATTAGTATTCAGAATACACAAACTAAAAAACTGAACAGTGAGAAAAGAATCCCATCATAAATGAGCTAATGAAATGAACAGAGAGGGTACAGGCGATGAAATACATATGGCCAAAAAGCACACGAAAAATGTTTGTTCTTATTAGCCATCCAAGAAGGGCAAATCAAAGCAGTCAGCCATTAAGAAAACAGCAGCCCCAAATGCTGGTGAGTTGTTATTGGACAGAAAGCAACCTTTATACACTGCTGATAGGGACAAAAACTAGTCTAGCCACTATGGAAGTTTAAAAAAAAAAAAGGAAAATAGGGCTGGGCGTGTCGACATACACTTTTAATTCCCCAGCACTCAGGAGACAGAAGCAGGCAGGTCTCTTTGAGTTTAATGCCAGGCTAATCTACAGAGTGTGTTCTGGGCCAGTCAGGACCACATAATGAGACCCAGTCTCAAAAATCCAAACCAAAGCAACACCCCTCCTCCCTCCAAAAGAACCACCAAAACTAGCTCTACTGTATAATGCAGCTCTTCTACCCCTGGATATTTAGGCAAAAGGCTCCAAGCCAACATACAACAGAGGACAGAGTGGCTTGCTCATCAATGTTCCCTGCAAGGCTAGTCACAGTAGCTGAGTTACAGAACCAGCCCAGGTGTCCAGTAGTGGAGGGGGTGGAGTAGATAAGGAAAAGGTATTTTTTCAGTCACAGAGCAAAGTGAAGTTATGTCACATTAAGCAAAGTAAGCCAGTCTTAGACAAATATTACATACTTTCATTTGCAGTCCCTAGATTTTATATAGTCACATAAAATCATATCTATCTATATTATGAAAGTAGAAAGTAAAACTGTGGAATATTGAGCTTAATTTGATCAGCCCTTCTTTTGTATATAGTTTTAAAAGATTTGTGTGTGAGTGTGGGTGCCCACGGGAGGCCAGAGGCTTCAGATCTCTTGGAGCTGGAATAACAGGCAGTTAAGAGCGGCCTGGTGTAAGGTGGTGAGAATCAAACTTTGAGCCTCTGTGTGTGCTCTTAACCACTGAGCCATCTCTCTAGCTTCCATCCTCAGTGTATTTTTTAAAAATCAAAAATAATGTTCATTTTGTGATACTCACCTTTCCTCCATATTCTCAGAACTGTTATTAGACTTCACGTTGTATCCAGAGACACAATGCTGGAAGAGTTTCTTCTTACTTGGATGCAGTATATGACTTGGGCCTGACCCGTGTGATCTGCAGGTATCTAAGATGTATGAATTATTCATGGTGCTGATGGTATTCTGATTCTGTCCTGCATTCTCAGTGTTCCATGCCTTTCCTACCTGCACTCAATTACAAAGTGCCTTTGGTTCTAACAGCCTTTCCCCCAACTTAACTTTCATTGCTTAAAATAAAAAATAAAAATAATTTTTTTCTGTGAGTGCTATCAAGTTAAGGAAGAGAAAGGCATGTGTGTGTGTGTGTGTGTGTGTGTGTGTGTGTGTCGGGGGAGGTCCTGTCTTTTGTCATAGGGAAATATTTTTTGGGGTTTGGGGGAATAATTGAAAATTCCCCAGGTTCAAATGGGAGGCTATGGATGATGGAGCCCATATTGTTTCCTCTTTTGTCTGTTGCTGTCAGTGGTCAAAACTCTGATTTTAAGAAGGTAAAATGACTTCCCAGACCATAGACTACATTCCTCAGCTTTATTAGAGCCAGGCTGTATGATGGCATTCTAACCAAAGGTACAAACAAATAGAACTTATGATGTACCTGCAAGGTCATGTTCTTAGTTAGGGTTTCCCTTGCTGCGACCAAACACCATAACCAAAAGCAAGTTGGAGGAAGGGTTTATTTGGCTTATACTATCATATCATCGCTGTTCATCTCCAAAGGAAGGGAGGACAGGAACTCAAACAGGACAGGAAACTGGAGGCAGGAGCTAATGCAGAGGCCATAGAGGGATGCTGCTTACTGGGTTGCTCATCATGGCTTGCTCAGCCTGCTTTCTTACAGAACCCAGGACCACCAGCCCAAGGATGGCACCACCCATAATGGGCTGGGCCCTCCTCCAGAGGAACAGTTTGCTACCTTTTCCCATTACTTGCTGGCTAGAAAGGGGACACAGTGATCATGAACTATGTGGATAATGTGTCACCTGGGAATGTCAGTTCCACAATAAGGAAGAACAGAGCAGCCCCAGACTATATATGTCTAGAGGAAAAATTGAGTTCCTTTCTTATAAGTCTCGCTGTTTTGATTCTTTGAGACAGCATCCCAAATTATATTTTGTGAAAAGTACAGGTAATTGAGCAGAAAATTATTTTTATTAAAAGACCAGGAAAATAAACAAGAAAAGTCTCTGTATTTATTTGCATATGAACATTGGCTTAAAGAAGAGGTGTCACTGGATTTAACTCAATACTTGGTTATAGAAGTGTTGATATGTGCTGTAGGTAACAGAGCTGGTAGAAACTGTTAATTCCACTCCCAAATCCTTGCTCCTATGAATTGACTTGTAGAGCTACAGAGAGAGATCTTGTCTCCAATAAAATAGATTGGATGGAGACCTTGAACCTCAACTTCCAGGCACCTCCTGGTTCTTTTCAGGCTAACACATTAATTTTTTTGCAAGTTAATTCACATGAGCAGAAGAGAGGTAGCACTATGAGGTCCCTCTTTGAACTTAGAGTGCCATTCGAACAGTACGATCATAAGACGCTCAGAGCAAGGCTCCATTTGCTTTTGAAAAAGAGGGTAAGGAGATGATATTCTCAAGAAAAGACTGCCCAAAATGGAGATTCCCTGCCCATTGTCTCACTGCAACTCCTGTGTTTCCCACAAGAGACTTCACCCCTGTCCCAAGATAGAGATTTAAGACAGGAAAGTGCAAATGTAACTTTTATTGTCCTGCTGTAATTGTTGTCTGGGAGGCTTACTGATGAATATGTTCGATCTTTCTTGTTCTTTCTGAACTCTGGCTGGCTTGTTCAACTAAGCTGTTCTGGCTCAACCTCTTCTCTAAGCTAACTAATTCAATCTGGCTTTTCTCTCTGACTCTTTACTTGTGTCTAGCTTGTTCTCTCTTCAGTCTGTCTCTGTAAAATTTTCTGCAACCTGTCTCTCTACAACTGTCTTGGCAAACCTGCCTCCTCCTCCCTCTCTGCTGCTCTACTCTCCCTCCCAACTCTACTGTACTGCTCTCCACAAACTCTACTGTATTCCTGTACTATACTCTCTTCTTCCTGTACTGTTGTCTGTCTCTCCCTTAAGTAGCTCCCCTTTCCTCTCTCTTTCCCTGAGAGCTGGGCGGATCCTATTCTGTAAAACCTTCCTCTGATTCGTAGCTTTGTCTGCCACTTAATCAGATATCACTTTCAAACATGGCTGCTTCCTTCTACAGACTAACTTTACCTTCATTGTTTGGGATTAAATATGAGTACTAAGGGCGAGTCTATATTCCAGCCAGAGGGATTAAAGGTGTGTGCTAAGGGCTGAGACACACCACAACTAGAAATAGGGTCAAATATCCTATAGCAGGAAAGTCTCCTCTATTTTCTTTAGAGGGAGTCTTAAACCTATTTCCTCCCATTAAATTCTGCCTCCTGGGTTTTCAGTAGTGAGATTCTTAGATTCTGCTAACAGTTGGATATGGCATATGCCAAGAAGGGTCTTTTTTTTTTTTTTTTTTTTTTTGGCTTTTCAAGACAGGGTTTCTCTGTGTAGCCCTGGCTGTCCTGGAACTCACTCTGTAGACCAGGCTGGCCTCGAACTCAGAAATCCGCCTGCCTCTGCCTCCCAAGTGCTGGGATTAAAGGTTTGAACCACCACTGCCTGGCCACTATCATGTTTTCTTGACAGTTTTGAGACCTATCCCATCAGGAAGAGTGTAAAGTACGGGGGGTTGGGGGGGAACGACACTTCATTAATAGATTAGAAGGGTCTCAGATATGTTAGGAGATGTCACAAAGATGACAGATGAAGACTCAGGAAATATCACTATCAGAAAATATCCAGCCGGGCAGTGGTGGTGCACGCCTTTAATCCCAGCACTTGGGAGGCAGAGGGCAGGCAGATTTCTGAGTTCGAGTCCAGCCTGATCTACAGAGTGAGTTCCAGGACAGCCAGGGCTGTACAGAGAAACCCTGTCTCGAAAAAAAACAAAAACAAAAACAAAAACAAAAACAAAAACAAAAACAAAAACAAAAACAAAAAAAAAGAAAGAAAGAAAGAGAGAAAGAAAAAAAGAAAGAAAGAAAGAAAAAAGAAAATATCCAAAGCAGAGCTTCCTCCCCCTCTCCCTCCTTTCCTTTCCTTTCCTTTCCTTTCCTTTCCTTTCCTTTCCTTTCCTTTCCTTTCCTTTCCTTTCCTTTCCTTTCCTTTTTCCTTTCCTTTCCTTTCCTTTCCTTTCCTTTCCTTTCCTTTCCTTTCCTTTCCTTTCCTTTCCTTTCCTTTCCTTTCCTTTCCTTTTTCCTTTCCTTTCCTTTCCTTTCCTTTCCTTTCCTTTCCTTCCTTCTTTCCTTCCTTCTTTCCTTTTTCTTTTTAAAAAGATTTACCAGATACAATCTAGAGTGTGTACGTATCAGGAATGACTTCCAACTGGCAGGAAGAACCCCCAGTAAGGAGGAAGTGTAACAACCACATCAGAAAGTATTTCGCACACCAAGAAACAGTCTCACCTGCATCAAAAATCGTCTCAAATAACCCCAAAAGGTCTCAAAGTCATCAGAAAGAGCAGAAAGTATGAACCAAAGGCCTCAAGGAGAACAAAGGCAGGCCTGCATGCCTATGGAAGGATCTTAGCCTTTCAAGGAAAGGTTTGAAGTGAATTGTGAAGGATTTCCTACTAGCCTGAGAAGTATCCTAGTACAAGAAGAGTCTCAAAGTTCTCAAGAACTTACAGAACAGACATGAAGACTCTTAATTACCTGCGTATGCATCTCAGACAAGCCCAGAACATTACCTAAGTAGTCAAGATGAGACGCGTGTAAGTCAGTAAGGTTTTCCAAACTAAAGGAAGAATCTCAAATCCCTGTGAGCAACTCTCAAACACATCTGGAAGGTTCTCAAGAAAGGCAGACAGTCTCAAGCTTTTTAAAAAGAGATCTCAGGCTGGAGAGATAGCTCAGTGGTTAAGAGCACTGAGTGCTCTTCCAGAGGTCCTGAGTTCAATTCCCAGCAACCACATGGTGGCTCACAACCATCTGTAATGAGATCTGACGCCCTCTTCTGGTGTGTCTGAAGACAGCTACAGTATACTTACATATAATAATAAATAAATCTTTAAAAAAATATATTTTTTTTTTTGAAAAAAGAGTTGTAATTAAGTAAGGAAGGGTCTCAGAATGGAAGTGTCTTAGATCTAACAAAGAATGTCACCATATCAAAAAGGGTCTCAAATGTGTCAGGAGTAACCTTAGAGATGCCCAAACAAGTAACAAAATGTTAGCAAGTGCTGTGTTCTGTGGGATGTCTTAAAGGCATCAGGAATCTCATCCAACAAGTCTGAAAGTTTCTCTGGGTGATTAAGATAAGCTCCAAACAAGTCAATGTGCATTTCTAACTGAGAGAAAGAGGCCCAGATACCTTCAAAAGAGTCTCATGTATGCCAGGGGAAGCTTTCATACAAGTTGGGAAGGCTCTCAAGTAACTCAGAAGAGTTGTCCAACATGTCATGAACAATCTCAGCCAAGGCAGGAGAACTTGGGAAAATGTCAGGAATGGGCCACACCCACAGAGTCAAGGAAGTTCTCAGATCTGTCAGTAATTCTGAAGGGTCTCAAAAAGCAACTAGGATGTCAAACATGCCTGACATTGTCTTGAATAATAGGAAAGGGCACAAATGTGTCATAAATGGGTTTATAAATGTCAGGGAGCATGTCACAATCATTAGGCTGAGCAGAAATACTAAAATAGGAAGAATCTCAAACACACAAGAGGAATCTATTATATATCAAAAAGACAGTCAACAATGTTGGAATGGTGTCACATAGTCATGGAGGGTGTCAGACAAGCCACAGAGTATCTCAGAGTCATCAGAAACAGGCCTAAGCAATCAGGAAAGATCTCCAACATGTTGGCAAGTTATCTAAGCATCACAGAGACTCTGGGTATGATGATAAACAAGTCAGGAAAAGCGTGAAAGTCATCTGTTCAAGTCTCAGATGTGTAGAAAAGGGCTTACTACAGGAAGAGTCTTAGATCTATCTGAAAGGGTTTCAGACTCACAGGAAGAGATTAATTACACCAGTCGCTATTTCTAACACGCTAAGGAGTGTCTCAGCCAAGTGAGAAAGACATTCAACCAGTCAGCAATAGTGTCCTCTAGGCAAGGGATGATTTCAAACACAAAAGGAATGATCTAAGACTAATAAGTTATCATTATCTCATGATGGGCCTCAAGTTGTTAGGAAGAGTTTCAGCAAGTCAAGAAAGTCTTAAATATTTTTTGGAGAAGTCATAACACACAGCTCCAGTAGTCAATAAAATTTGCTAATATATCAGAAAGAGTCTTAGTTAGCTACACCAGAAAATTCATCCAATAAATCAATCAGGGTTTCAAACTACTTAGGCCTTCAAAGATGTTGAAAAGTTTCTCAGGAAAGCTGCCACATGAGCTATTATAAAGGGTCTCAAACAGGTTAGGTCGAATCTAAAATATCAGGCATGGATTCAGACATGTCATAAATCATCTCAAAACAAATTAGGAGGTGTTTGAAGAGTCTCAAACAGATGGGCATAGCCACAACACATCGGGGATGGTCTTATATGTATCAGGAAAGTTAACCAAGAATTCCAAAAAAGATTGTCGGTAGTTAGACTTTCATTGCTGTAACTAAATATCTAAGAGGAACAGCTTGAAGGGAGAAAGCTTACCTTGGCTCACAGTTTTAGTGGTTTCTGCCTATAGTCCTTGGTTCCATTGACTCTGGGCCCATGGTGGAAGAATGTCACTGTGGTAGAAGCATCTACAGACAGGAAGCAGGACAGGAGTTAGCCCCTAAAAACAAACCCCCTAGTGACCTACTTTTTTCAACCAAGCTCCATCTCTTAAAGTTTCCAAGACTTCTCAAATAGTGCTGGGAACCAACTCTTCCATAGATAAGTAAGTCTTTTGGAGGGACATTTCCTATTCAAACTACAACAGATGCCTAATCAGAATGAGTTTCAAAGTTGTCAAGAATTTTACATATGTCTGGAAAGATCTCAAAGAGATAGAAAGATGCTCAGATACATCGAGAATCACCTCAACCATGTTCAGAAGATCTCAGTAATCCTAGATTGAGTCTGAACTACATCAGGAAGGGTCTTCAACATATCTGGAAGGGTTGGTTCTACATAAGGCAGGATGAATCACAAATAGGTCTGGAAGAATCTCAAGAAAGTGGGAAGTCCAAATAAGTCAGAAAATATCTCAGCTGAGTTGGGAACTGTCTTGGAAAGGTCAGAAAGAGGCTCTCCCATGAAAGGCTTGAAGCAAGTTAGGAACGATCACTGATAAAGTAGGGAGAGTCACATATTCACTAGGAAGCTGACATAATTCACCAGCATCGAAAACAAACCTGAAATCTTCAAGCGCATTGGCAAGCTGAGACAAAGGCAGCTCCAGCGACTACCATGGTGGGGTGAAAACAGCCTACCGCAAGACTCATGGCCCCATGCTCCAGGAATCACCCAGTTCCAAAACTTTGAACCAGAGCTACGTCGCTAAGTGCACACTCCCTAGATTCTATAGGCCTTCTTCTCATTTCTCCCCTTACATGTATTCATATATGTGTGTGCATGTATGTGTGAGTGTGGGCTTGCATGCATGTATACACCAAAACCTCTGTGTGTGTGTGTGTGTGTGTGTGTGTGTGTGTGTGTGTGTGTGTAGATCAGAAGATAATTTACAGGAGTCGATTTTTCTCCCTTTTCTCAGGGATTGAACTCAGGAACTTGCTCTTGGCTGAAAGTGCCTCTACACACTGCACTATCTCATTGGCCCCAAGTGTAGCCCAGGCTGGCTGATGATGACCCTAGGATACATGCAGATCACCGTATGAATTTATAATGATGTACCTCCTATCTCTGCCTCTTCAGCATGTCTCACAGGTATTGGCCACCACAACTAGCTTAGGCTTTTGGTTTATCTCTTATAGTTTGTAACAGCGAAAGGCAAGACCAAAACTATAAATAAATGCAGACCTAGAGCTAGGCCTTATGGCCAGAGATGCTATTTCAAAGAAACCCTTTAGATGGTTCTTTTATTACTATGATGATCCCAGGTCTTTAGTTGTATGTTCAAATATGTTCAGAATCTCAGAAAGAGCCAGAAATATATGGCCAACCCATCCCCTGCCCACTCCTCATCGCCCCTCCTCCCACTCAGGAATTCATTTGGCTGCGTAATGAATAGAAACCCAGACTTTTCTGACACAGCTTCCTGGGTCATGGTCAAAGAGCCAGTGTGCGGTTTTGTTTTGTTTTGTTTTGTCTTGTTTTCTGCTGCGTTCCCATCTTAGCTGGGCTCTTACCAACAGCAAAATGAACCCAAACTTAGAAGTACCTAAGATTGTGTATGGGGGTTGTTTTTAAAGGTTGGCTTCTGATATAAGTCCAAGGAATTCTACACAAAGAAAAACTGTGAGCAACACTGATTGGCACATTTTTTTTCTTTAATAAAAAACCAACAAGCCATTCTATTGCACGGTAGTGAAACCCAGGCAGGCTTGTGATTTGAAGATTACATCCACTTTCAATGGAAAAATAAATGGGTTTCTGAGTTGTTTTTATCAATCAGTTGTTTACTGTAAATGCTTTAATTAGATATTGCTCCAGTTTGTTGTTAACTTTCAGGGTGTTTCATTTTTTTCTTTTTTAAGCTCTTGGAAATGTTCCTTTCCCAAAATAGAGGTCTTTATGCTTTGAATAATGCACATTTTTAAAAAAAAAGCTACTCTCTTGGACTGTGTTTTAGATAAGGTTAGAAAATATGAGAGTCAACATTGTTGGCTAAAGGGTGTGAGGAACTCTGCCTTCAGTGTAAAGAATTAAAAAAAAAAAAAAAACCTCAAAAGAACACATGACCAGCTCTTCAGGGCTCAAGAATTATTGCATCTGAGAGTGGCATTGAATTACAATTTGTCAAATTAATAACCACAATAATTAAAAATAGATGACCTAATTTGGTCTCCTAACTTATTTTTGAGAATCACTGACTCATGCCAAGGGTCTTCTACAGTGAAGCTAGAGGCCCGAACCACTTGCTATATTGCTCCATCTCAGGAGCTGGGGCTGTAGATGACCTTGCACCCTGTCCCACCTCAGGCCTGGGCTTAGATGGCTGAGTAACAGAAAGCATGCCTAGGGCCGTCTTCCATAGACCTGTATTAAGAACTTCCCTGGTCTGTCCCTTTGAACTCCATATCTTTATCACAGAGAATACTGGGGGAACACTGACACTTAATGCACCGTGCCAAAGATGGCACCCTGGTTTGGAGCTGGTGAGACGGCTCCTAGTTCTGACACCAAGGCTAATGATCTGTGTTTGATCCCCAGGACCCACACGGTGAAAGGAGAAAAGTGACTTCTACAAGTTGTTGTCTGATCTCCACCTGTGCGTGTGAGCACATACACACTCACACACACACATCACACACACAAACCTAGTACGCCCTTATACAAATACATACACACATAAACAAAGGCACACATGTAAACAAACATACCATACACACAGATCCATATACAAACACATACACACATAAACATACACATGTACCCAAACACATATACATCACACTCACACATACACATATATACCCATACACAAACAGACACATACAAACACAAACCACACATCACATACACAAACCTATATACAAACACATACATACACATTAAACTCACACAGATTTACATGCAAACACACACACATATAAACACATACACGCACACACACACACACACACACACACACACACACACACACACACACACACACACACACGATGGGACTTAGCTGCCAGATTATGCAAGAGCAGGAAGTTCTGCTTCATTTTTACCGAGTCTTATGTCTCGGTGCCAGAGCAGATGAACTATGTAAAAGGAGGAAAGGTTGATTTGGGCTCACAGTTTTGGCCTTTTGGCCTGTGGCAAAGAGTCAGCACATCAGGGTGGGGAGCACATGGCAGAGGAGGCTGGTTAGTTCATGTTGTCCTTGGAGCAAAGACAAGAAGGGACCAGGGTTCAATATCCCTTAACGGACACATCGCAGTGTCCTACTTCTACTTAGCCTCTGTTCTTAAAGGTTCCATACCCTTCAAATAGAGCCTCAGGGTGGGGACCAAACACCTCCTGATAGGACATTCTAGGACTATAGAACCAGACAAAATTTAAAAAGAGTACGGATTCATATGTAAAAATATACTCAAGGCTCAATTCAATGTTTGAAAGAATCTTTAAAAACAAAAGACAAAGAAATAAAACTACCTCCCCGGCCCTGCCCCCAGGCACAGTAGTAAATATTTGTAACTCCTTAGGAAGAGACAATAGGATAATAGGTTTGAAGCCACCTTAGACTGTGTGTTGAGTTCTAGAACAGCCTGAACTACAAAGCAAAGATTCTGTCTCAAAAAACAAACAAACAAACAACAACAACAATCTCAAAACAAAAAAAACCACACACACATAATAAACAAACAAAACAAAACAACACTAACCCTAAGCTTGGCAAGACTGTTCAGTGGGTAGAGGTGACTGCCATGAAATCTGATAACCTGAGTTTGATCCCCTGAACCGTTATAAAGGTAGAAGAAAAGAATCAGCTCCACAAACTTGTTCTCTCACCACCATGTGTGCACCACGGCAGCCATCTAGCCCCCATTATACAAACACAATAAGAATATATTTTTTACATTTTATTTAAAAGTATTTTATATAATATATTTTGATAATATTCTTTCCCCTCTCCCTACCCACCCAACTTCATGTTCTTTCTTTTTCCTTCAAAAAGACAAAAAGAGACAAACACCAGGAAAAGCAACAAAAAACAGAAGGCAAAATGGACAAAAAAATAGCTGGGAGATGGCGGCCACACCTCTAAGTCTCAGCACTCGGGAGGCAGAGGCAGGCGGATCTCTATGAGTTCGAGTCCAGCCTGGTCTACAGAGTGAATTCCAGGCCAGACAGGGCTACACAGAGAAACCTTGTGTCAAACAGTCCATGGAGCCTGCTCTGGATTGTGGCTTATATACAATGGCATTCCACTGGAATAATTTAATGCTAAAATACATTTTTTAAATTAAAAATTAGTAAAAGAAATAACTATACAGTTTAAGCATGAAAAGGGAAGTAAATCAGTGGTAGAGGGCTTATGCAGTAAGCCCCAGACACTTGTAGTTTGATCTCCAACACTGCAAAAAAGCACTAAGGGTCTCTCTCTCTCTTTCTCTCTCTCTCTCTCTCTCTCTCTCTCTCTCTCTCTCTCTCTCTCTCTCTCTCTCTCCAAGACAGGGTTTCTCTGTGTAGCCTTGTCTATCCTGGAACTCACTCTGTATTGACCAGGCTGGCCTCAAACTCAGGCATCTTCCTGCCTCTGCCTCCTCAGTGCTGTGATTAAAGGCATGCACCACCACTGTCTGGCTACATTCTGTTTTAATAAACAAATGACCAATTTCTTTTTACTCATAAACATTTCTAAACATATACATCAGTTAGTACTATAGGAGTAATGAGGGGGCGGGAGGAATGAATGGGGAAAACCGAGGTTACCCCCTTCCACACTGAGGGAGTGGAAATAGGGGACAGAGTAGCAGCCCTAAGTGAGGCATTCTCTCTGGTTTTTGTTGTTGTTGTTGGTGGTGGTGGTGGTGGTGGTGTTTTTTTTTGTTTTTTTGGTTTTTTTGGTTTGGTTGGGTTTGTTTGTTTGTTTTGTTTTGTTTTGTTTTGTTTTGTTTGAGACAGGGTTTCTCTGTGTAGCCCTGGCTGTCCTGGAACTCACTCTGTAGACCAGGCTGGCCTCGAACTCAGAAATCTGCCTGCCTCTGCCTCCCAAGTGCTGGGATAAAGGCGTGCGCCACCACTGCCAGGCGAATTCTCTGGTTTTAATGGACTTTCCACTATTTGGTCCTAATTCACTTGACTTATGTATGCCTAGCTAACAAGAGTCCATCTGAGCTGTAAACCCCCAGCACCATCTTCGTATCAGTTAACTCTTGTTGGCAGTGGTCAGAGCCCAGATCTTCAGAGGAAGACTGCCGTAGGGACAAACACACTGCTCAAAACCCATCATTCTTGCTTCTGGGGACCCTCTTTCCTGCTACCTATACTCTTGGCACTGTCTTGCTCTCCATCAGAACCTGTCCACGGACTCTATGGAAACCCCCCTTAGGCATCACGCCACTGAGAGCTCAGAGCCTTAACGCCTGCTCTCAACCTACTTGCATTCAGCTTGTCAAGGGGTTTACACCTCAACACTTACTGGGGAAGCTCTTTCTATTGGCATCCTCCTGCCTCCTAGAGTTCAGAGCATCTATTTTTTCCCCCTTTGGGTTGTCACTCCCAGGTGGCTAAAAGTCCTCCAGATTGGTTCAGCCTTTGCTGTCTGCCCGTTTCATTCATGGAGGGGCCTGAGACGAGAACTTGCATATGAACAGCCACTTGCTTTAGCAGCTAAGACCATACAACCAATTTTATTTCATATACATTCCCAGCTGCTTTTCAAACCTCACCATCATGAGATTATCTTAAAACATATCCCAAACTTTATATTTTCACACCAAAAATATTTCAAGTATGCATTCACGAAAGATTTTTAAAAGCTTCCCCCACCACCAAACATTACCACTATCCCTACTAAAAAATATTGACATTTGTCTATTAATACCAATGAACTCTGCTCAGTATCTAGAGCAGCAGTTCTCAACCTGTGGACTGAGACCCCTTTTGGGGGTCAAGAGACCCTTTCACGGAGCTGGAGAGATGGCTCAGGGGTTAAGAGCACTGACTGCTCTTCTAGAGATCCTGAGTTCGAATCCCAGCAACCACATGCTGGCTCACAACCATTTGTAATGGGATCTGATGCCCTCTTCAGGTGTGTCAGCAACAGTGTGCTCATATATATATAAAATAAATAAATAAATCTTTTAAAGAGAGAGAGAGAGAGACCCTTTCACAGAGGTTGAATATCACGTATCCTGCATATCAGATATTTATAATTCTTAACAGTAGCAAAATTACAGTTCTGAAGTAGCAATGAAATAATGTTATGGTTGGGGGTCACCACGACATGAGGAACTATATAAAGAGTTGCAGCCTGCTGGGCAGTGGTGACGCACGCCTTTAATCCCAGCACTTGGGAGGCAGAGGCAGGTGGATTTCTGAGTTCGAGGCCAGCCTGGTCTACAGAGTGAGTTCCAGGACAGTCAGGGCTACACAGAGAAACCCTGTCTCAAAAAACCAAAAAAAAAAAAAAAAAGAAAGAAAGAAAAGAAAAAAAAAAAGAGTTGCAGCCTTAGGGAGGGTGAAAAGGACTAGGGCATTCTCTATTCTCCTGTGTATGTTTTTACATTTTGGTTTGTTTAAACTAGGAATCAGACACACTCCCTTACAGTGCATGGTTAGTATGTCTCTTCAGCCTGTTTATAGGTTACCCCCTTTCTGACTAACATTCTTGCCATTTGTCTGTGAGGAGAAAAGGAGAGCTTTTGACCTGGAAAGTTTCCCACAGGCAGTTATTTGGCTGATAATCTCCATTTCTTGTATGTCATTTAACACTCCCCCTCAAAAGTCTGTCTTTCTGTGCATTTGTAATTAGACATGGAAGCTTGACCGGATTCAGATTTGATTTCATTAGCAAGAATGCTTCAGATCACAGCACACCAGGAGGCATGTACTGCCTGGCTACTCCATTTTCCATAATATTAACACTAAATATCAGATATAGGTATGGTTGGCTCTGCCTTTCATATAATAGAAAGGAATGCCAAGATTCTGCATTTCATTTGGGCTTGCAAAGTTGTGAGATTCTAATTCTGTTCTTTCTTGGATAAAATATTTCTATAATAAAAACAACTTTCTTTCATTAACTCTTTGGATACCTTGCAGCATAGTTCATAGCATAAAGAAAGAATAAGTGGCTGCTTTCTAATCCTTACTTATTTTCAAAAAGATGAGCTGGTTCCCAAGTGTAATCTACAGGGAACCAAGGACCTTTGACAAAAATCATTTCAGCACATCTGATGTTTTTCAATCCATTGCATTCATTACTCATATTTTAACAATTTCTTGGCATACAGCTCATCCATTTAAAACTCAAGGCTCAATGTTTCTTAGAAGAGTATCATAATCTAATTTTATAACATTTGATGTCAAAAAGAAACCATTAGCATTCATGCCCATGCCCTTTGATACCCCAGAACCCTAGGAAACCACTGATCTATTCTCTGGCCCTATTGATTTATCTATTGTAGACACTTCATATAAGTGGAGATACATAATACATAGCTTCTGTCTGGCTTCTTTCCCTCAGTATAACAATTTTAAGGTTTACTCATGCTGTAGTATGTACTGGTCCTTCATTCCTTTTCAATGGCAAATAATATCTCATTATACTGATGAACGACACACTGGTTACCCATTCATCTGTTACTGGACATTTGGTTTCTTGAACGCTTAACCTCTGGAACCTGTGACTATGACTTGATTTGGGAAAAGATCCTTTGCAGATTTTAAGTTAAGGATCTCAAGATGAGATCATCCTGGATCATCTCTATAGGCCCTAATCCCAGTGAATAAGAAATATCATAATGAGAGGCATATAGAGGAGAAACAGAAGAGGCTAGGAGTAGATTCCATGGGAAGGTGGAAACAAAGATTGGACTGATGCCATCACAACAAGAACTGAAGAACAACGCCCTGAGCAGCTAGAAGTCAGAAGCTATGAACGATGCGCCTCTAGGGTGTTCAGAGGGAGCATAGCATAGCCCTGCTTCCATCTGGACTTCAGGTTTCTGAGCACCAGCACTGTGAGTGAATAAATGTCTGTTGTTTTAAGCCAAGTTCATGACTTGCTGCAGCAGTCCCAGGAAGCTAATAAAGGGTTTGTTTCAGTTGCTTTTCATAGCTCTACCAAAATACCTGTGAAAAGAACTTAAAAGGAGGAATTCTTTATTTTAGCTCACAGCTTTGGAAGGTTCAGTCGGTGCTCAGTAAGCTTTGTAGCTTTTGGTCTGAGGCAAGGGTGAACATCATGGTACAGGAGCATATGGGGGAAGAGGCTGTTCACCCCATAGAAGACAGGAAGCAGAAGGAACAGGAAGAGGCCCCTTTGAAGATATGCCCTTAGTTAACCATTTCCTCCAACTAAGCCCCACCTCCCAAAGTCTCCACCGTCTCCAAAACTAGCTACCAGCTGTGTATCTCTAGATCTTTCAGAATCTAACCATACCCAGATTGTTTCTACCATTTGGCTATTAGGAGTAATGTTGCAATGGGTTTTTGTGTACAGGGTTTGGGATGGGTGTGCATTTTCATTTCTCTTGGGTGTGGAATTCTTGCATCATATGGTAACCTCTGATGTTTTGAGGAACTGCTAAAGTGGTGAATGGAGCTCATGCTGCTTACAGTCCTATGCATAATATATGAAGACTCTAAGTTCTCCACGCACTCACAAACTCTTGTTACCTCTTATCTTGGTTGTCGCCATCCTAGAGTATGGGAAGTGGTCTCTCCTAGTGGCTTGGATTTGTATTTCCTTAATGACTAATGAATTGGAGCCTTTTTTCATATTCCCACTGGCATGTGTACATGTTCTTTGGTCATAGGTCTAGATTCTCGGCCCATTCTTATATCAGGGTTTCTTTTTATAAACCCAGCTTTAAAAGAGGCCTTATTTATTTGTTGAGAGGGGGCTGTGAGTGTGCCATAGTGCAGGTGTGCAGGTCTAAGAACATCTTGCAGGGAATTGTTCTTCTCCCCCCACCGTGCTGGTTGTGGGGACTGAACTTGCGTCATCAGGCTTTGGTAGCAAGCACCTTTACCCACTCACCCTTAGACTGTCTTTTGATGCTGAGTTATTAGAGATTTCATTTTTGGTTTTGTTTTTACATATTCTGGATATACATCCTTTTTGTTGTTGTTGTTTTGTTTTTGGTTTTTTGAGACAGAGTTTCTCTGTATAGCTCTGGCTGTCCTGGAACTCACTCTGTAGACCAGGCTGGCCTCAAACTCAGAAATCCACCTGCCTCTGCCTCCCAAGTGCTGGGATTAAAGGTGTGTGCCACCACTGCCCATACATCCTTTTTAATATCAGAATTTCTAATATTTTCTCTCCACTTTGAGTATTGTTTCACTTTGTTGTATTGCTTGTTTTCCTTCTTGTCTGATCTTTCAGTGCTGTGGATTGAACTCAGAGCTTTGTGCGTGCTAGGCAAGCATTAAACTACTATGGTAGTTAAACTCCTGTGCTTTAAGTGCAATACTTAAGAATCCACTGTCTAACCATGAAACCACTCGAGTTGTCTTCTAATAGATTTATAGCTATAAGTCTAGCATTACATATGTGTGTGTGTGTGTGTGTGTGTGTGTGTGTGTGTGTGTGTGTGTGTGTATGTGTGTGTGTGTGTGCATTTTTGGTCTGTTGTAAGGTAAGGGTTCAGCCTCATTCTTTTGCAAATTGAATTTAATTCTGTGGTGGACAGTGTTAACTCTCAACTTAATACGATCCAGAATAGAATTAGCTGGAAGTTAGGTCTCTGGGTATGTCTGTTACAGATTTTTTAAGCTAATTGATGTAGAAAGACCTGTCTTGATTGTAGGTGGGACTATTCCCTGAGCAGGGGATTCTGCACTGTATAAAACGGAGAAAGTGAACAGATCGGTGAGCATGCATTCATTCCCTTCTGCTTCCTGTTTGTGGGTATGATGTGAGTAGATGCTTCAAGATCCTGCTGCCTTGACTTCCCCACCATGATGGACTGGACCCTTGAGCTGTGAGTCAAAAATCAACCCTTTCTCCCCTAAGTTGGTCTCATAAAAGTGTTTTTATCACAGCATCAAGAAGAGAAACTAAATATATTTGTTATAACAATTCACCATTTAGGGGCTGGAGAGATGGCTCAGCGGTTAAGAGCACTGACTGCTCTTCCAGAGGTCCTGAGTTCAATCCCCAGCAACCACATGGTGGCTCACAACCATCCTTAATGAGGATCTGATGCCCTCTTCTAGTGTGTCTGAAGACAGCCTCAACGAGTGTGGCCAGAGTGAGTGTGAGTGTGGCCAGAGCAAGTGGGACCGGAGCAAGCAGGGCCAAATCCAGAAGAAAAAGTGTCTGAAGACAGCTACAGTTTACTTACATATAATAAATAAATAAATTTAAAAAAACAATTCACCATTTAACTGCTAAGCCATCTCCGCATACTTGGTAAAAATTATCTGATGTGCTCTTCTGCTTTTGGCTCCAAGAAAGCTAAGTGCAACTTTTTTGGTTGTCCCCAGTGTTCATCTGACACCAGCTGCCTCCACCATACTGCCCATGACCGGCCAGCCCCAACAAGATCAAAGTTGTGTGCCAGATGCCCAGAGGTGAGGTTAGTATCACATCCACCTTTGCTCCCAAGATGGGTCCCCTGGGTCTGTCTCCAGAAAACATGGTGATGATACTGCCAAGGCATCACAAGAGGTTTTTGGTGATGAGGCAACCCAGTTTCAGAGACCCCAGCATTTTGGAGATGGTAGCATCATGGGACAACTGCCAAGGACAGCAGCCATGGAGAGGAGCAAGCCAGTAAGCATCTCCCTCCACGGCCTCTGCATCAGTTCCTGCCTCCAGGTTCCTGCCTTGAATTCCTACCCTGACTTCCCTGGATGATGAACTACAAGTTGTAAGATGAAATAAACCCTTTCTTGCCCAGGTTGCTTCTGATCATGGTGTTTTATCATGAAAATAGAAAGCAAAGAAGGGGGAAAAAAAGCAAGATTGGTGCTGTCTACCTGTTTTTTGTTTTTGTTTGTTTTGTTTTGTTTTTAAAGAAAGGCTTTTCACTGAGTTAGGGCTAGTTGATTAGGTTAGGTTGGAGGGCCAGCAATCCCCAGGATTCACCTGCCTCCTCTCTGGTACTGGGAATCACAAGCATGAGCTACCATGCCCAACTTTTTTTATGTGGGTGCTACAATCAAACTCAGGTCCTTGTGCTCATGTAGCAGCACTTTCTGAACTGGGACATCTCTCCAGCCCATCTGTGTTTTTCCTAAGGTTGATGCATATGTAAGTTTTCAATTTTCCACAAATATACTTCTATAATGATCATGGGTCATGTTTCAGGAGTGGGTCCTCAGTATGGAACAGTAATCTAAGTCACAGTGACTTAAGCCTGATGGGGTTTACTATTGTCACTGTTGCTGGTGCAACAGTGTATAGCCATGTAGCCCAGGGTAGCCTTGAAGCCACCAGCCTTCTGCCTCAGCCTCCCCAATGTCACCATGGCCAGTTAAGCAAAAGTTCTCTTTATTAAGATTTATTTTCATTTTTAATTGTGTGTGGGGGTGTGGGGGTGTGGGGGTACCAGGGAGCATGTATTGGTAGATAAGTGCATGTTGGCACAGGCAACCAAGAAGTATCAGATCTCCCTAGAGCTGGAGTTATCGACTGGTGTGAGCCTTCCAACATGGATGCTGGAACTGAAGTTGGGTCTTCTGCAAGAGCAGCAAGCACTCTCAACCTCTGAGCCATCTCCCCATCTGGCTAAGCAATAGTATTTTGAGTACAGATTTTGTGTCCTTCTGGACTACCAGATGCCCTGGTCTCATTTTGTATTGTATAGTCCCTGTCCAAGAATGAGAATCTGCTTCTAGCTTAAGGTCCCTTCTTTCTTTCTTTCTTTCTTTCTTTCTTTCTTTCTTTCTTTCTTTCTTTCTTTCTTTCTTTCTTTCTTTCTTTCTTTCTTTCTCTCTTTCTTTCTTTCTTTCTCTCTTTCTTTCTTTCTTGCCTCTTCCAGCACTATTCAGATCATTCCAGCCTTTCCCCATTGCTTATTTGTAATTTCCCACTCCAACGTAAAGAAGCCATCCTCCATTTGTTTAATAGTTGGCTTCTGGCATATAGCATACCACAGTGTCAGACCTCTTAATGTGACCTCATTGGGAACAACTCAGACAACTACAGGTTAGACTCTAGTTCCTTTCATCTTTAGTCTCACACTAAACACTTTTTCTTTCTACCCCCTCCAGTGAAATTAGTTGGCACATGTGTAGTGCCGTAAGATTTCTTAGTTACATCCTGTGCTCCATCTTCCAATCCCCTAACCTATGATTTTACAAGGAAGGAAAAAACCTTGCCTACAAAAATGCATAATGTCATATGTCGCCCAGCATAGCGTCAAGCAGAAGAGTTTCACTACCATAAAGCTTCTCTGTGCTTCATTTACTCAAGGGTTCCTCCTTTCCAAATCCATGGCAACCACTGCTCTGCTTATTAGCTCTCATTTTGCCTTTTCCTAAATGCCAGAGAAAATGCCTTTCTGTGCTGGTTACTGTCACTTAACAAAGGCACGTGGAGCCTCAACTGGTATAGAGCATACACAGAGGTCTGGGTTAACTTTATAAACTGGACACAGTGGCACATTTGTGTAATTTCAACACTTGGGAGCCAGAGGCAAGAAGATCTGAAATTCAAGGTTGTCCTTGGCTACACAGGAAGTCAAAAGCCAAACTGAGCTATATGAAACTCTGTCTCAAAAAAATTACAATCAAGCCATACAAGAATATGGATGAAGGCCGGACATGGTAGCACACCCTTTTAATCCCAGCTACTTGGGAGGCCGAGGCACGAGAATATCAAGTTAGAGGACAACCAAACAGTTTAGTGAGACCCAGTGTCAGGATAAAGATTAAAAAGGGCAGGGGCTCAAACTTGGTGGTAGCGCAATTGTTTTGAGACTCATCCCCAGCCTAGGGAAAAGGAGAAAGTAGCAAAGAAGAGGAAAAGACGGTGCTCCACGTGCCTTTGTTAAGTGACAGTAACCAGCACAGAAAGGCATTTTCTCTGGCATTTAGGAAAAGGCAAAATGAGAGCTAATAAGCAGAGCAGTGGTTGCCATGGATTTGGAGAGGAGGAACCCTTGAGTAAATGAAGCTCTTCACTTGACACTATGCTGGGGGACATGTGACATTTCTAGCCCACTTCATTTTTTAAATAACTGAATAGTATTCCACTGTGCCGATGTACCCGTTTGTTCACATAGCCGTCTATTGAAATGTCTTTTGGTTGATTCCTGTTTAAGGCAACTATGAATAAATCTGCCGTAACCATGGATATGTAGGGGTTTGTGTGAGAATAACTCAATAATAGTTGATTAAATACTTAGACATACAATTGCTGTATTTCACAATAAGACTGTGTTTAGTTATGAAAAACCTGACAGTCTTCCAGATTGTTAAATCCTCTCTAGTAGCAAGAAAGGAACTTCATCTTTGCCAGCAATTAGCATTGCCCGTTTCCTTTTCTTTTTCTTTTTAAATTTAGAACTCTAATACGTGTGTGTTAGTACTCATTTGGTTCTAAATAAAATCTTTGGTAGCCCATAGCATTTCTTCTGCTCTGACATTTGCCATTGCCCGTTGGGAGTTTCACCCAGAGCTTTCTGTATTATATATGTAACATGGTCCTCACCTTCGGTAGATTTCTTACTGGAAAGAGCTGGCTGCAGCCTGGAACAGAGCTCCAGGAACACTGTACATTGCCTGTGAGATGTGACCACATTTCTCTGTGATGAAATCTGGTCTTTGGAGCTAGTCATTTCTCTCTACTGAGAACAGCACAGTACCAAAGGTACAATTTCATTTCTGGTGGCAATTGGCTGGTCTCAATTTGATGCTCTAGGAAATAAATTGTTCCAGAAAGTGAAGTATGACCCATCCACAGACCTTGTGATCCTTTCCCCATCCATTACTGTCAGGAGCTTAACCCTGCCTCGATCCAAACTCCTGGTACAGTTTACTTTTCACCTGCCCACACATGGCTAGGTGTGTTCTTGGCTCTTGAGTGGCTTCTGCAGGCTCCTCAATGCCCTTAGCCTGTTCTCTTTTGAGAGTGACTAGAAAAGAATTTTCTGTAGACCTGTTTAGTAGCCATGAAAGTGCAGCCTCATAATAACTCACTGTTTTATATCTACATTTCTCTTGTATGCTTTACTGATTTTTGTTTTATAATAAGAATGTAGTTTAGTGCATGAGCTGTAGTAATCAACCAGACCTGCCAATAGGGCTCTCCTCCCCCCCCCCCCCGTGTGTGTGTGTGTGTGTGTGTGTGTGTGTGTATAAAATTTTTGGATATTTACTTTATATATATTTCAAATGTTTTCCTTTGGAAACCCCCTATCCCATCCCCCCTCTCCCTGCCTCTATGAGGGTGCTCCCCCACCCACCCACCCAATCCCACCTTCCTTCCCTGGCATTCCCCTACACTGGGGCATCTAACACCCTCAGGGCCAAGGGCCTCTCCTCCCACTGATGGCCAACAAGGCCCTCCTCTGCCATATATGCGGCCAGCACAATGGGTCCCTCCATGAGTATTCTTTGGTTGGTGGTCCAGTCTCCAGGTCTGAACAGTTGACACTGTTGCTCCCTCCATGGGGCTGCAAACCCCCTCAGCTCCTTCAGTCCCTTCTCCAACTCCTCCATCCAAGACCCCATTCTCAGTCCAATGGTTGGCTGCGAGCATCCACCTCTGTATTTGTTAGGCTCTGGCAGAGCCTCTCAGGAGACAGCTTATCATGCTTTCATCAGCAAGCACTTACCAGCATCCACAAGAACATCTGGGTTTGGTGTCTGTATATGGGATGTATCCCCAGGTGGGGCAGTCTCTGGGTGGCCTTTCCTTCAGTCTCTGCTCCACACTTTGTCTCAATATTTCCCCCTGTGAGTATTTTGTTCACCCTTCTAAGAAACACTGAAGCATCCACGCTTTGGTCTTCCTTCTTCTTAGGCTTCATGTGGTCTGTGAATTGAATCTTGGGTATTCTGAACTTTTGGGCTAATATCCAATTATCAGTGAGTACATACCATGTTTATTCTTTTGTGACTGAGTTACCTCACTCAGGATGATATTTTCAAGTTCCATCCATTTGCCTGCAAATTTCATGAAGTCATTCTTTTTAATAGCTGAGTAGTACTCCATTGTGTAGATGTACCACATTTTCTGTATCCATTCCTCTGTTGAGGGACATCTGGGTTGTTTCCAGCTTCTGGCTATTATAAACA
>CM052722.1:6182265-6216673 GCA_028551405.1 Uromys caudimaculatus
ACTTTGCAATTTCATGAGGTCCCATTAGTCAATTCTTGATCTTAGAGCATAAGCCATTGGTGTTCTGTTCAGGAACTTTTCCCCTGTGCCCATGTGTTCGAGATTTTCCCCCACTTTCTCTTCTATTAGATTCAGTGTATCTGGTTTTATGTGGAGGTCCTTAATCCACTTGGATTTGAGCTTTGTACAAGGAGATAGGAGTGGATCAATTCTCATTCTTCTACATGTAGACCGCCAGTTGAACCAGCACCATTTGTTGAAAATGCTGTCTTTTTTCCACTGAGTGGTTTTAGCTCCTTTGTCGAAGATCAAGTGACCATAGGTGTGTGGGTTCATTTCTGGGTCCTCAATTCTATTCCATTGATCTACCTGCCTGTCACTGTACCAATACCATGCAGTTTTTATCACTATTGCTCTGTAGTACAGATTGAGGTCAGGGATGCTGATTCCCCCAGTTCTTTTATTGTTCCCTGTTTCCTTCTTATTTATTAAGACAGGGAGCCGGGCAGTGGTGGCCCATGCCTTTAATCCCAGCACTTGGGAGGCAGAGGCAGGTGGATTTCTGAGTTTGAGGCCAGCCTGGTCTACAGAGTGAGTTCCAGGACAGCCAGGGCTACACAGAGAAACCCTGTCTCAAAAAAACAAAAAAACAAACAAACAAACAAAAAGTCAGGGTCTTACTCACTATGTAGCCCTGGTTGGCCTAGAACCCTCTATGCAGCCACAAACTCACAGAAATCCTCTTGCCTCTGCCGCCTAATTGCTGGGGTTAAAGGAGTGTACCATCATTCCTGGCCTTTACATTCCTTTACATCTAGTTTCCTTGCACACTTCTTTCTTTTCCTTAATTTTTTTTTAAATAGAAGAGCACAGAGCATTGGATCTGCAGTTTCTGAGCCTTTGAATTTTGCTAATGACACACTCCTGGTGCATTTCTACATGGATTCTGTGCCTACTTTTCTTGCCAATGGTGACTGAGGCCCAGAAGTTTAGTTAGACTCAGTTTTCTTTTTCTTTTTTGTTTTTAAGACTTATTTATTTTAATGTGTGGAGATGTTTTTCCTGGATGTATTTATGTGTACCATTTACATACCTGGTGTCTGAGGAGGTCAGAAGAGAGATCAGATGATTGTCAGCTGCCATGTAGGTACCCAGAATTAAACCCAGTTCTTCTGCAAGAGCAAAAAGTGCTCCTCACTTCTGAGCCATCTCTATGTCCCCTTGCTTTTTTTAAAAATTAAAAGTTTATTCCTTGATAATTTCATCAGCATACATAATAGATTTTGATCATATTCACTCCCCACTGCCCTCTCTGATCTCCTCAGACCCCCTTTGGACCTCTAGATTCAGTTTGATATATTTAAAAAGCCTGGCAGTGGTGGCGCACGCCTTTAATCCCAGCACTTGGGAGGCAGAGGCAGGTGGATTTCTGAGTTCGAGGCCAACCTGGTCTACAAAATGAGTTCCAGGACAGCCAGAGCTACAAAGAGAAACCCTGTCTCGAAAAACCAAAAAAAAATAAAAAATAAAAAGATTTGCTTTCTTTTTACTTGTGGATATATGTATGTGCCTGTGGGGTGTATGTGTGCATGTGTGAGTGCAAGTGGTCTCAGAGGCCAGAAGGTGTTGGATCCCTGGAGCTGAAGTTACAGGTGATTGTGAGCAGTCTCACATGGGTGCTGGACTCAGGTCCTCTGCAAGAGGGGTATATGCTCTTAACTGCTGAGCCATCTCTCGATCCCTTAGTTTTGACTTTGATCTTGGTTTCTTGATAGTGAGTTCTAGCTTCAGGAGATCATCATGGCTGTTTGCATTTCTCTTTGACAGTAGCACCTGTAGATTATTATCATTCAGATCTAAGTCTGTCATTTTCTTTGATCACTTAGGATAATTTTATTAAGAACTACTTCCCCAATCTGCTAGTGGCACAGTTTCTATAGGAAAATCAGGGTATATGCTTGATACTTTATATTTTATCCATTTTTAAATAATCAATTTATTCTTATTTTCTGTATATTGGTGTTTTGTCTGCATGTATATCTATGTGAGGGTGTCAGAAGCCCTGGAACTGGAGTTACAGGCAGGTGTGAGCTGCCATGTGGGTTCTGGGAACTGGTCCTCTTGAAGAGCAACCAGTGCTCTTAACCACTGAGCCATCTCTCCAGCCCCATTTTATCCATTTTTTAAAATTTATTTTATTTATATGATTAATACACTGTAGTTGTCTTCAGACACATCAGAAGAGGGCATCAGATCCCATTACAGATGGTTGTGAGCCACCATGTGGTTGCTGGGATTTGAACTCAAGACCTCTGGAAGAGCAGTCAGTGCTCTTAACCGCTGAGCTATCTCTCTAGCCCCCATTTTATCCATTTTTTAAGTGATGAATTGGTCTCTTGATATTCGTGGTGTTCAATATTTAAATATTACTGTGGATTTTAAAATAGAAGTTCATTTCCTGAGTTTTACTTGTGTGTGTGTGTGTGTGTGTGTGTGTGTGTGTGTGTGTGTGTGTGTGTGTGTATTTGAGACAAGATCTCACTGAATAGTCCTGGTTGCCCTGAAACTTGCTATGTAACCCAAGCTGTCCTCAAACACAGAGATCTGCCTGCCTCTGCCTCCCAAGTGTTGGCATTAAAAATATGTGACATCATGTCCTGAAGTAGAAACTTAAGGGTTCTTTGGAAAGTCGGTTGGATGGTGTTTTGCTGGGGCAAACACGTGAATGAACATTTAGCTGAAGCAGACACAGAAGAGAGGATGTTCTACTAAAGCAAGCACGTGAAAGGACACGTGATGAAGGAGTCTTTGCTAAGGACACATGTATTGGTCTCATTACACTGAGTAGTTGAGGTGCATTTGTCAGGACTCCATAGAGAGAAACACACAAAAAAATACTTCTGGTAGTATGCTGCAGTTTCTTGCCATTTCCTCAGACTCAGGCTGACTGGCAGAGTGATGTCAGCTGAGACAGATGCACGTGCTGAGGCAAGACCTGTGGGGGACACGTGATGTTTGGAGGAGGTATAAATAGGACTCGATGGACAGTGACAAGGCTGAGCTAGGCTTGCCTATAGAGCTAGTGTGCAATGCTTGTTGGTCTGGAGTCTTCACTGATCTTCACTTCTCTGAGAGGCACAGGCCGAGAACTTCTCCTGGCATTCTTCAAGATCCCTCTTGCTGACTTGAGAAGGCTGAGGCCTGGCTGTCTCTGCTAAGTCATGTCACCATTGTTGATTCCTAATTCTACCAAACTGAACTGCTGGTGTATCTGTGCAGTGTTTGCCAGTGGATGGAGCTGCCCCTGCTAACCTGTGAACAGAACTGCTGATTTTCAGACAACATAGACAGGAGTTGCTCCAAAGAACCTTTCTAAACAGGTCCACTTCCCCATATCCTTTCTTTCCCACTCCCTCTGGTGAGTGGGGGTAAAAGAAAAGTTAAAGCATTTAAGAACCATCATTAAAAATAAGGATTGAAAAATTTAAAGTTACAATTCCCAGCTTATTTTTTTTATTTTTGCTTTAAAATTAACATATAAGGTATTCTGTTTCATTAGACTCTAATGGTTAGAGCATTTTCAAAGATAGTTTTTGTTGATCCCCTGGCTCTTCTCTCATCTCTCTCTCCCTCCTCCATGTACCCTTCTAATCCTAGTGCCCTTTCTACCTTCATGTCACATGGGATCTATGACCCGCCCTCTCTGCCTTAGCACCCCTTCCTCCCAACATGGTCCCCTTTAGTATAAACACATTACAAGCTAGGATCTGCACATGAGAGGAAACCTGCAAATTCTGTCTTTCTCTTTCCAAGTCTGGGACACCTTATTGATATAATAATTTCAAGATGCACTCATTTTCTTGAATCTTCATAATTAAATTGACTGTTCCATCATTTATATGTACCTCAGTTTCACTATGCGTCCATCAACTGATAGACATCTAGGCTGATTCTATTTCCTTGCTATTATGAATAGCGCTTCAGTGGACATGGGTGTGCTAGTGTCTCTGTGGCAGGATATGGAGTCCTTCAGCTATGTGCCCCTGGAGTGATAGAGTTAGTGTGATGGTTTGTATATGCTGGCCCAGGGAGTAGCACTATTAAGAGGTGTGGTCCTGTTGGAGTAGGTGTGTCACTGTAGGTGTGAGCTATAAGACCCTCCTCCTAGCTGCCTGGAACTCAGTCTTCTGCTAGTAGCCTTCAGATGAAGATGTAGAACTCTCAGCCCTGCCTGCACCATGCCTGCCTGCATGCGGCCATGTTCCTATCATGATGATAATGGACTGAACCTCGGAACCTATAAGTCAGCCCCAATTAAATGTTGTCCTTGTAAGAACCGCCTTGGTCATGGTGTCTGCTCACAGCAGGAAAACCCTCACTAAGACAGTTGGGTCTTATGATAGCTGTACATTTAGTTTTTTGAGGAACCTCCATACTGGTTTCCATAAAGGGAGCATTCATTTCTATCCCCTGAGCAGTGAATACAGTTCCTCTTTTCCCACATTTGTTGCCATTTGATTTGTGGACAGCCATTCTCACTGGGGTGAGATGGAACCTAGAAGTCATTTTTATTTGCACCTCCTTGATGGCTAAAAATACCTTGAAAAGTACTTATTGGTCATCTGGGTTTCTTCTTTTGAGAACTGTACATTTCAGTAGCACATTGATCAGCAGTGTGGGGAAAGGGAGTAGTGTTCAATTTTTGCAGTTTTTTAAAATATTAATTTTTTTTTAAAAAAATTTGCAGTAAGATTCTCTAGGTAAGGCAAACTAGCCTTGAACTTGTGTCAATCCTCCTGCCTCCGCCTCCTAGGGCTGGGATTGAGGGAATGCGTGCATCACCATGCCCAGTTTTCATTGCAATTCAGTATGCATGAGAGCTGTTCCATTCAAAAAGCTACTTTAAAAATAACTTTTATAAGTCTTTAAGTAAGCCCTCATCTGGAGCCTTTTGAATGGAGTTAGAATTCCAGTCTCAGCCCTGCTTTCCAATCAGCACAAGCAAACAAGAGCCAGAGTGAGAAGAGAAACACCCCGCCACTGTCTGCACTGTCAAAACTATGACTCATGCTTAGCTCCGAGCCTGTCTTGGGAGTCAGCAGGAAGAGGGATCTATACTAGGGCTGCCGCAGTTAATGAATGCGGTTCAACACGGGTGACTTCACATCTGCACCGAGTAAGCACAGCCTGTCCTATATGCTTTATTAAAATTCATCTGTGGACCTTGAGTGCATGAAGATATTTGAGTCTAAAGTGCTTTAACACCTTTTAAATTAGAAAATATGTATATGGAGATGCTTCCTTTTGAACTTTAGCTCAGACTCCAGCAGCTCAGCAGACAGCTGCAGGAACGTTATACAACACACTTGCATGGGTATGTTGCCCTGATCTCTACCTGGTCCTCTCCTTTTCAGCCTGTTGACTTTTACGTTTTGTTTTCCCATCTTGCCTCTGGGTTTACATGCTCAGTTGGACAAATAGAATCTAATTTACAAGTAGATATGGAAGCATCATAAGTTCCTTGTCTAACGTCTACAAGAAAAAATGGTCACAAAGAAATCAAAGTTGACCTGTTGGTTGTAGCACCTGCCTTAATCCCAGCACTCTGGAAGCAGAGGCAGTCGGGTCTCTGAATTCAAAGCCAGCCTGGTCTACAGAGTGAGTTCCAGGACAGCCAGAGAGACAGTGAAACCCTGTCTTGAAAAAAGAAACAAAACAGAGAGAGAGAGAGAGAGAGAGAGAGAGAGAGAGAGAGAGAGAGAGGTATCAAAGAGCTGGGGAGATGGCTCAGTCAGGAAAGTGTTTGTCACACAACCATAAAGACCTGAGTTCAATCCCCAGAACCTACATAAGAAGCAGAAAAGAAAACCAGGCTTGTCAGCACACACTTGTAATCCCAGTGTTGGAGAGGAAGAGATAAGCAGATTCCTGGGGCTCACTTGTCAGCCAGCCTAGCGTAAGTGGCAAGCTCCAAGTCAATGAGAGACACTGTCTCAACAAACAAGGCCAATAGCCAAGATGGCTCCTGAGGAATAACGCCCAAGGTTGACCTCTGGCCTACACACGCACACGCACACGCACACATGTGCATGCCAGAGAGACAGAGACAGAGACACACAGAGAGACAGAGAGAGACAGAGAGTATACATATTTCAAGAGGTGTGGGAACAGTGCCCTTAAGAGCTGAGGTATATCACTCCTATTTTTTAAGTGCAGTGCAGGAGCTGGAGAGACCAGCAGTTAAGAGCACTGGCTGCTCTTTCAGAGGACCCAGGTTTGTTTCGCAGCACCCACAGGATGGCTAACTCTAGTTCCAAAGGATCTAACACCTTCTTCTGCCCTCCTGATACTGCACACACACAAAGCACAAACATGCATGAAGGAAAAACAACCATACAGATAAAATAAAGTTAAATAAAATCTCAAAAAAAAGTGCAGTACAGCTAGATATGGTGGCACACACCTGTTATCACAGCACACAGGAGACTGAGGCAGGATCAGGGGTTCAAGGCCATCCTGGGCTAACTAATGAAACCCTGTCTTAAAAAATAAACAAAGCCCAAAAGAAACATGCCCAAATATTGTCACAAAAACATGTTCTGGGAACAAGGACAAGTAAAATGGTATTTCCAAACCTATTAATAATGATTACTTTATTTACTTGGTAAGACTTTCAGAAATACCATTTCTATACCTACCCCTGTGCCCAGCATTTGGAGCACAGCTATGAAAGATCCTCATGAAGCTGATGGTATGAAGAACTGCTAAGGGACTGAAATTTTACCCCTCATGCAAGCTAAGACATTTACTTGACCCAGTTTCACAGTGGCTGGCAGAAGTCAACTGACTTGGGTCAAAGGCAAAGAATTTTCTTGCTCACAGCAGAGCAAGCTGTATGGTGTGAGTATATTTCCATGAGTTCTCCTTGTCCCCAAATCTGATGAGGGTGTCAGAGACAGGCCCAGGTAGGTGCTTGTGTACATGGTGGGCTGCATTTCAGGAGAAAGGTACAGACTTTAGGGAACTTGAAACTAATAGGTGGTAAGCACATTTGTCACTGGATGGAGATGCCAGAACTATCTACCAAGCCTGGTGGCTTTATAACATTCTTAAAAAGACTGTCCGGGGCCAGGCAGTGGTGGCGCATGCCTTTAGTCCCAGCACTTGGGAGGCAGAGGCAGGTGGATTTTTGAGTTCGAGGCCAGCCTGGTCTACAGAGTGAGTTCCAGGACAGCCAGGGCTACACAGAGAAACCCTGTCTCGAAAAAAAAAAAAAAAAAAAAAAAAAAAAAAAGACTGTCCAGAACAAGTCAGTGCCAGTCTAGACCAACCAACAGGTAACCAGGCCTTCACCAAGTTGAGCGGGATTGATTAGCTGGCCTCTGGTTGATTCCAGACATGTGAGCAATAAAAGCTATTGTTTATTGCTGTGGTTTTGTGATTGATCAATGGCATTACTGTAGCAACAAACTACTGATACCATCATAGAAATTTTTTGGTTCCAAAATTGAGTTTTTCCTTTCTACCTAAATACTCTCTGAAATGTGGATCTTATCAGATCATTTACTGTCAGAAAACCTCCAGCTGCAGACTGCAGCCCAGATGTGAAATACAGTCCTTGGTGGTCTGGTCTGGTCCTCATTTTCCTTCCAAAATTGTATATATATACGGTTTACCACAGGATATTTTCTTCCAGTTGTTTTTTCAACTTTTCTGATCACCTCTTTTCCTTCACATTCTGCTCCTCCTGCCCCATTCTGTTTCTTGCATGGGGTTTCTCATAGACCACACCCAAAAATGCCTCTTTACTTAGAGAAAACTCAAGTCTTTAGAATACATCGTTTTTAAGACAGGGTCTCACGTAGCCCTAGGCTGCCTTTTAAATCATTATGTAGGTAAAGGTGGTCTTGAATTCCTGATAATACTGCCGCCACCTCTCAAAGTCTGGTTATATGTGGCACTGAGAATGGAACCTAGAGATTACTGTATGCTAAGCAAGTACTCTACCAAATGAGCTTTACCTCCAGCTCTGGGATAGAGCTTTTAAGGTCGAAAAAATTAAGTATTCATTTTAGCCTACCTGAAAAGTATACAAATTGATAAAGGGCATCTTAGTGGGCTGAATTTCCTTGAGGATTTTATCACCCACCCTGGGGCTCTTTTTATTTTCTTTTTTTGTATTTTTGCTTACATTAGGTCCACTACCTCTTGTTTTGTTTAGTTTTTCCAAGATGGGATTTCACTGTGTAGCCCTGGCTGATGTTACCTTCTTCTTTTTTCACTTTTACTTTCTCCATGAGGAGCAGGGAGAGTCTCTCTATCTACCACAGGATGGTTTCAACTGTGTGGTCCTCCTACGGCATCCCAAGTGCTGAGGTTACTGGTGCGTGCCCACACACTTGTGTGCTGTACTTTTACTTTTGTGTGTGTGTGTGTGTGTGTGTGTGTGTGTGTGTGTTTAAGAGTAAGTACTGACCTTTGCAGAAGAAGAGAATGCAGTTGCCAGCACATCAGACAGCTCATCTCTCTGTATCTCTAGCTCTGGGTCTGGGGTGTGTGTGTGTGTGTGTGTGTGTGTGTGTGTGTTCCAATGCCTCTGTACTCTTAAAGCACTTACACTCATGTTGGTGAGTACGCGCGCGCGCGCGCGCACACACACACACACACACACACACACACACTAAGCCATCTCTCTAGGCTCTCTCATGCTGTTATTTATTATCACTGAACATGAAGATACTGTTTATATGGAGGGAAAAAAAATCACTGAACAAACAACAAATAACTTCAGAAAAACAATTGCAATGTTTATAGTGGACAACGGGTTCATATATTCTCCATATAGTTTAAAAAGTAAACATAGTGGCACGCACCTTCAATCCTAGCACTCAGAAAGCTGAGGCAGGTGAATCTCTCTAAGTTTGAGGCCACCCTGGTCTACATAATAAGTTCCAGGCCAGCCAAATTTACTGTAGTGATTTGAATAAGAATGGCCCTCATAGGCTCATAGATTTGAATACTTGGTCACCAGAGAGTGGTACTATTTGAAAAGCTTAGGAGGTATGGCCTTATTGGAGGAAGTGTCACTGAGGGTGGGTTTTGACATATCACTTCGGCTGGGTGGTGGTAGTACTTTTAATCCCAGCACCCTGGAAGCAGTAGGCAGATCTCTGTGAATTCAAGGCCAGCCTGGTCTACAGAGTGAGTTGTAGGACAGCCAGGACTGTTAGACAGAGAAGCCCTGTCTCTGAGGCAAGTGGAGGGGGAAGCCCATTCTAAGTCCAGAGCTTCTCTTTTTCCTGCTGCCTGTGGCTCCAGATGTAGAACTCTCAGCTCCTTCTCCAGCACCATGTCTGCCTGCATGCTGCCATGCTTCCTGACATGATGATAATGGACTGAACCTCTGAACTGTAAGCCAGCCCCAGTTAGATGTTTTCTAATTGAGGTCATGGATATTTCTTCACAGTAATAAAACAGTGACTTAAGACAGCAGTTATATAAGCCGGGCAGTGGTGGCGCACGCCTTTAATCCCAGCACTTGGGAGGCAGAGGCAGGTGGATTTCTGAGTTTGAGGCCAGCCTGGTCTACAGAGTGAGTTCCAGGACAGCCAGGGCTACACAGAGAAACCCTGTCTCGAAAAACAAAACAAACAAACAAACAAAAAAAGACAGTTATATAGTGAAACCCTGTCTCCAAACAAACAAACAACAACAAAAACCCTTTTGGTTTTAAAATCCCACTTATAGGAATTTTTCTTAAAGAAATAATTAGTTATGTCTATTCAGATATGTGTCCAGTGCAAGACTGTGACACAGAAAGCTAGGAGGAGAATCAATCCGATCTCCAAGAATAAGAACTCAAACTAAACTAACTATAGTACATTGGATCAATGTGTTTCTTTGTGACTGTTGGAATAATAAGGTGGAATTATAGTTACTGACACAGAAAAGTGTCAACATGTACAACAGTGAGTTGAACAGGACAAATACATGATGTTATGCTTGCCAGCATGGTGATTTCAATTCACAGCGGTGTCTATTTCTTCCCACAAAGTAATGGCGTGTGTGAGTTCTAGGTGTGTTAATGAGTCTAATTTGATTATTCCATAATTTATATACATGCCTCCTAAAGTTAGATTAAGTTCCATAAAAATGTGTGAGTGTTATTTGTTAATTAAAAAGTAACTGAAGGGGGGCGGGGGGCTGTGAGATGACTCAGCAACTAAAGGCTCTTGCCTCTAGGCCTCATCACATGAGTTCAGTACCTGCAATCCACGTGGTAGAAGGAAGGAACCAACTCGAATGGGTTGCCCTCTGACCTCTGTACTTGTGCCATGGTCTGCATGCCACCCCCCAAATAAGTAAATAAATGTTAAGATTTTAAAAATAAGATTAGGGAGATGAAGAGATGGCTCAGCAGTTAAGAATGTATACTGTTCTCGAAGAAGACCCAAGTTCAGTTCCCAGCATCCACATCAGAGGGTTCATGCTCCAGGTAACTCCAGCACCAGGAGGGGGGGTGGTCTAATGCTTCTGGCCTCCAAGGGCACCTGTCATGTGCTCATCCCCACATGCATGCATAATTAAAAATTATTAGCAGTTATTTCTACATCTCTGGATGATAGGATTATGGTAGAATTTAAAATAAATTTTGAGTTATTTTTTAGTATGTCTAAGAAGAAATAAATATGAATTACTTGTATATTTTATTGGGAGAAATAGAAGAATTACTGGTGTCTTCTCTCCATTTTTAAATCATATTTTCTCTTCATTTGTTTGAGATAGGATCTCACTGTGTACCCCAGGCTAGCTTCAGCTTCAGGATCCTCCTACCTCAATCTCCTCCTACCTCAATCTCCTCCTACCTCAGTCTCCTCCTACCTCAGATCCTCCTACCTCAGTCTCCTCCTACCTCAGATCCTCCTACCTCAGATCCTCCTACCTCAGTCTCCTCCTACCTCAGTCTCCTCCTACCTCAGTCTCCTCCTACCTCAGATCCTCCTACCTCAGATCCTCCTATCTCAGTCTCCTGAGTGCTGGAATTCTAGGAACATGTTGCCATGCCCAGCTATTTTCTTACATTTCTTTTCTTTTTTGGCCTGGAACTCATTGTGTAGAATAGGCTGGACTCACATAGATCCACTTGCCTATGTTACATTACTTGCATACACTTGCAGCTAACCAAACCTCAGGGCAAAGCATTCCTGTGGTCAGCCTTCCTGTGGGCCCCAGACACCAGACCCCTCTCTGATTACTCTGAAGTTGAGAATCTTTATTTGCTCAGGGTTCTTGGGGAGCCCTGGAGCCCTAGGAGATTATCAATGGTCCCACCCCACCTCATGGCACTTGTCCAGAAACTCCCAGTTTGGCTCATAGCTCATATGAGAAGATTTGAGAAATCTGAGTGCTCATTAAAGGGGAGATTTCAATATATTATGCTATGGGCTCTAAGGGTTCAAATGCAAGTTCCCATGGGTGTCTTTCTTTTCTAGAACCCACACTCTTTGTGTCTTTATAGAATCCCCAAGTGGTTCAGACTCTGAGCACACAAAGCAATGATAACTTTATTATGTGTGATGGTTTCCATGGGCCAGGGTTTCAATCAGGGACCCTTGGAGACATCTTGTTTCAACTTCACAATGCCTGGGCTTCCCTGGGACAAACTAGCAGGCAGGAGCTGGAACCATCGGAAGGGCTCAGCCACCCACATAGCTGGTGGTTGATGCCAGCTGTCAGCCAGCCCTCCTACGTGTCCCTGTGGCCTTCTCATGTGGCCCAGGCAAAGCGGGGGCTGAGTCCAAGAGCAAGTATTCTGGGAGAGATCCCAGAAGAATCTGTCTCCTGACCTAGCCTTGGAAGAAGTCAGCATCATTTTACTGTACTCACGGACAGGAGTCCTCAGAAACCTCTGCCCAAATTCCAGAGAAGGAAACAGAGACCCTAGTCTAAGGTAAAAGGCGGTCCATGCCACATAGAAAGAACGTGTACATTGGTGCAGCCATGCTGTGAAAATACAACCCAGTGCACTGTCCAAATTTATATAGGAACTGAGGAAACATCCTCCCTTCCCCTCTCTCTCTCTTTCTCTCTCTCTTTCCTCCCTCCCTCCCTCTTCCTCCTGCACTCATCTCTCACTTTCATTTTTTAATTTTTTTCTTTTCACCTCTCACTTTCTTCCTCCATCCCTCCATCCATCCCTCATCTCTCCACCCCTCCTTCTCTCTCCCTCTCTCTCTCTCTCTCTCTCTCTCTCTCTGACATGGATGTTTTCAGTCCAGGCTATGAATGACCTTTAACTCCTGATCTTTCTGCCTCTGTCTCTCTTGAGTGCTATGATTACAAATATAATGGGCCACCATGCTTAGTTTTCCCCCTTAATATCTCGAATCCACGCATTTTTTCAATTAATTTTTTATTTATTGATATTGTATGTGTACACACGACGTGTATGGCGTGTGTGTGTGTGTGTGTGTGTGTGTGTGTAGGTTAAGGGTCAGTTTTCCTCCTTTCTTTTTTTTTTTTTTTTTTTTTTTTTTGGTTTTTCGAGACAGGGTTTCTCTGTGTAGCCCTGGCTGTCCTGGAACTCATTCTGTAGACCAGGCTGGCCTCGAACTCAGAAATCTGCCTGCCTCTGCCTCCCGAGTGCTGGGACTAAAGGCGTGCGCCACCACTGCCCGGCCAGTTTTCCTCCTTTCACCCTGAGTTCTGTGTATCAAGTACAGGTAGTCAGACTCAGCAGCCAGCATCTTTACCCTCTCACTGAGCCATGTAACAAGCCTTTGATTCTATATTGTTTGTAGGAGGAGGTGGGGTAGTGGATATGGCTCAGTGGTAGAGTATTTGCCAAACATGTGTGAGGCCTGGGATTTTATCCCTAGCGCAAAAATAAAGAAATTATCTCCAAGGATTTTCTTTTCTCTCGGCCTTCCCTCCCGACTTGTCTCCTTCCCCTCCCTCCCTTCCTCCCTTCCTCCCTAACCTTCATCTGTCCTTCCTTTCAGTTTTTATATAAACAGCACAGCATCAGTGAGCTATTGTTTCAGTGTGAGAAGGCTTGCCAGCAGGGTGGCTGTAACAGTCTGCCTGGTGTCTACCCAAATCATTTTATTTTTGATGTTTACATTTCATATTCCCATGTAACCATATCTTTTATGCTCTAGAGACAAAAAGGCTGTCTTTTCAAACAACCCTTCGTTATAGCTTACCTAATTATTTCCAAGAAAGAGTTTATGACGTTAAGAGCATCAGAATTGAGTTAATGCTCCCGTTCAGAGCTTCCTATGTGCCAGGCACTGTTCCAAGCAGATCCTTACAACGCATTAATCCGCTCAGGCTCCATAACCTTGTTCCCAAAATATAAATGAGGAACTAAGGTACGGAGATTTTCCCAAAGTCATGGAGCTATCACACGGTACAGCCAAGTGTCAAACTGCAGTCATATGCCTTCCAAATGTGTATTCTTCATTTATTTGTTGTTGTTGTTGTTGTTGTTTTGTTTGTTGTTTTTTGGAATAGGGTTTTACTATGTAGCCCAGGTTGGCCTCAAACTCTTTTTTTTTTCTTTTTTTCCTGTCTTGTTTTTAAGATTTATTTATTTATTTATTATGAATACACTGTAGCTGTCTTCAGACAAATCTAGAAGAGGGCGTCAGATCCCATTACAGATGGTTGTGAGCCACCATGTGTTTGCTGGGAATTGAACTCAGGACCTCTGGAAGAGCGGTCAGTGTTCTTAATCACTGAGCCATCTCTGCAGCTGGGCCTCAAACTCTTGATCCTTGATCCTTAGCCTCCTGAATGCTGGGATTACATACATGAGCCACATTCTCTGCAGCTCCCTTAGTTGCAATCATGCCATCCCAACTGTATATTATCAGTCACTGTGGTCTATGTCCTCTCTACCACTCACTGCTCCATTGGCCTTCTGTTACCGTGAGCAAAAAGGACTATGCCGCCGCCAGAGGTTCCTAGATGTCCAAAATAACTGCGTGCCTGGGAAAGGCCTGGAAGGGCAGTGTACCAGCTTCTATCTTGTCCTTGCCCTCGTTCTTGTCCTTATCTTTATCTTCTCTTTGTCTTGTCCTACCCTGCTGACAAGGAGCAGCTCCCATCCTGAAGCTGCTCTCGGGCTGATCTGTCCTCCCTTAAGTGCACGTCTCGATCCAAAGGTGGCTGGGAGGACTGATGAGAGTTGGCTAGACCCGGGCTGGTGAAATGGCCAAGAGACCCAAAGCACTTTGTTATTGCCTTATGGTGTTTTTCTCATGGAAAGCCAGTAATGCACTTTGGAACTCCTCACTTAGGACAACATGGAGAGACTGAGCAATTTTTTTTTTCTGAGACAGGGTTTCTCTGTGTAGCCCTGGCTGTCCTGGAACTTGCTCCAGGACTGTAGACCAGGCTGGCCTCGAACTCAGAAATCCACCTGCCTCTGCCTCCCAAGTGCTGGGATTAAAGGCATGTGCCACCACTGCCTGGCTGAGACTGAGCAATTTTAAGTGACTTTCCCATATCCCACAGTCAAAAGACTTTTGAGGTCCAAACAAAACTCACTGCAAAG
The DNA here is from genome assembly GCA_028551405.1 of Uromys caudimaculatus. Taxonomy (NCBI): domain Eukaryota; kingdom Metazoa; phylum Chordata; class Mammalia; order Rodentia; family Muridae; genus Uromys; species Uromys caudimaculatus. Next base: position 6,196,826 of record CM052722.1, read on the forward strand.
AAATATCCTACAAACAGACTCTCTAAAGTGATCAGGCTCCCTGGGTTGAGATATTAGCAATTTAATCACTTGGCACATCTTTTTCTTTTTTAAATGATTTATTTATTCTTATTTTATGTGCACTTGTGGTTTGCCTGCATGTATGTCTGGGTGCAGGAGTCAGATACCCTGAAACTGGAGCTGCCACATGGGTGCTGGAAATTGAATCCAAGTCCTCTGGAAGAGCAATTAGTGCTTTAGCCACTGAGCCATCTCTCCAGCCCGAGATGGGGTATCTTAATAATTGCGGTTGCACTTGAACAAAATCTTTCTGAGGAGGCTGTGTGAGGTGGTGAGCACCTCATCAGAAGTCCTACTCCAAATCTGCAGTGACACAGCCGAAATTCTGCAACTAGAGTGCAGAAATATTTCAAAGAAAGTATTGAAGGGGTCCATCTGATCCTTCTAACAGTGTTTCCCAAAAGAAAGTTTTCTAAGACGACAACCTGGGTGGGAGTTCCTTTGGCCGAAAAAACACCATGTATTCAAAGTAATAAATGAAGCATTTGTTATTTCAATAGCGAATGATATAGCACAGGTCCCCGAGGCAGACTTTTTGAAAGCCAGAGAGAAAGAAAAGAGAAAAAGGCTTCGTAAAGTATGCAGTTTGGGTCAGGACACTTGCCAGGAAAAGCTGGGTAATGAAGGATTAAAATGAAAACAAAATTGGAAAGGAAGCAAGGGTAAGGAAAGGGCCATGGGGAGAAAGAGCCGGAGAAATGAACGTGCAAGAGAAGAGGCCTGAATCTCATTGTGAGAGGTGCTGTGGGGAAGCGAGCCAAGTTCAAACTCGGGAAGAGAGAAAACCCAGCAGAGGCAGCGAATGCAAGAGCCTAGGGGAAAAGACGAATAAGGAACTAGAAAAGAAAGAGAAAAAGGAAGTGATTTTAACAGGAAACAGACCAAAATAGACATGGACTGTGTCATTGAAGGGGAAAGGGGAGGTCAAGAGGAGGGGAGGTTTTCTATTCAAAGTAGAGGCTATTCAGCGTGCTCTCTCAGTGAGTTTCAGAGGACCAGAGCCTGGGATGGAGTAGGAAAAGCTGCCTAGGTGGTTTGGCTGGGGCCCTGATCACGGCTCAGGATGTAGGACTGATTGTTTTGGTGCCTTGGTTTTTTTACTTATGTCTTTCCCTCAAACTTCCACTCACCTCTTCCTTCCTTCCTTCCTTCCTTCCTTCCTTCCTTCCTTCCTTCCTTCCTTCCTTCCTTCCTTCCTTCCTTCTCTCCCTTCTTCCCTCCCTCCTTCCCTCCCTCCCTCCTTCCTTCCTATCTCCCTCCTTCCTTCCTATCTCCCTCCTTCCTTCCTATCTCCCTCCTTCCTTCCTATCTCCCTCCTTCCTTCCTATCTCCCTCCCTCCTTCCCTCCCTCCTTCCTTCCCTACTCCCAAAGGCTTGTGGTAGGAGTAGAATAGGGGAACATGTGGGCTGTGCATTGGGGGCCAGAGAGACGGTTCAGTGAGCAAAGGCACTTACTATCAAGCCTTAGCCCTCAACTCAGTTGGTGGAAGGAGAGAACCAACTCTCACAGGTGCTCTTCTGACTTCCACCCCAGCACCACAGCATTCATGTACACACACGGGGGGGGAGGGGATTGCAAACAGAGAGAGAGAGAGAGAGAGAGAGAGAGAGAGAGAGAGAGAGAGAGAGAGAGAGAGATTGCAATGCAAACACACACTAAACAAACAAACAATAAGCAAACAAATGTAAACAATAATTGAAAAGAATGCATTGAGAAGGATGGTGGGGGCTGGCTCATGACAGCTTCTGAGCTGCAAACATCACAGCAGGGGCCATCCCTTGCCTTGCTGGTCTTGTCCCCCCACTTCAAATGCCAGGCGATGCCCATGTAGCTGTGGTGCAGACTTTGTAAACTTTAGGCCATACATTGCATTTGAGTGGAATACTTCAGAAGCCACTTCTCCACGTGCTTGGATTCAGACCTGAGATGCTTGCAGCTTATGCTGTCTTACTTAACCTTGAACATGTTGTCTCCCTAGCTGGAGGCACAGTTCTGCACATTCTTAGCCACAGTTCTACTTTTGACTCTCTCTTGATCTTATACTTGCTTCTGATATTTAGGACCCGGCCTTGAGAACATTCTCTGTGGCTCTGGATCTTGCCTTAGTATTGCCAAGAGCATTCTAGAGACTCTAACTACTAGAGACAAGTAACTGTTGCCTACTGTCCCGTTGGTGTCTAAGCACTGCCTATGTCTGGACTCTTATCAGATATATAAGTGCGCTTAGGGACACTCTGTTCACTTCTGGTTGGCTGTTGGTCTGACTATATATGTCTGTCTGTCTGTCTGCCTGCCTATCTGTCTCTGTCTCTGTCTCATCTCTGTCTCATCTCTGTCTCTGTGTCTCTGTCTCAGTCTCATTCTCTCTCTCTCTCTCTCTCTCTCTGAGTGTGTGTGTGTGTGTGTGTGTGTGTGTGTGTGTGTGTGTGCGTACCAATACACATTGGTATGAGTGGAGGCCAAAGATTGTTGTCAGGTATCTTCCTTAATTGTTCTCCACCCAGGTTTTTGACAGGGCCTCTCACTGAACCTGTGGCTCTCAGTTTTCACTAGACTGGCCAGCCAGTGAGTCTACCAAGATTGTCCCCTCCCTCCCTCTGCAACGTGGGTGGGTACATGAGATCCAAACTCAAGATTTTGTGCTTACTTGGCAGGTACTTCACCTACTGAGCCAACTCTCCATCTCCAAAGCTCTCATCTTTCTAATCACATGTCACGGGCTGTCAGCTATACTGGACTGTTCTTAACCCAGAAGCTGGGTCTGTGGCCCCACACCCCTGCAGCTGTGCCCACCTCCACAGCATCTGCTTCATTCCAGAGGTGTCGGCTGCAGCTCAAGTGGTCATGCCTTCCAGCCTACCCTTCTTACTACTGCCAACTTGATCATTCTCAGATGACTTTTTGGACTTAAAAAAAAAATCAATAGCTTGCTTCAGTATTTTCAAAATATTTTACTAGTAAGGTTGTATATTTAACTACACTGGAGCTAAGAAGAGACTAGGAAAAACACACTTAAAATTCAGAGACGTGGCAGATACTGACATTGGCCCATTCATAGTCCCTTGGCACTCACTTTCCAGCACAAGACCAATACTTCTACAGCAACAACCTGTGGCCAGCAGTTTGCACACTTTCCCTCAGCTATGGCCAGCACAAGAAAGAAGGTACGTGCCAAGGAATGAAACTGGGATTCAGCTTAAGATAAATCCACTAGTTTCTTGCCTTCAGGCACACGTGTGTGTGTGTGTGTGTGTGTGTGTGTGTGTGTGTGTGTGTGTGTGTGTGTTGGATGGGTGCACAGTGCCTCTTCCATAGGAGAGCCTCAACTGCCCATAGCTACAAACATGTTCAGTAACTCACTCCACTTCTCTTCCTTATTTTGCTTGTATCATTTGCCAACCCTCCTACCAGTATTTCCTGAGATTTCCTTTTCCTCGTACATCAAATTAATGCTCATGTGCCGGTGGTCAGACTAAGACAAGACGTCTCACAGTCAAGGTGAAGGGTTTCATAATTTTTTTGAGAAATACTTTGAGCACTAACATGATAATGCTTTTTGCTTGTGTGTTTGTTTGTTTGTTTGAGGCAGGGTTTCTCTGCATAGCCCTGGCTGCCTTGGAACTTTATAATGTAAACCAGGCTGGCCGCGAACTCAGAAATCTGCCTGCCTCTGCTCCCCAAGTGCTGGGATGAAAGGTGTGCGCCACCAGTGCCTGGCTTCAATAATACATTTTCAATGCTATGATATGAGAAAAGCAAACAGCAAAGTTTCCCAGGAACTGCACTCTCTACATGGGTCACATGGGTTCTACTGCCTTTTGAGGTATTAAAAGAGTTTATGAGATTTTCGTGGTCAAATCAATTTAGATCGAAGAATATTAGCAAGTTTCTTCACCTCAGTACTCTTGTAGGAAACATAAGATTTTGCAAATTTTCAGATGTCTTCCCACGTTCAATTAATCTCATGATCCTCCTGCCTCAGCCTCCCAAGTACTGTGACTACAGGCCTGTGCCATCATGCCTTGCTAGGATGTAAAATTTTTATATGCAAAAACTAGTGGAATAATGAAGCAATCAGACCGTAATCAGTCAGATGCACATGACTTATAATGCATTACATATACAACATACATAGATTCTCTAGGCCAGCTACAGCCCTTTAATACACTTCCTCATATTGTGGTGACCCCAATCTCTAACTTAGAGAACAAGAGTATTTCATTTCTACTTCATAATTGTGATTTTGCTAGTTATGAATCATAATATAAATATTTGATATGCAGGATATCTGGTATGCCATCCCTGAGGGATCTTGACCCACAGGTTGAAAACCACTGACTTTGCAGGCACTGATGTTCCCTGCTGCTGCTTGCTGCAGCCACCCACAGTCAACCCTACCATGTACTTTGGGGCAATGATGAGCCCTTGGGCCATGTCTCCTTCAAGCTATTTGCAAAGTTCCAAAGAAGCAGAAAACTTTCATGCTCTGACAACTGGAAAGAAAGGATTTGGATAGAAGGGTTCCTCTTGCAGAATTATTCCAGGATTCATGGGCCAGTGTGGTGATGTCACATGCCATAAAGGCACTGGTGGCAGTCCATCTACAGGGAGAAATTTGAAGATTAGAACTTCATCCTGCTCTTATCTCTTTCTCTTGCCCCTCTCTTATATCTCTTATCTCTTACCTCTCCCCATTCCCTTCCCCCTCTCTCCACGTGGTCATGGCGGCCTCCACTCCTCTACTTCTCTACTCTCTCGCTCTCTGTGCCTTTCTCTGCCTCTACTACCCTCTTAACTCCCCTCCCCATGCCCTAAATAAACTCTATTTCTATCCTTTTTTTTTTTTCTTTTCAAGACAGGGTTTCTCTGTGTAGCCCTGGCTGTCCTGGAACTCACTCTGTAGACCAGGCTGGCCTCGAACTCAGCAATCCACCTGCCTCTGCCTCCCAAGGGCTGGGATTAAAGGCATGCACCACCACTGCCTGGCATCTATTTCTATCCTATACCCTCATGTGTGTCTGGTCCCTCAGGGGCAAGGGATGCCTGGGCTCGGGCCTGCTGAGGCGCACCCTTCCCACACACACCTCCCTACCTCCCTATACCTCCATACACCTCCATAACATATATCTCTATATATATTTTTATAAACACATCACTGGTGCCGTGTGACTTGGATTAGAAACTCTGCAGGTTTGCATCCCACCTCAGCCACCATGAGAGATCCATGCTCGCTGGCTCAAAAGAACCATCCAGGCGTTTACTACACTCAGGACAACTCCAGAGACGCAACCTTCAGATGCTCCAATCTCCTCTCAGACACAGACGCTTCTACTGGACCTGTTCCTTCTGACCTATCCTCAGATGGCTCCACAGACCCTGGACAGCAAGGAAACTGCCAACTCTCCTACGACTGGACAAACATCCCTCACCCCCATTCTTCTAGGTTCCCCAGAGACATGTTGCCCCCAATGCCAGCATGAAGCAGTCAGATATTACAACAACCCTATTCCTGCTCTACCATTGCCTCTTTCTAATTTTTCTTTTTAATTAAACCAAAACAGGGGAATGTTAGCATTCTGTCTAAACTCCACCCCACAGTTACCTGGCAACAGCCAGGTATGCTCCTCCCCACAGTTGCTTGGCAATAACCAGGTAGGCCTGGCCCACTATAAAAGGGGCTGCTTTGCCCCTCCTCTCCCTCTTATCTCTTTCTCTTGCCTCTCTTACTTCTCTTACCTCTCCCCATTCCCCCCTCTCTCCACGTGGTCATGGCGGCCTCCACTCCTCTACTTTTTTACTCTCTCCCTCTCTCTGCCTTTCTCTGCCTCTACTACCCTCTTAACTCCCCTCTCCATGCCCTAAATAAACTCTATTTCTATACTAAAAAAAAAAAAAAAAAAAAAAAAAAAAAAAAAAAAAAAAAAAAAAAAAAAAAAAAAAAAAAAAAGAACTTCATCCTGAAGCATACAGGTCCTGACATCTCCTTGTCCATGGCAGATGCTGGACCAGACACTAATGGTTCCCAGTTTTTTATCTGCACTTCCAAGACTGGATTTCAAGCATGTGGTCTTTGGTGAAAGAAGGCATGAGCATTGTGGAAGCCATGGAGCATTTTGGGTCTAGGAACTGCAAGACCAGCAAGGAGATCACCATTGCCTACTGTGCACAGCTAGACTTGGGGGCATCTTGTCCACTAGACCATTCCTTCTGTAGCTCAGGAGAGCACCCCACCCCATCTGTTCACAGGACCCTGTAATCTCTGCTCTCACTGAAGTTCTGTGGGTTCCATATTTTCTTCATTCCCCTCCAAAGCTAGCTGATTGCAGAGTTGAGTTTATGATTATGGATAAAACTAAATAAGAAAAAAAGAAAACTACTGATTTCAAAGAACCAGTAAATAAACTATGTAAGGAGATAAAGTCAATAACCACCCACCATTCAAGATGGAACTACAGACAATACTCTAGTAACCCACTGGAAGGTAAGAAAAATGAAACAGAAATGGAAAGCAGAGAATAAAAAGTAAATTTCAAAGTCAAGCATTTGTATATCATGATTATGTTAAATTTAATGCCCTGATGTATCAATTACAAGGCATAGATTTGCAGAAGGTATTTAATGGCTCAACGATATATTGTCTGCAAGAAACACACTGCAGATATGATAGTAGTTTGAAAGTGAAAACACAGACCAGTTATGTAATTCAAATATTAATAAAAGGAAAGTAGTAATAATATCAAATAGAAGGCAGAGAAAAGAAAATGCCAGTGATACAGTATTATTATATTACATAACAAAAGGTTATTACACCAAGAAGGTATCAATTTCTATGTGTATCTGCTGCAAACCATGAAACTAAACATGTGAATCTAAAATTATAGGACTGACGGCTAGAGAGATTGCTGGGTGGTTAAGAGTACTTCCTACTCTTGAAGAGGATCTGAGTTCAGTTCCCAGCACCTACATAGGGTGACCTGTAACTCCAGCTCTAGGGAATCTGCCCTTCTGCCCTCCAAGTGCACCCACTCATGTGCACGCACGCGCGCGCACACACACACACACACATACACACACACAATTAAAAATAAAACCTATAAGAAAAATTATAGAAGGAGAATGGACAAATCCACAACACAGCCAGGATACCAGAGCTTTTCTTTCAACAATTAATAAATAGCTAGGCAGAAGATGATACACACCCATCTACCAACTAGATGGAATAAACGTGGAAAAATCCAATTGACAGAATTTTTGGGTTGTTTTGTCCCAACTGCCCATGAACATATACCAAGGCCCTGGGCCATAAGACAAACCTTAACAAATTCCAAAGAAAGCATGTGTTGTGTAGTCTCCTCCTTGTGATGTAATCAATAGCAGAAAGCTAATGGGAATATTTCCAAAGCTTCAGAAACTAAACTTACCACTTAAAAACAAAACGAAACAAACAAGGGACAACAATCAGGAAATCTCAGGTGAATCTAAAAAGTATGCTTAGATTGAGTAAAGATTAAAGTCAAGATATCTGCTATCGAAATATAAGGCACATAGCAACACTGAGAAGAAAGTTAGAACAACAGATGTTAACAGCAGAGAAGGGGAAAACTTTCTAATCTGTGAATTAATCCCACCTCAAGAACCAAGAACAGCCGGGCGGTGGTGGCGCACATCTTTAATCCCAGCACTTGGGAGGCAGAGGCAGGTGGATTTCTGAGTTCGAGGCCAGCCTGGTCTACAGAGTGAGTTCCAGGACAGCCAGGGCTACACAGAGAAACCCTGTCTCGAAAAACCAAAAAGAAAAAAAAAGAACCAAGAACAAAATCCAGTGTGAGAAGGCAGGAATTAAAAAAGGAGAGGAGAGAGGTCAGTGAGGTTGAACCCAGGGGAAAAAAAGAAAGAAACCAAACAAAAAGCTTATTCTTTGCAAAGGTCAATAAAATTTGGGGTGGTTATACAAACCCATACATGTGGCAGTATGACAGAACTATACACATTGCTTTTGCCAGTGTCAACTTCCTGGGTTCTCAAACTACACGGTAACTATAGGGATGTAAGCCTCGGGAAAGTGAGAAGAAGGATTCATGAGACCTGTCTGAGTCACCTTTGCACTGTCCTGTGGCTCCACTATCTCAAGGCAAATAGGGAGCTGGGTGTGTTGAGGCATCCCTGGAATCTCAGCAATTAGGAGGCCGAGGCAGGAAGTCCTTGAATTCAAGGCCAGCCTAGACTATGCACTTACATCTTATCTCAAAAAGAATGAATACATTAAATAAAAAAAAAAAACCTTTAATTCGAGGAATTCCTACAATGTTGTGTTTTCTAAAATTCCTGACAGGAAAACTACAGGGTATTGAGAGAGTTTATAACAAATGTTCTTAATAATACAAGGTTCTGTGACTTTCCAAGAGCCTGGTTGTCTTTCTCTAAAGGTTGTCTAGTCTCTCAGGTTCTGTCTTAATTAATGATGCCCAGGAGGGAACAACCAGTTTCAGACAGAACCTCTTGTTCCAGACACAATATTTTCTCAATATGGATAGAATCTTCTTTGGCTTTCTAAGTAGCTATCACACATGTTCTTGCATCCTTTCCAGTATATTCGTGTGTCTGTGTGTCTGTGTGTCTGTGTGTGTGTGTGTGCGCCCGTAGAAAGGTTCTTGTTTTGTAACTCGAGATAGTCTTGGGGGGCTGGAGAGATGGCTCAGTGGTTAAGAGCACTGATCTTCCAGAGGTCATGAGTTCAAATCCCAGTAACCACATGGTGGCATCACAACCATCTGTGATGAGATCTGATGCCCTCTTCTGATGTGTCTGAAGACAGCTACAGTGTATTAAAAGCCGGGCAGTGGTGGCGCATGCCTTTAATCCCAGCACTTGGGAGGCAGAGGGAGGTGGATTTCTGAGTTCAAGCCCAGCCAAAAAAAAAAAAAAAAAGATAGTCTGTAATTCACTGTGTAGCCCAGGCTGACATGGAACTGTTGACCCTCCTGTCTCAGCCTCCCTAAGCTGATATTACTAGTGTGTGCAATAATGCTACCTAGTCTTATAGTGAAATAAACGAGAGAGAGAGAGAGAGAGAGAGAGAGAGAGAGAGAGAGAGAGAGAGAGAGACACTGTGGCTTGCATAGAACTCGCTGTGTAGCCCAAAGTTGGCCTCAATCTCACAGAGATGCACCTGCCTTTGTCTTCTGAGTGCTGGATTTAAAGGTGTGCTATCATGCCCCCACCCAAAAGTAGTTTTCAACTCTGTTACCTAGTTGTCCATAAGGTCATCTTCCATCTGGCAAGTCAGCTGTAGAAATGTCAGTCTGTATGGCTTTCGGCCTTCATCCCAGCCACCTTGCCCCAATCTTCAGCAACCCTGGAGGTGAGGGATGTGGCTCTAATTTCAAGAATTTCTAACTCAGCTGCAGGGGCTAAAGCTAGCAAATTGTCTCAGCAGGTAATGCCTTCACTGTCTACTTCAACTCTTTGTTTTTTTGAAAGAAAAGATTTGTATTTTAGATGGTGCTCATGCCCTTTGTTTTAAAAATATTTATTTATTTATTTAGTTAGTATATGTAAGTACACTGTAGCTGTCTTCAGACACACCAGAAGAGGGCATCAGATCTCATTACGGACGGTCGTGAGCCACCATGTGGTTGCTGGGATTTGAACTCATGACCTTTGGAAGAGCAGTCGGCGCTCTTAACCGCTGAGCCATCTCTCCAGCCCCTGCTCACGCCTTTGATCCCAGCGCTTGGGAGGCAGAGGCAGGCGTATCTCTGTGAGTTCCAGGACAGCCTGGTCTACACAGTGAGTTCCAGGACAGTCAGGGCTACACAGAGAAACTCTGACTCCAATTCCCCCCACTGTGCAAAAAAGTAATTGGTGCCAAACTAGGTATGGTGGTATATAACTTTAATCTAAGCATCTAGGAGGCAGAGGCAGGCAGATCTTTGTGAATTTGAGGCCAACCTTGTTTAGAGAGTTGCAGACCTGCCAGGACTACATAGTGAGACCCTGTCTCAAAAAGGGGGGTGGTGGTGGGAAGGATCTTTAATCCTGGCATTTGAAAGCCATAAGACACCGGGCAGTGGTGCCTTTAATCCCAGCACTTGGGAGGCGGAGGCAGGTGGATTTCTGAGTTCGAGGCTAGCCTGGTCTATAGAGTGAGTTCCAGGACAGCCAGGGCTACACAGAGAAACCCTGTCTCAAAAAACAAAAACAAAACAAACAAACAAACAAAAACAACAAAAAAAGAAAGCCATAAGACATGTAGATTTCCATGTGTTTGAGGCCAGTCTGGGTTTCCTAGCAAGTTCCCTGAAACTATATTATCTGAGTTTTTATTCTTATTATTTAAATGTATGGTATATTATCAATAACTATCTTTAGTGGGAGGCACAGATGAGTGGATCTTTGTGTTCGAGGCCAACTTGATCTACAGAGCAAGAGTTCCAGGACAGCCAGGGCTACACAGAGAAACCCTGCCTCAAGAAAAATCTAATAATAATGACAACAACAACAACAACTATCTTTAAAATATTTTATTTTTATTTATAACTACCTGTATACATATGTGTCTCAGTGTGGATTTGTAAATGCAGTGCTCAGAGGTCAGTTGTGAGCTACTCTTGGTGGACACTAGGAGCCAAGCTCAAGTCCTCTGCAAGAGCAGTACATGCTCTTAACCACTGAGCCATCTCTCCAGCCCCAGTAGTTTTGATGATTGTTTGTAAATTTGATTCAGTTTTTTAACGTTTATAGCGCACTACTCAATAAATCTGTGATGACAAAAAGGAACTAAAGCTTACTGGATGTACAGCTATCAATCGGTGCGGCAGAATTCAGCAATGTGTTCAAGATTTAGCCTTGAGGAGCTTTAATGCTGTAAAATGATTCTGTCTTGTCACAGTTTACCAGAACAACTGGCCAGAACTTTATGTAAATGTAACTGAGGGAGAATGCCAGGAAAAGGAAAGGGGGGGGGTTCCTGGCTGGTACTTTTTAAAAATTAGTTTTGTTTTGTCTTGTTTGTAGTTGATAACTTTTAACTTTGAAACAGTATCTTAACCCAGGCTGAATATGAACTAATAGCCCAGGCAGGCCTTAAACTATCAAGCCTCCTGCCTCAAGATTCTGAGTAGTTGGGATTACAGGTCTGTGCCACCAGGCCTGGCCCACAAATCCTGATCACCTGCCCTCATACCCAAAATAGAATAAAAAAATTAAACATATATAATAACGCAGAAGAGCCAGGTCTCTTGGGTATGGTTAATGTAGTTGCTATGCGAATGTTAAAGCAGATGTAGGGGACAGGGGACAGTTCCCTGGGTAAAGTGCTTGCTGCATAAGCACCTGCGTGTGGATCTCCAGCACCCACATGAAAAGCTGGATGTCCTGGCACTTGCCTGTAATCCCAGACCTGGGAAGTTGTAACTGGGAAGCTCTGTAATCCAAGAGCTGAGACTCACTGGCTAGCGAAGCCTAGACCATCGGTGATCTCCAGCTTCCCTGAATGATTCCGTCTCAGAAATAACAAAGTAGAGGGGCTGAAGAGATGGCTCAGCCGTTATATGCATACTAGCCTTGCAGAAGACCCATGTTTGGTTTGATGTCTTCCGGCCCCTGAAGACATCTGCACTTGTGTGCATATACCCCCTCCACACACATTCATATACACAATTACATCCAACTATTACCAACCAAAGGGGACGCAACTGGGTGAGGCAAGAAAATGGAAAGTCACACCTTATAAAGGAATTGACACAGAGTTCCCATTAGTCCTTTGATGCACAGTCATTGATATGTTGGTAGGGAAAAAGTTAGAAGTCTCCAAATTAGGTACTTGTAGAACTTACATGTATAACTTCTGCTCAAGGAATCTGCTGAGCGCTTTATAGCAGCCTACAACGAATGGCAGCATCCCATTAGTAAAATGGAAAGGAAGAATGGCAGGGTTTCACAGCTAACCCCAAGCTGTAGATTGTGGCTCTGCTTCATAACAAATAGCGAACCAATAAGAAACAAATTCATGGCCGGGCAGTGGTGGCCACATGCCTTTAATCCCAGCACTTGCGAGGCAGAGGCAGGTGGATTTCTGAGTTCGAGGCTAGCCTGGTCTACAGAGTGAGTTCCCTGACAGCCAGGGCTACACAGAGAAACCAAGAAACAAATTCATTAGTACCTGGGGCGTAGAGGAAGAAGGATCCAGAGCTCCTGGCCAGCCTTGGGTACCTGAAACCCTGTCTCAAAGGGGCAGAGGAAGAGGAGAAAGATTTAGCTAAGCAAGACAAGTGCAAATGACTGCTAACAAACCTTAAGTGACTTGGCCTTGATTGCTTTGCCCAAGTACACAGTATAACTCAGTTTCAAGAGCCCAGCTTTAGGAATAGTTCATATCAGAACCTGGCCATAAAAATGTTATCAATTCACAAGCCAAGTTCTTATCATTATTTAGGCAATCAAATGGCTTTAGACCCCAAAAGACTAGTTGAGAAGACATAACTATTCAACTGGGAACACAACTCAATGGGATAGGTCGTGTAGCACGCAGGCCTGGGTTCCATCTGCAGCATCACACAAACAAAACACAGAAACCCAAAACTCTTCTAAGCCAGTATTGGACACTGGCAAAACTTTTATTGGCACTAAATGGAATAAATGTTTGTAAATACTCATTATCCCCTCCCTCCCCCCTCCCCCAATAGCCCAATAAATGAAAATTATCTAAAGTCACAACTGACTGGCCTACTTAACACATTTCACTGAATCAAGGAAAACGGATGACGAAAAATGGACACAATGATTACTTATCAGGGAAAACCACAGTAAAGGCTCACAGTTCAGCCCAAGACCCTCACAGTAAGCAAAATGAAAAGGTTGGAACTTCTACTGGCTGTCAGTTGACAGATTATCCACTAAAACACCAACTGGCTAATATCTTCCTCACTACTGTGACAAAGATATGCAAAGTTTGTGTCTTTAAAGCTACATTGTTCCAAATAGATGGCAGTCTACCCATCTTCCTTCGGAGGAGTGAACCAGCCCTTTTTCTCATGCATCTGCACAACAGAGTCATAGGACTGTTGGGCTGTTTCTAGATTATATTGATTCTTATCTGCTCCAAAGCGTACCCGGGCCTTGCCTTTGACTAAGGTGGCATTGATCTGCATGATGACCGATTCTATGGAGTAGGCGCTGCTCCAGCCCTGTTTGGTGAGCAGTTCCATACACAACGCCCCTCCACCCAAGACATACCCTCCAGAGAGAATAGGCAACTCGACGCGAACAAATGGAGGGTCAAACGGAAAGTTATCTTTGAAAGAGAAGTTAAGCAAAATATAGTCTATGCCTTCTTTTTCTTTCAAGAGCTGAAGGTCACCGTACAAAGGACTATCAGGGTCAACTTTCCTCAGTTTAACTTGCCAGTCATATAAGCTGTCGTTTATCAGTTCCACGGAATAAGTCCCCAGTTTGTAGCTATGCGATCTGTATATCTCTCGAAGTTCTTTCATAAGTCTATTCGAAGCATGCACTGAGCCAGACACAGTACCATTCAAATGCTCTTGCCTTTGGCTCTTCTTGATATTCTCTAATATTGCCAAATGCTCTTTCTCGAGCCCTTCATCATCTGACTTCTTCTCACTACTAGTCTCTTCTTTCAGCTCATAATGATCCAAGTCTTCCAGCCCGTCAGCTGCATCTTCTTCATCTTCTGAAGGCACCTCTTCGATGGTCGACTTCGGAGGGATGGGAACTGGCTGGTCCAGCATCTTCACATCCAGGTGCTCAGGCAGGTTATATAAGCTACAGAGTTCACAGATCAGCCACTTGAGCTGCTGACGAAGCGAACTGTTGGGCTTCGAATCTTCCAGGCGTTCCAGGATCGATGTGAGATCTGGATCGTCAGAGTCCACGAACCATATCGGTGGCGAAGATGGGTAGGACTCTGTGATGGTGCAGTGCAGGGTGAGCGGCGGCGGCAAAGGCGGGCTGCCCGCGGGCGCCGGCGGCACCAGGAACTGACACTGCAGCTCATCCAGCTGCCAGCTCACGATGCGCAGCCGCTCGTGGTCCTTGTCGAAGATGGACGCTAGGAACTCCAGCTCGGCCTTAAGCCCCGACGACATCCTTCCTCTCTGGTCCTCCGAGACGAGTGTGGAAGCGAAAGGGCCCCGCGAGATGCCTGCTGGGCTGCCACCGCCCCTGGGGCCGCCGGGCCGGGCTCCTGCGGCTCCGCCTCTGCCCGCCTCCGCGACCCGCAGAGCGTGGCCGCCGCAGTCTTAAGTCTATGTCGCACGATGATCTACAGGGCCTTTTCATCTTGCATAACGGAACCTTTTGTTCTTTTATTTCTTAAATTTTGTTTTCAAACATAGTCTCGAATAGTGGGGGCTGGTCTTGAACTCTGGATAGCCAAAGATGGCCTTGAACGCCTGACCCTCTAGCCTGGGCCTCCTCACCCAGTGCTGTTATCACAGCGCCACCACACCCAGTTTATGGCCTACTGGGAATGGGAGCCGAGGCCACGTGCATTCATTCTAGGCATGCAAGCTACAACCCCAGGCTGATTTGAAAAGAAATTTGAACTTCTGATCTTTCTACCCTCACCTCTGGGTGGTGGGATTTCAGGAATACATCACCACAGCTAGTCTGTGCTGTGCTAAAGGCTAAAGACAGAACCCAGGCTCGGGCACGCTAGGCAAGCATTCTCCTACCTGAGCTCCATCCCCAGTCGGCTGTTTTCTCGATTCATTTCAATAGTCATTTTAGTTACTTCCATATCATGGCTATCGTGAATACTGCTACAGTGAACATGGTTCACTGCTTTCAGAGCTGAGAGATGGTTCAGCAAATAAGTATCACTCAATGCTCAAGCATGGGGAGTTCAAATCTTCACCACACGGATAAGAAAGAAGCTTGGCCTGGCCTAACGCATGCCTGTAATCCCAGCGCTGTGTGAGAGGCAGACTGGGAGGTTGTGTTGCCTTCCTTTGCACGTACAAAACACATACACACACTGAGTCGGGGAGGCAGAGAGGAGTGAGTGAGTGAGAGACAGAGAGGGAGGAGGGGGGGAGGGGAGAGAGAGCGCTCCTGCTTTTGGTTCTTTTGAATGATAAGCAGAAGCAGGCTGATGATCATAAGGTTTTATGTTGTACATTGACTTTTTAAGGAAACTTCACAGCTCCTTCCAGCTCAGCAAAGGCACCAGTTTCTCCACATCGTTGTTATCTCTGGTCATTGTTTTTTGCTTTCTTTTTTTTTTTTTTTTTGGTTTTTTTTTCGAGACAGGGTTTCTCTGTGTAGCCCTGGCTGTCCTGGAACTCACTCTGCCTCCAAAGTGCTGGGATTAAAGGCGTGCGCCACCACTGCCCGGCTTGTTTTTTGCTTTTATTATTTACTTATTTATTTTTATCATGCCCCCTACGAGGTGTGACAAGAGACCTCTTGGTGGCTTTCATCTGCAGTTTGCTCATAGTTTAATGAGGATGAGCGGTTTCACAAGAGTCTCAACACTTCCCGTGAGAGACGCCTATCCAGTCCTTTGTCCATTTTAAGATCAGCTTTTGTTTTGCTTTGCTATTGGGTTGTTAATATTTTGTGATATTAACTTAACATTTTGTTTTGTTTTGTTTTTCGAGACAGGGTTTCTCTGTGTAGCCCTGGCTGTCCTGGAACTCACTCTGTAGACCAGGCTGGCCTCGAACTCAGAAATCCACCTGCCTCTGCCTCCCCTGCCTCTGCCTCCCGAGTGCTGGGGTGAAAGGCGTGCGCCACCACTGCCTGGCAACTTAAAATTTTTAATCTTTATTTTTCTTTTCTGTGTGTGGGTATTTTGCCCACATGTATGTCTGTGTGTGCATCAAGTGAGTGCAGTACATGTAGAGGCCAGAAGAAACTGTCAAATCCCCCTAGGACTGGGGTTACTGGCAGTTGTGAACTGCTATGTGGATGCTGGGAATTGAACCCAGGTCCTCTTAACTGCTGAGCCATCTCTCCAGCCCAAGATGATAACCTTTTTTGTTTGTTTGTTTGTTTGTTTGTTTTGTTTCATTTTGTTTTTTGAGACAGGATTTCTCTGTATAGCCATGTCTATCCTGGAACTCACTCTGTAGACCAGGCTGGCCTCGAACTCAGAAAGATCTTTCTGCCTCTGCCTCCTGAGTGCTTGGATTAAAGGCGTGCACCACCACTGCCCAACAAAGATATTAATGTAAAATTATTATGTGTTTATTTGGGGGGAGGGTCATATGGGGAGGTCAGAAAACAACTTGGTGGTATCCCTTTTCTCCTTATACTATGTGGGGGGCTCTGGGATCAAACTCAGTCTGTCAGGCCTGGCAGCAAATGCTTTTGCCCACTGAGCCATCTTGCCAGTCTGGGATATTAAACAAAAAATTTCTTTTAAATCAGCTGTAAAGTTTGAAGCGTTTTCCCAAATTCTTCGGGCTGCATTTTCCTACTGTTGACTATTCTGACCAGGAGCTTCTTAGTTTGATGTAATTTTCCATGTCTGGTTTTGGGTTTGTTGATGGTATTTTAGAATTTGTATGCAAGAAATCATTTTGCTACTACTGGTGTTGTAAAAGTTTTCCCCCCAATCTTCTACGAGTGTTCACTATTTTAGAACTCCTTTTCATGCCTTTAACCTATTTTGAGCTGACATTTGTATATGATGTAAGAGAAATGTCAAATTTATTCTTTTTGCCTATTGTCCTAGCTACAGTCTCTATGGCTGTGGTAAAGCACCATGACCAACCAGGACATCTGTGGATAGCCAGTTTTCCACACAGCATTTGATAAAGTCATTACCTTTCCCTACTTGTGTAATTTTGGTCCCTTATCAAGGATCCCTTGACCATAGATGCCCACGCATATATTTATTTCTCTGTTCTTTCTGTTCTACTTGGCATATATGTCTCTATGCCAATACCATACACTTCTGCTCACTATAGCTTTGTAATAGATTTTGAAATGGGGAAATATGAAGCATCTACCTGTGTTCTTGTTCACTATTGTTTTTAATGTTAGAGATCCTTTATCATTCCATAGTAATTTAATACTTTCCTCTCTATCTCTGGGGGAGAGCCACTTGGATCTTTGCAGGACTGTATTGAAGTTGAGTTCTGCTTTGAGTAGTGTAGCTGGAGTCGCAAGATTAAGTCTCCCAGCCCATTCCTGCTGGAGCCTCCCCGTGTGGTGTATTTTTAATTCCTTTCAGCCATGTTGTATAGCTTTCAGCTGTAAATGAATAAGCTGCACTTTTTGCTGGTTTTCTGCTCTTTGATTTGTGTGTGCGTGTGGTGTTTGCAAGTGTACCTATGCGTTCACCTGTCAGGGCACATCAATGGTGATACCCTTCTCTATAAACTCTGTGGGTTTGGTTTGGTTTTGATTTGATTTGTTTCTTTTATTGAGACAGGGTTTCTCTGGGTAGTCCTGGCTGCCCTGAAACTTATTCTGTAGACCAGGCTGGCCTCAGACTCACAGAGATCTGTCTGCCTCTGCCTCAGGGAACCTGGATCATACCATTTTTGCTAGACTTGCTGGGATCTAGGAAACTGGAGTACACCTGTGTCTGCAGTGACCTCTCCCAGCACTGAGGTTACAGACCCTCACTAGTGTGCCCACCTTTTTATGTGGTACTGGGGATCGAAATATGGGGTCCTTATTCTTTTACTTACTTACTTACTTACTTACTTACTTACTTACTTACTTACTTACTTACTTACTTATTTATTTAGTTTTCTGAGGCAGGGTTTCTCTGTGTAGCCCTGGCTATTCTGGAACTCACTCTGTAGACCAGGCTGGCCTCAAAATCACAGAGCTCCACCTGCTTCTGCCTCCCAAGTGCTGGGATTAAAGGCGTACAGCATCACTGGCTGTCAGGTCCTTATTTTTATACAGCATAGCACCCACATTACCAACTGAGCTATCTCCACAGCCCTGAAACGGTTTCCTTAATTTCCTTTTAAATATTTTAATTGATATTGTATTGAAACATAACTGATTTTTCCTTCAACACACACACAACAATAATAACAGCCCCCCCCAACCAAGCAAGCAAACAAGCAATCATTTTTCTGTGCAGTGCAGACTGACACCAAAGTCACAATCCTGCCTCAGTTTTCTGAGTGTTGGGCTTGCAGGAGTGTGAGCATGTCATCTCTGAGTTTTTAATGTTCACTGTGTTCATTCATTACTTCCAGCAGTATGTTTGCAAACTTGAGGGTTTTCTATGTCCAAGATCATATGATCTGTAGGCAGATGATTTAAATTTTTCCTTTCTGATTAGAATAGCATTTCTTTCATTCTCTTGCTTAATCGCTTTTCCTGGGACTTTCAGTACTAAGTGATAGTGGGAAAATGGTAACTGGGCATCCGTGTCTCGCTTTTGATCCTTCCGGCTTTTAGCATTGTTACCTGGTTGCTTGGCACACACGTGGCCTTTATTATGCTGGGTCCTTTCTTCTATTCCTGGTTTGTGTTCTTCTGAATGAGTAATTCTGTGAAATGATTTTCCTAACTGCTTAAGAGGATCATGCAATTCTTGTTTTTTGTAGCTTTTGGATGGTGTATGCCACTCTCTCATCCCATCAACAGAGCTCACTGGGTCATGACATAATCATTTTAGTGTGCTGCTAAATTATGGCATTAATAAGTTGTTGAGGGTATCTGCATGTGTATTTATCAAGAATATTGAGCGGGGATTGAAAGGACAGCTCAGTGGCTAAGGAGTCCTTGCAGCTTGTCCAGATGACCCAGGTTTAGTTTCCAGCACCCACATTGTACCTCACAACCAACCATCTGTAACTCCAATTCCAGGGAGATCAAACACCCTTTTCTGGCCTCTGCAGGCACTGGGCATGCACGTGCTGCACAGTCAAAACATCCATACACATAAAATAAAAATAAATGCCGGGTGTGGTGGCACATGCCTAAAATCGCAGCACTTGGCAGGCAGAAGCAGGTGAATCTCTGTGATTCAGCCTGGTCTACGAAGTGAGTACTGGACAGCCAAGGCGCTGTTGCACAGAGAAACCTTGTCTCAATAAATCAATAAATCAATAAATCTCTTTTTAAAAAACCATTTTAAATAAGCATTGAGTTGTACCCCACCCCGTGTCAGTCACAGCTTTGCTGTAAAGACGGTGCTCACTTCACAAAGTGAACTGAGGAGTAAATAACCCTGCCTCTTCTGTGCACTGGAAAGAATGGCACTAATATTTAAACGTTGAGGAGAATTCACCAATGAAGCCATTGCTCCTGAAGTTCTCTCCTCTGATTCTTCCCTCCGACTTATCTTTATACTCCTCTTACTCTTCTTCCTCCTTTCCTCTTCCCCTGCTTCCGCCCTCTTCCTCTTCCCCCTCCCCTTCCCGCTCCTCTCCCTCCCTCTTTTCTCCTCCCCCTTCCTCCTTCCTTCTTCTTCCTCCTCCACTGTACTTCTCTAGGTGGAGCCCATAAGTTTGCACAAGCTACCACTGAGAATACACTACACACACACACACACACACACACACACACACACACACACACACACACACGCACGCGCGCGCTTTTCTCTGTTTGAGTTTTGACTGCTCATTCAGCCTTTTTAAGAGTTATGGGACTGCTCAGGTGTTTTATTTCTCCCACTCTAATCAAGTTGGTAGCTTAGAACCCTCTAGGACTTTAGACATTTCTTTTAGCTCATCCAGTTTCTGTGACATTTACATGTCCCCTATGACCATCTTTCACTTCTGTGGTTATCAGTTCTCTCTCTCTCTCTCTCTCTCTCTCTCTCTCTCTCTCTCTCTCTCTCT
>CM052722.1:6217173-6252461 GCA_028551405.1 Uromys caudimaculatus
GACCCCAATGCATTGGTCCTTCTCACCACCCCCGAATTAAACCTCATGTGATTGCAGCAAGGACGGTCTTTCGTGAGTTCTTGGGGGGTCGCGCCATCCCGAGACTTGAGCGAGGGTCTCCCCAGCTCGGGGGTCTTTCACAGTGTGCACTCTTAACCACTGAGCTTTCTCCAGCCCAGGTCTTATTGTTGTTATTTTAAACTATCCTTTATTCTGTTTATTTCTGCTCTAGTATCGTTTTGACTTTCTGTTCGGGAGCTTAGTTTTTATTCCGAGTCTGTTGCTGTTGGAGACAGCATCTTTCTATGTAGCACAAGCTAGCCTTGAATCTTACTACCGAAATGCTTATGGACATTTGTCACCGTACCCAACTTCCCCCCAAGTCTCTTTAAAGTTTTTTAAATTACATTTATTTTATGTAATGGAATATCTGTGACATACTAAATGTATGGAAGTCACAAGACAACTTTCAGCAGCTAGTTCTTATTACCAGATGAATTCCAGGGATCTAACCTGGGCCATCAGGTTTGGTGGCAAGATTATTATGGTCCCATCTAGGTAGTTTTCTGGTTTCTTTGGCAGTAGAGTTAGATTGTTTGAGATCTTTCCGTTTTTATTTTAAAATAAATCCTTTTTAAATGTTTATATGAGTACACTGTCAGACACACCAGAAGAGGGCATCAGATTCCATTACAGATGATTGTGAGTCACCATGTGGTTGCTGGGATTTGAACTCAGGACCTCTGGAAGAGCAGTCAGTGCTCTTAACCACTGAGCCATCTCTCCAGCCCCGTGATCTTTCCTTTTAAAAACTTCTGTACTTTCAAATCTTTAGTTATATGTCTATGTGTGTGTGTGTGTGTGTGTGTAGGTATACACCCACAAGTGCAGTACCTGAAGAAGCTAGAAGAGAGTGTTGGATCCCTTAGAGCTACAGTCTGCTGTGGGCCGCAAACATGGACACTGATAATCAAACTGGGATCTTTTGGAAGGGCAGGAAGCATTCTTAACTGCTGAGCTGTATCTCTCCAATCCTGGCGTGGTAGTGTTGTTGGTGGGGTTTTCACTTTTTAATGTATGCCTACATTATTATGTATCACTAACTGGCTAAATCACTAAACATCCCCCCTAGAACTACTTTTGCTGCATCCCATTTATTTTGGTATATTACATTTCCTCTCCCTCTGCCCCTCCCTCCAACTGGGAAGGACTTCAGCCTTCTTCACTTAGTCGAACCTCTTTTGACACCCGTGAGCTGTCCTAGAGAATGTGTCTTGAGAAGCACGTGTGTCTCACTGCTGTGGAGTAGAGCAGTCTACTGTTACCCTGTTGGTAGCAATTTCCCCTTTTAAGTTACATGAATCTTAGTTCTTTTCTTTTTATTCCTTTGTATGCCATGTGCTCACAGAGTCCAGAAGAAGATGCCATATTCCCTGCAGCTGGAATTACAGGCAGCTCACAGACATGGATGCTGGGAATCAAAGTCAGGCCCTTTGGAGAGCTATACATATTTGTAAGCCTTGGGCCATTTACCCAGCCTAGCTACATGGGTCTGTGCACTCTGTATATTGGATACTTGATGCTGTCTGCATACATAACTAGGCTTGTTCTCTCTTCCAGTGAACTGCCCCTTCGGTCTCGTTGATAGTCTTTGTTCAGTCCAAATATGGCTACCCTGCTTTCTCACCTACCCATTTGCCTTTGTGCTGCCTTCTGGAGGAAGCCACAGGGCTCTGGCTCTCTCCCCCCACCCCACCCCACCCCTCGCACCTGGTGTTTGTTCAGTTCTGTCCTTGCTCCAAGGCAGAGAACCAGGAAACTCAGTCCTAAAAAACAGAAATGTTGAGCTCAGTTCCCCTTTACCTACAGATTGAGAGCCTGTCCCCCGGTCACAGGATCCCGTACTCAGCTGTCCCCAGGCATCAGACCTATCCAGACTCTGAGACTGACGCCACAGAAATCAGTCCTCAGGCAGCCCCAAGAAACCCTGGTGCTGACCTCTTGACTGCATCTGCTTATCTGCCTCCTCCCTATCCCCAGGACAAGCCTCGGAGCAGAGCTTTGTGGGCCTATTTGCTATCTTACAGGAGGTTTCCCACGGAGCCACTCCAGCTCTTTCTAGCTCTTTCTCCTTCCAAGTGACCCGCGGCATCTGAAGCATGCTGAGTCTTGTCAGCACTCTTGAGACAGACAAGACAGAAGCCAGTCCCTTAGGTGGCCCCTGACCTCATAAAATCAGAATGTTTGCTATCTAATCCAGTCTGGCCCTGTCTCTCCCTCTCCCTAGGGTGGGCCTGTATTTATGAGAGAGAGGTGCCAGCACTTCCCAACGAAGCTCTTGTCCCACTCTCCTGGGATGTGGGAGCCACCTGGCTGGCTTCCGCATCCCCACAAAGGGAATTGGTCCACACATTGATGTGGACACTGTGTCCCTGTGGGAAGGCAAAATGGTCTCAGGCTTCTTAATCCACCATGTTGCTGACATCACTGTGACTCAGCACTTTAACAAAATAATGGGTTTCCTGGAGATCGAGGGTCTACTTTGTCCCCTCTGTATCTTTTCTTGACCTCTTCAGCTCTCCCTCCCATCCTGCCTGTGGCCTAAATACTTCCTGATTTTGTTTACTGTGTTGCTTTGTGATTTTAAATCTAGGATTCACCTGAGGGACAAAGAACACCACAGTCCCATACTTCCTGATTTTGTTTACTGTGTTGCTTTGTGATTTTAAATCTAGGATTCACCTGAGGGACAAAGAACACCACAGTCCTTTTTCTAATTCTGGCTCCTTTTGCTCAATATTATTGCCTCTAGATGCGTCCATTTTTCTGCAAATGACATCATTTCATTCTTCTTTATGCTGAATAAAACTCCATTGTAGGAGCTGGTGGGTGGTTCCGTGGTTACAGACACTTGCTGCTCTTTCAGAGGACATGGGTTTGGTTCCCACCACCCACCCACATGACAACTCGGAATTGTCTGTAACTCTAAGGTACCAACGGACCATTTCTGGCCTCTGTACATACATACACGGGGCAGAAAAAAAACAAGTATGCACATATAATAAATAAGTCTTTGGAAGAAATAAAAAAAGACCTTTCTTGTGTTTTTCTTTACACATTCATCTGTCAATAAGTACTAGGGCTGATCCCATGATTTGGCTATTGTGAATGACGTCACAAAGAGCAAGGGTGTGCAGAGATCTCTAGAGTAAGAGGCTTACCTTGCTCTGAGTAGATTCCCAGAAGTGGCATAGCGAGATCATATATTAGTTCTGTCTTTACTAGTTTTTTAGGTGCCTCCGTAATGATTTCTACGGTGGCTGCACTAGTGTACACCCTCACCAGCAGTGGCTCAGGGTTCCTCACACCTCCTACCTTTGCCCACACTCTTTCTTGTTTTACTTCTTGATGCTAGCTAGCCATGTCAACTGGGGTGAGATGGACTCCTAGTGTAGTTTTATTCCAAGTTTCCTATTTTATTTTATTTACATTTCAAATGTTATTCCCTTTCCCAATTTCCCCTCTGCAACCCCCCTATCCCATCCTCCATCCTCCTGCTTCTATGAGGGAGCTCCCCCACCCACCTACCCACTCCTGCCTCACTGCCCTAGCATTCCTCTACACTGGGGCATCAAACCTTCACAGGACCAAGGGCCTCCGAGTTTCTTTTATTCCTTTACAGTTTAGGTTTTGGGTTGTTTGTTTTTTAAGCTAAGGTCTTGCTCTTCCAAGGCTGTACTCTGAGGCTGGCCCTACCCATCTTGCAACTCTACCTCTTTTATCTCACAGGCATTTCCTACTGATAAGCCTCTTTCCTCCTGACTATTAGCATCTAAGGGGTCCTGGAGAACCTAATCAGCACCCCAGGCTGGGATCAAAGGCCTTGGCTTTGCCTCTTAGTCTGAATTTTAGGCCAAAGTTGACCATGTGAGGAACACTCTCCGGAAAACATCCAAATGGTTTCTCACCAACCCATCCTCCACACCATCAAGTTCCTTGTGGCAAATTGGAGGCTGCCTAAGAGACCTCTTCCTCCATCTTCCGGCGTTGGCCAGGCTTCCTTGCGCTAAGGTGGATATCTAAGAAAATCCGTTTTTCTTCTCTTGATATCTGTAGCGACTCAGTGACATTGGAAAGAATGTAAAATGATAAAGTGGGGTGGAGAGATGACTCAGTAGGTAAAATGTTTGCTTGCAAGCATGGCGATCTGGGTGCATCTCGAGCAGAGACATAAAAACCAAATGTGGCGACATGGGTCTGTATTCTCTCTGCGGAGGCTCAGATGGAAAAAGAGCTATGCATCGACAAATGTGGCAGAGATGGGAAGATACTTGAATCTCGCTGGCCAGGCAGTCTAGCCAAATCAGTGAGCCCCGAGTTCAGTGAGAGACCCTGTCTCAAACAATAATGTGGAGAACCATTGAGGAAGCTATCTATACTTGACCTCTGGCCTTCATACACATGTGCCACATGTGCTCATGTTCCTACACACACACATACACACACACACACACACACCACTGTGGTGGCTTGAATAACAATGGCCCTATAAGCTCATAGTTTGACTATTTGGTCACTAGTTGGTGGAACTAATTGGAAATGATTAGGAGGTATGCCCTTGCTAGAAGAGGTATGTTACTGGGAATAGGTTCTGAGATTTCAAAAGTCCGTGCCTAGCTGAGAGTGGGGGCACACACCTTTAATCCCAGCACTCAGGAGGCAAAGGCAGGTGGATCTCTGAGTTCCACATTAGCCTGATCTATGTAGTGAGTTCCAGGACAGCCAGGGCTATGTGGCAAGATCCTTTCTCAAAACAGCAACAACAAAGCAAAACACAAAACAAAACAAAAGTCCATGCCATCCCAGTTAGCTCTTTCTGCTTCATGTGTGTAACTGCCTCAGAGCCACACCTGCCTGCCTGCTGCCATGCTCCCTGCCATGATGGTCATGGACTGTAACTCTCTGAAACTGTAAGCAATTAAAAGTTGCCTTGGTCGTGGTGTCTGATCACAGCAATAAAAAAGTAACTAAGAGACACATACAAGTCTAGGATGGGCTTTGAATTTTTTTCCCTCAGTATCAATTAGCTGGAGAGAGAGAGAGAGAGAGAGAGAGAGAGAGAGAGAGAGAGAGAGAGAGAGAGAGAGAGAGAGTGTGTGTGTGTGTGTGTAGGAACATGAGCTGGGGGAGATGACTCAGCAGTTAAGACCCGAGTTCTGATCCCAGTACCCATCTAGCCGCTCACAAGCAATGTAATTCCATTTTCAGAGGATCTGACGCCCTCTTCTGGCCTCTAAGGACACCGACTGCATGCAGTTCACTTACAGGCATGCACATAGATTAAAAAGCAAAGAAGGAAACTGTAGTTTTGCTTTTTTTTAATGGACTGCGGGAGACTAGGCAGAGAGGCATGTCCTTGGATGGTAAAGGAAAACAATATCACCTCAGTTTGCAAGGCTTGCCTGGGAAGTCTTTAATTGGATGAAGAGGGATTAGAGTTCTTCTTCGTCACCGCCACCATCTGGAGGTAACACTAGAATATTCATTACCACAGGGCCCTGTTAACATAAGTACCTGAGCTTCTGAGGCCTGTGTGTGTGTGATAGGCTCACCAGAGGGAAACCCAACTCCCAGCAGCACCTGCCCATGAACGCTGAGCCTTATTGTTCTGAAGTGGCACTTTAGGCATTGGTTCTGAGAATTGAAAATATATCTTATCCCGAGAATGACTTGTAAACGTCTGCTCTAATTCATGCCAGAGTCTCAGTGAGGCTCAAAATGGCTTCGTTGGCAATGCCGCCCAGAAGCAATGATATTACAGAAGGACCTTTATTTGCAGCTTGTCTAATGAGCCTCCATCTGTCTCCAGATCTGTGACTCTCACTTCCTTACTGTTCCTCCTTGTGTTGTTGAAAGACATTCTACTGTAGCGTCTCTGCAGTAATGGATGACAGCCTGATAGGAGATACTAGCCAGCCTAAACTCTACCCCCAAATGGTGGGTATCCTTGCCTTTATTTTGCTCTCCTTAACCCTTGCCAGCACAATTGCAAATTTCATGAGCCACGTATTTGTTTTTGCCTTGCTGTGGATCAAATCTAAGGTTACATCCCTGGCTCCCTGATCTAAAGTGAGCTACATACTGCCAAATGTTTGAGTGACTTGCAATTTTCTTTTAGCATTTTACTTAAAAACTTGCCAGGATGAGGTGACAAGATGTCTCAGCAAGTAAAAAGCTGGCCACCAACCCCGATGTCCTGAGTTCAATCCCCAGAATCCAGGTAAAAGTGGAAGGAGAGAACTGACTCCTGCAATTTTGTCCGCTGGCCTGTATACAAATGCTGTGGTCTTTGTGTCCCCATACACTCAAAACCAAACCGAACCAACCCCCTAAATACATAAATCAGCATAATAAATTAAAATAAAACTCCCAGGTCTGGTGGTGGACACCTGCAATCCCAGTACTCAGAAAAGGAGTCAGGATGATCATGAATTCAAGACAAGTCTTGGCTTCTGTGAGGCCATCCTGGTCTACTTGAGATCTTGTCACAAAAAGGAAGCCCAAACCAACCAACCCACCAACCAACCAAAACAAGAAAACCCAAATGATCATGCAGTAAAATGGAGTCTTTGTTGTAAAATCACACAAATCTTAGACTATATTTACTACCAGTGCTATAAGGATATTGAACACATCAGAGCATCACATCTACCATGACCAACACCACTGACATGTTCCTTCACTGAAGTTTTAAGACTGTCATAGAAGAAGAATCACACAAGGGTTTCCCTTCTAAGACTGGTTTCTTGCCCTCGGTGTACTGATTTATTTATTTATTTGTTTTTTCGAGACAGGGTTTCTCTGTGTAGCCCTGGCTATCCTGGAACTCACTCTGTAGACTAGGCTGGCCTCCGGTGTAATGATTTTGAGGTTCACATTTGAGTAAAATCCTGTCCTTGTAGGCTAGTGATGGTCTCCACTGACCTTTCCTCTCCTTCTCTCTTAGGCAATTTTGTTGTTTTTTTAAAAAAAATCAAAAGCATTCCTTAGCCTGTGAACCCTTCCAGAGCAGATTCTGGGTCTGATTTGGCTTGCCCTCTTAAGATGGCTCTTGCTCTGAGGTAAACACCTGAAGGTGGAGTTATTAAGACATCTGCTTAAGTCAGAGGCAGCTGTGGCCTGGCATTGTGTCCCTCCCAGCAGTGCCTGAAGGCTCCAACAATCTGCAGTTGAAAGCATCTGCTCTTGCCAGCATCCCCAAGCAATTCCAATGGGTGCCGTTTTATCGTCCACTTTTCCATTACCTCATGCCGGTGAGCGCCTCACGCAGCTGTGCTGGCTATGTAGCTTCTGGGGTGAAGGTACAGTTCTCTCTTCTAATTATTGTTTTTCATTTTTCACTGGAGAGTTTCAAGCATTCCTTCCATGTTCTAGATAGGAATTCTTTATCAGATGTGGGCTTTGCAAATACCTTCCCCAGGTTAAAACTTGCCCCTTTAGCTTCTCCACAGGCCCTTTCATCGAGAAAAATAAATTTTCACAAAGTGAAATTTGTATTTCTCCTTTCATGGGCTGTGCTTTTGACATCAACTCTACGAATTATTTCTATAGCTCTGGATTTGAAATTTTTCTCCTACTCCCTTTCTCCCTTATAAAAGTCCCATATTTCTGTTTTATGGTTAAATCTGTTCCCTTCTGAGTTGATTTCTATGTGAGATGAGAAGTTTAAGCTGCCCCCCTCTTTCCTCTGATTTCTAAAGGCTCCAGCTTCCTGTAGAAAAGGCAATTTTTCTTCAACCGAATTGCTTTCACACCTTTGTAAAAAAAAAAAAAATCAGTTGTCCACTGCTCAGTTTCTGGCTTCTCTCTTTTGTTCCATTGGTTTCTGTGGCTATTGGTCTATGTAGCTACCTCTGCAAAATACCAAGCAAGTTCCATGATTATAACTCCATAGTAAGCCTTGTGTGCTTGTGTGTGTATAGTGTATGTGTGTATATGTGTTTGTGTATGCACATGTGGTTTATGTGTGTGTGGTGTCTGTATGTGTGTGGTATGTGTGTGTGTATGTGTGTGTGGTGTGGTGTGTATGTTTGATGTGTGTATGTGTGGTATGTATTAATGTATGTGTGTGTAGTGTGTGTGTGTGTGGTGTGTATGTGTGTAGTATATGTGTGTGTGTGGTATAGTGTGTGCGCGGTGTGTATATGGGCTGTGTGTAGGTGTGTGTATGTATGTGTGGTATGGATGTATGTGTGTGTAGGTGTGTGTATGTGTGGTGTGTATGTGTGTGGGAGGGTGATATGTATTTATGTATGTATGTGTAGTGTGTGTGTGGTGTGTGTGTGTGTATGTGTGTGTGCTGCAGTGTGTATATATGTGGTGTATGTGTGTGTGGGGGGTGTATATGGGGTATGTGTATGTATGTATGGTGTGTATGTATGTGTGTGTAGGTGTGTATGTGTGCTGTGTATGTATGTATGTGTATGTGTGCTCTGTGTGTGTGTGTGTGTGTCTGTGTGCGTGTGTGTGTGTGTGTGTGTGTGTGTATGGACCAGAGGCCGACATGCAGTGTCACTCTCAGTCACCATCCCTCACAATTTTGGGGGCAGGGTCTCTCAGTGAACATGGGCTTCACCGATTTGGCTAGGCCAGCCACTCAGCAGGTTCCAGAGACATGTTTGTCTCTTGCCTTCCCAGTGTTGGGATGACAGACACGTGTTGCAGTAGCAACTGGCTTCTTAGGTGATGGCAGGCTTTGAACTCAGATCTTCATGCTTGCAAGCAGCTGAACTATTTCTCTAGCCCCCTGGCAAATCTTAGAAATAGGAACTGAAGATGCCTCAGACTTTGTTGTTCTTTAAATTGTTTCACTTACAATAATGACTGCCTTTCCAGTTTAAAATTAACTTGTCTACAAAACAATTCTGACAAGTTTTTGACATCTACACATCATTTGGAGGCGGTTGTCGCATTTCTATGTTGACTCTTCCGATTTATATTTCCATTTCTTTACCTGTTTGTCCTGTCCTCTCAGTTTTTAAATAGTTTTAGTGTCTAGAACCTATAAATGTGTTATTAGATTTTTATCCAGCAATTTCATTTTTAGAGCTATGCAGATAGAATTTTTTAAAGGCTTTGGCTTTTTTTTTTGAAACATGGTGGCACATACCTTTAACCCCAGCACTCCAGAGGCTGAGGTGGATAGAGTTCTGTGAGTTCAAGGCCAGTCTGATGTACAGAGTGAGTTTCAGGATAGTCACAGCTATATAATGAGACCCTGTCTCAGAAAATTACAAGAAAAGGAAAAAAAGTCAAATTGCAACTATATAAGAAGTCACCTTGCAAACTGTTAGACATCCTGTAGATGGCTTCGACTGTGTATCTTTTTTTATTTTTTGCTTGTTTGTTTGTTTTTGTTTTTTCGAGACAGGGTTTCTCTGTGTAGCCCTGGCTGTCCTGGAACTCACTCTGTAGACCAGGCTGGCCTCGAACTCAGAAATCCACCTGCCTCCTGCTTCCCAAGTGCTGGGACTAAAGGCGTGCGCCACCACTGCCCAGCTTCGACTGTGTATCTTGTGGCCTTGCTAAATTCCCTTCTTCGAGTACTCTATCGTTTGTTGTTTTATTTTTATTTTACATAAATGGGTGTTTTTTTCTGCATGGAAGGATAGAACTGACTCTATAAAGTTGTTCCCTGACTGCCCCACCCCACATATTACATGGCACATACATACATACATACACACACACACACACACACACACACACACATACACAGAAACACACATGGTAATACTAAATTTACCCATTCTAGGTAAAATTGCCATGCACCAGCTGAATTCAGTACAAGTTCTCTTGGAAGCACTGAACTTTAGGGATTAAGAAATAATTCTACTTGAATCATTGTGAGCAAGTCAAATCACTTATAAACAGGAAAAAAAGCAATTTTCTGGCTTCCAGTCTCTCTCCTTACCAGCATGCAACATTCAAAGATGGAGGAGCCATGCCTGTGGAACCTTCAGCACAGAGGTGCAGGCAAGTGCCTCATTGTTCCATAAAGCCTTCGTTGAAGATACAAGTGTCTGGGAAAAAAAAAGTCAGTGGGGGGAAAGCTTTTGCCTGTCATGTAAGCCTGACGATCTGAGTTCGAATCCCTGGAACCCAAGTAAAGGCCAGGTGTGAGGACTGGTCCAGCACTCTCACAGCAAGACAGGAGTAGAGGCAGGAGAATTGCTGCCCTCCCCACAGAAATTCATGGAGCAGCTAGCCTAGAGGGTGCAGGGCAGCAGCAATATGAGAGAGACAGTACCTCAAACAAAAGGTAAGGCAAGAACTCACACCCAAGGCAGGCCTCTGACTGCCACAGAAGCACATTCATACACACAAATGAATTGATTGATCGAATCAAAAATGACTAGGACCTAGGCTCAGGAGATGGCTCAGTGGTTAAGAACACTAACTGTTCTTGCAGAGGACCCAAGTTCAATTCCCAGCCCCCACATGGCAACTCAACAATCGTCTGTTAACTCCAGTCCTAGAGAATCAGACACTTCTTCTGACATCTGAGGGTACTGCATGCACATGGTGCCCAGACACACACAGAGAGAAACAAACAAACATATACATAAAACAAGAATTAAAATTCAAATTCAAAAATGGCTACGAGGCCTGGAGAGATGGCGCAGAGGTTGAGAGCACTGACTGCTTTTCGAGAGGTCTTGAGTTCAATTCCTTGCAATCTCAAGGAATTGTGGCTCACCATGGTGGCTCACAACCATCTGTAATGGGATCTGGCGCCCTCTTCTGGTATACAGGCATATTTGCAGGCAGAACACTACATACTAAATCTTTTTAAAAATGGCTATGATTGGTCAATGGTCTATTAAAGGCAGACTCTCATAGGCATGTTATATACACTTTAACAGTAGAGAGAGAAATGGCGACAAACATAATGTAGCCAACTAAATCCTGATGACTGGGGCTAGACACCCGTGGAAGCGGGTGGAAGCATCCAGTAACCTCTGAGAATTATTAAAAACCTCTCAGTCAGGAATGGAGACAGAAGTATTTTTCTCTGAAGGAATTAATGACTGGCTTTAGGGCATTTGTTATGTAGAGACATACTTTGTTCTTGTCAGAGTAGTTTAAAGCAAAAGCCAGACCATGTTGTGGCATCCAAAAAATTGCTTCTATAAGCATTTCTACCTAGTAAAGTCATGGAAGTTGCTCTAAATTCCATCCATGCCCAACTGTATCTTCAAAACGAGTAACTGGGCTCTGTAGCTCTGTGGTCGAGTGTTTGTCTAGCACGTGCAAGGTCTTGGGTTAAATCTCCAGTCCTAGAAACAACAAACGTCTCTTTCTCCCTTTTTCCTTCTTTTCTTTATTTCCTTCTCTTTTTCATTTGTTGGGCTGGGACTCAAACTTGAGGCCCGATGCCTGCTAGACAAGCATTTTGTTACTGAATTCCATTCCCAGCACCAATAATTCCACAGCATCATCTCACTTTAATCTGTATCCAAAGGGCCTTAATGATAACAAAGACCTAAGCAAGGATTACATTCTGCTTGGTTACTAGAGCTCAGTTTGTGCTATTCACTATCAGCCTTGTCTCTCCTTTCCTTCCCTACTACGGACTTATTGAAAATGCTGGCTGATCCTTGACACTGGCTGATTGCTTCAGCAGGCGGTCACGCCACTCACTTGCTCTTTCCTCTTAGACACAGAAGCCTATTGAAGCTTTGTTATAGGTGGGACTATTTAATAGGCATTGCTATGGACTTCAGGTCATACCACAGCAAGAGATGGATAGTGTGTCATCTCACCTCTACAAAGGCTGAAATCCTACGGGTGACACAAGCCTGGTTCATCTATTAGAAAGTTTCCAGGCCTGATTTTACTTAATGATTTCCTTATTAATTAGTGCCCACTAATGACCATTATTGAAATCCATGACTTTCATTTTTTGTTTTCTTATATATTTATTTATTTTTATTTTATGTGCATTGGTGTTTAGCCTGCCTGTGTGTCTATGTGAAGGTATTGGATCCCCTGGAACTACAGTTACAGATAGCTGTGAGCCACCATGTGGTTGCTAGGAATTAAACTGGGGTCCTCTAGAAGAGCAGCCCCTGCTCTTAACTGTTGAGCTGTCTCTTCAGCTCCGCATCATTTGTTTTCATATAGGGTCTTGCACAGACTTTTCTGTGTAGCCCAGACTGGCCTAGGATTCATGATTGTACTGCCTCTGCCTACTGAGTATTGGGATTTCAGGTGCTGGCTAGCATGAGAAAGTCCCCGGGTTCATTTATTCTGCATGCACATGAATTATTGACAAATGAAACTATATACATCCTGGCATTTGCTGCGAAACGGTGAAGACGGTAATCGGGAGAGCCGGATTGGTCTGGGATAATAACTGGAGACTCCAGACACTGGCTATTAAAACTCATTTTATGACTCCTTTTGTTGTTGTATTGCTTTTTTTTTTTTTTTAAAGTATGTGTATGTTTGTGTGTCTCTGTGGGAGTGTGTGCACTTGAGTCCAGGTCCTCTCCGAGGCTGCAGTCCTCAGATGACACAGGAGCTGCAGTTTTAGGCAGCTGTGAGCTGCCTGACATGGTTGTTGCAAACCGAACTTAAATCCTCAGGAAAAGCGGTATGTGCTTTCAACCGCGAGGCCATGTCTTCAGTCCCCCTGGGTTTTTTTTTTGTTTGTCTGTCTGTCTGTCTGTCTGTCTGTTTGTTTGTTTGTTTTGAGACAGTGTTTTATTTAGCTCAGGCGTCTCAAACTCTTTAAGTAGCTGCGGATGGCCTTGAACCAGGTTTGCCACCCACCCCCAGGCCCACGTCCTGGTGTTTGAAGCTTTTCTGAAGTGGGAGGGGTGTTGGCTGTTTCCCTTTTCTCTCTGCAGTTCCCCACCACGCCCTGTACCTGCGAGGCTGGCCCCTATGCACAGAATCAGTGGGCTCCAGTGCCCTCTGTTGGGTTTGGGAATTGGAACGGAAACAAGGAGTCTGAAGCCCCGCATTGTAACTTCCCAAGGCCTCTCGCAGAGAGTCCTGGGGAACCGCCTGCCTGAGGTGGGCAACCACTACCTCAGCTTCACCAGCGCCTTTCCCACCGCTCCTACCGCCCCTTGCCACGCGGGATTGTCCTAGCCGAATGGCCTCCCCATATCCTGCTACACTTTCAGGAAATTCTTAAGTTACCCAGTTGGAGTGTGTCATCTGTTTCTTGCTGGGCCCTGTTTGCTACCAGAAGGGGATTAGCAGCAAAAAGACCAGATCAAGGCCAAAAGACCCGGAAGAGGCAGGGGGAGGAGGGATTGAAGAGAGAGGAATGATCACGGGGGACAGAGGTGATAAGCGTGGTCTGTGATGGGGACCCGTGTCTCAAACATCAAAAATCGGGGACCGGTCTCAAACAGCCCTAGTGGACAGAGTGAACAGCTCTGTTAGCCCTGATGCATCCCTTTGGAATCCCAGGCCTGCTGGAGGGGGTGCAGACCTGCAGGACAGGCTCGGCTGGGTTCTTTGAACGCCGGCTTTCCCAGATGCTTGGGGCCTGGCAGTTAGCCAGAGCCTCAGAATCTTCCCTCCTGGGGGGCTCTCAGCTGCCATCAGGGGCCCTGGGGGCGTAACAGGAGAGCCTTGGTGACCTCTGGGAAAAAAACCCAGCGCCTAAATCCTGCCCAGAGAGCTGGGGTGGGAAAGGTAAGTGGTGACTCCTCTAGAAGCCAGTGACGCCGCTGCAAAATCCGCCGACAGCTGGAGTGGGAGGAGCTTGGGCACCGGGCTTGGTACTGCAGTTAATACAGGGAAGAGGTGGTTCTAGAAAGAGCTCTTGGTTTCTGAACTCTACTGCTCCAAAGCCTCTTTAAATGTTTTCATTTAAAACACATTCATTGGAGGCTGGAGAGATGGCTCAGCAGTTAAGAGAGTGTCCTGCTTTAGCAGAGAATCTGAGTTTAGTTCCAAACACCCGGATCAGGTTGCTCACAACTGCCGGTAACTCCAGCTCCAGGGAGATATGCTGCTGGCCTCTGTGACTACACACAAACACACATACACATGGTTTTAAAAGTCCTTAGAAATAAATACATTTACGTAATATTTTACATAATTGATAGTTCAATGCAATTCAAAAACAAAATACATAGGGGAGGAAGCCACAGCTCAGTTAATGGAGCACTTACCTAGCAGCCAGTAACTCAGGCCTGTAGTCCCAAACAATTCAGGACACGGAGGGTCATGAGTTCAAGGTCATCTTCAGCTACATAATTTGAGGCTGTCCTGGAATACAGGAGACTGTGGCTCAGAAATAAAAGTAAACTAAACTAAACTAAAATGTATCCACAAACACTAGTGAGAGGCTATGTCCTTCATCCTCTCTAGGTAGGCAGCCATTGTGGGCCTTCCCGGAGGGTTAATGCAAGAATGAGCGAAAGCAAGCCTGCACCCTCATGTCTCTCCCTTTTAACATTGTGGGTGGTTTGTTTGTCCTTAAAAATGTATTGAAATCTTTCCAAATTGATTCATATAGAACTCCTTCATTGATGTCCTCAGTAGTATTCAGTTGTACAGCAATGTATCAAGGCATCTCTATAGACAGGCGTTTCTATGTTCCTGGCGATGCATACCTGTTGACTGACCGAGCAGCTGCACAGTTGTGTACAATGTTGTACCCAGTACAGACCACCTCCCATGTCTGCTAATGTATGTCTTTCTCTGGGTAGAGTCAATTCCTAGAAATGAAATAACTGAATCAAAGAGCATATACCAAGCCAGCCACATGGCTTGGTGGGTAAAGTCACCTGAGCCAAGTTTGGGGACCTGAGTTCAATCCCCAGGATTCACATGGCAGAAGGAGAGATGGTATGCTGGTTAATTTTTTTGTTAGCTTGACATAAGCTAGGGTCAACTGAGAAAAAGGCCTCCATAAGACTGTCCTATAGGCAAGCCTGTGGAAGCATTTCTTAATTAATGATAGACGTGGGAGAGCCCAGCCCTGGGCAGATGGTCTTAGGTTATCTGAGAGGGCAAGCAGAGCAGCCATGGAGAGCAAACCAAGTAAGCAGTGCTCCTCCACGGTTTTTGCTTAAGTTCCTGCTTTGAATTCCTGCCCTGACTTCCCTCAGTGACTGACTGAAATAATAGTGTAAGCTGGGATAAAATGAGCTCCTTTCTCTCCATCTTGCTTTGGGTTATAGTGTTTAACACACCAATAAAAAGTAAACCAAAAGTTGTCTTATGGCCTCACATGAGGAAGCAGAATAGTAGGCATCTACATACACACATATACACAATAAATGGATAAATAGAATGTATTTTTAAAAAATTCTAAGATTTATTTATTTATGTATATGAGTGTACTGTAGCTATCTTCAGACACACTAGATGAAGGCATTGAATCCCATTACAGATGGTTGTGAGCCACCATGTGGTTTCTAGGACTTGAACTCAGGACCTCTGGAACAGCAGTCAGTGCTCTTAACCACTGAGTCATCTCTCCAGCCCGAATGTAATTCCTGGGTCTTGCTGGCAAGCCAGTCTAGCCAATTGGTGAAGTTTAGTGTAGTGAGAGACTTTGTCTCAAAAAGTAAGGTGGGGTGACTGAGAAAGACACTCAACGCTGACCTTTGGCCTCCACATAAAATGTACAGGCTCACCTATACCCGCTGACATGCACACAAGAAAACTGATATAAATTCTTGTTATTTTGATAGATACTTTTTTTTTTGTTTGTTTTTTTTCAAGACAGGGTTTCTCTGTGTAGCCCTGGCTGGCCTGGAACTCACTCTGTAGACCAGGCTGGCCTCGAACTCAGAAATCCACCTGCCTCTGCCTCCCAAGTGCTGGGATTAAAGGCGTGCGCCACCACTGCCCGGCTGAGTTTATTTCTTTTTCCCTATTGAGATATACAAAGTCTCACTATATAGCCTAGTTTGACCTCTTCAATTCCCCTGCCTCAGCCTCTCAGATGCTGGAATTACAAGTGTGTGTCAGCACACTTGGCTTACTAAATGGACTTCTGTGGAGGTTGGACCAATCTATACTCCATTCTGTCAATGTCTTAAAGTGGCCAAGGCTAGTTAAAGACAGTTGCACACGGAGTAGGATGTGGGATATCCTTTTCTAAGGTTGCTCCAACTGAGATTCCTACCCTCTGGGATCCATCTACCCAATAGAGTACGTCTTCCATAGTTTTTTCCTTAAATATGGATCTTCCTAGCTCTAGGCTAGTCTTTCTCCGTGTGTTCTTGTGTGCATGTCAGCGGGTATAGGTGAGCCTGTACATCTTATGTGGAGGCCAGAGGTCAGCGTTGACTGTCTTTCTCAGTCACCCCACCTTAGCTTTTGAGACAAAGTCTACACTAAACTTCACCGATTGGCTAGACTGGCTTGCCAGCAAGACCCAAGAATCCTTCTTGTCCCCAGCACCGGAGCTGGGTGCCAGGGATCAGGATCCAAAATCAGGTCTTCATACTTGAATAGCTTTACCCACCGATCCATCTCCCCAGCCCTCTATGTTAGCTTTCTATTGATGTATAATAAATGACCAAGTTAGTAGCTTGCAATAGCATACATTTATCACTTCACAGTTCGGTGGGTACAAGTTAACTGAGTTTTCTGCTCAGTCTCAACAGAGTGAAACCAAGGTCTCAGACATTACCAGTAGGCTGTGTTGTCATCTGAGCCCCAGGAACCACTAGCAAAGCCTTAGAAGTTGCTGGTAAGATTCATTTCCTTATAGATGTGGAATTTGGGTTAAGAGGACGGTTCATTGGGTAACGCGCTTGCAACCATGACGACCAGAATTTGAACCAATTTGACCGGTGCCCATGTAAATGCTGGAAGGGTGCAGTAACCTAACTGTAATCCCCTTTGCAATGAGACAGACATAGAGAATCTCTGGAGCAAGCTGGCTAGCCAGATTAGCCAACTACATAAGCATTAGGTTCAAATGAGAGACCTGCCTCAATGAGGTGCAGAGTCACTAAGAAAGACACAGGCCTCAACACAGGCATGTGCACCTACACATATGCGAGTTGGCACAAATACGTGCAGCACACAAACACGTACATGGACCCTTGAGATTGAAACCCCATTTTTTCTGTTTGTGGGGACTAAAAGCATCTGAGGCTTCCCTGAGGCCCTAGCCACGCCCCCCTCCTTACTCGGCATCTATACCTGCAAAGGTCAGTAGGAAGGCCTGTTGCAGCCCAGAGTCCTGTACAACATAACCTAATCAATGGAACAGGACACTTACCCAATTGTATTCGAAGATACCACTCACACAAAGGCAAAGGCGTAATACAAAATATATATACCAAGGAACTGGAAAATTGGGAGAGCCCTCTTAAAACTTGCTTATCATTCCTTAATCTATTTCCAAGCCCCTCTTTTCTCAGTCACCAGCCTGAAGGCCAGCTCCTACTGAGCTGCTTGTGGGTCCTCCTAGTTCAGGGGTCCACGTGTTCCCTTTCCATCCTCGTGTGCCCCAGGGCCTCTCCCCCATTTGCTCCATGTGTACAACATGTCCCCCACTTCTTGGTTACTGGCTACATAGTCATATTCTTCTAAAAACCAAATTGTTTTACCAGTGGGCTCTTAGCCACCTAACTCGGACAGTGGGTGTCCCAGTCTTAACCAACCCACAAAGCTTGGTCATCCTTTCTGGGGTAATAGCTAGAACCTCTACGCTGGATGACATGGGACAAAAGGGAGCTCATGCCTACCAAGCACACTAATGGCTTCCCACTCTCCCTCATCTTCCCCTGAACCTCCCCTCTTGGAGGGGTCTGTGGTAGAGTCATCCACACAAACTTCAAAATGTATTTTCCTTGGGCCTTTTGGTTCCACACAGTCGACTTTAGAATCTGAATGACTAAATTATTAATCCAGTTCCTTCACATCTTAAGATATATTTCTTGGTTGGGGGATATGATTCAGTGTTAGAGGGCTTATGTAGCAAGTGTTAGGCCTTAGGTTCAATCCCTAGCAACACACACACACATGCGCGCACACACACGCACTCTCACACACGCGGGTGCACGTGGAGGGGCATTTCCTAAGTTTGTTTTTTTATTTACATTTCAAATGTTACCCCCTTTCCCAATTTCTTCCCCAGAAACCCCCATCCCACTCCCTTTCTCCTGCTTCTATGAGGGTGCTTCCCCACCCACCTACCCACTCCGTCCTCACCTCCCTAGCATTCCTCTACACTGGGGCATCAAACCTTCACAGGACCAAGGGGCTCCCCTCCCATTGATGCCAGATAAGGCCCCTTCAGCCCCTTCAGTCCCTTCTCTAACTCCTCCATCTGGGACCCCACGCTCAGTCCAATGGTTGGCTGCAAGCATCCACCTCTGTATTTGTCAGGCTCTGCCTGAGCCTCTCAGGAGACAGCTATATCAGACTCCTGTCAGCAAGCACTTCTTGGCATCCACAATAGTGTCTGCGTTTGGTGACTGTATATGGAATGGATCCCCAGGTAGGACAATCTCTGGATGACTTCTAAGTTTTTTAGAGATAGAAAAGGTGAGTATTGGTCTCTAGTCTCTGTTTAAGCATCTCTCCATCCTTACACCCAGAATTCTGGCTTCTCCTCCAACCTGCTCCCAATAGGAGCTCCACAACAGTATGTCCACATAAAACGTTTCTGACCAGATGGAACTTGTCTTCAATTTTGCAACCATATCTTCAGTGCTAGGGCTATTTTGAGGGTCATGTGGAGACCATTATCTTGTAAACAAATCTGAGATCAAGGCAGTTTTCTCTATGAATAAGAAGCTATCCCAAAAATGCACCTAGGTGGTCCTGACATCTTTTCATCTCACATTCCTCTCCAGTACAGATTAAACCTGTGTTAATCTTTTAGATGGATAGTATTACAATTAAGCTACATGATTACACAATCAGCTCACCAAATAAGATTTTTGGACTCCTTTATGCCTAGGTCTAGAAAGCAAACTCCTTGCTGCAATTTTTTTCCATTTCTGGGGTGTGTGTGTGTGTGTGTGTGTGTGTGTGTGTGTGTGTACATACACACACGA
Source organism: Uromys caudimaculatus (assembly GCA_028551405.1). Classification (NCBI taxonomy): domain Eukaryota; kingdom Metazoa; phylum Chordata; class Mammalia; order Rodentia; family Muridae; genus Uromys; species Uromys caudimaculatus. The sequence continues at coordinate 6,236,232 of CM052722.1, forward strand.
ACTCATGAGCGCATACATGTGCATGCTTTGTTTTGTAGATGTGGAGCATCCCCACCCCTCACCTACCCCTAAGATGTTGGGACTTAGACTCCATTGCTCTTCTACCTTGTTCACTGAGACATGAACTCTCAGTGAAGCCCAGAGCTCAACTAATATGGCTAGCCTCTTGCTCTGTCTACGCCTTCTGTTGTTGGAAGTACAGGTGGGCTGCCAAATCCACCTGGCGTTACATGGATTCTGGGAGTCCAAATCCAGTCCTCATATTTGCTTGTCAAGTGCTTTAACCACTGAGCCATCTCCCCATCCAAGGATTGCAAATTTTATACAAGGTTCTGGGGGAAGACTGTTCTTTAAGTAAATATTATCATCTCCCTACTTAGCAGGTACCAAGACTGACTTTAGAGAAAGTAGCAAAGAATGCTTGTACATCCTTCTTCTGACTTGACAACAGTCCTGAAGTCACCCCAAGGAAAACTTTTCTTCATAGTCTCATAGGCTTTGGGCTCTTTAGAAGACATTTTCCTTCCTCTCTCTAAAAATAAAAACAAACATCATTTTATGTTGAGCCAGGCACAGTGGCACACCCTTTTAATCCCAGCACTCAGAAGGAAGAAGCAGCAGATCTTTGAACTTGAGGCCAGCCTGGTCTACAGAGCAAGTTCCAGGACAGCCAGAAATACACAGAGAAACCCTGTCTCAAATGCCTCCTACCCCTGCCCTGCCCCCACCAAATCTCAGTACTTGGGAGGAGGCAGGGGGCAGATCTTTGTGAATTTGAGGCCAGCCTGGTCTACATAGCAAGCTCCAAGCCAGCTGGTGCTACACAGTGAGACCCTGTCTCCAAATGAACAAACCCCAACATTTTACATTCAGATAATTCTAGCTTTCCTTGTAGGTATAAGAAAAAGTACCAGGAGAGCCCCAAGCATCCTTTCCATGGTAGCAAGACCTTTCCTACAATGCTGTAAGCAGGCTGCTGACTCCACTGAAGTTAAGGTACAGGGCATTTCCATCATGCCAAGTATATAGAGTTGCTATTTTTTTATTAATTCTAATTTTGTTTTGTTTTTGTTTTTACTTTTAACTGTCACACTGGTTTCCATAGCAACTGTGCCATTTTGCATTTCCACAAAAATGCAGGGGATTCTAATCTTTGCCAACACTTTTTTTTCCAGGAGGCTATAGAAATGTGCTGTTTTATTATAAAGAGTCTCACAAAATGAAAATATCTCAAAAAGGAAGCTAGGCTAACAACCTCTACCTGCAGAATTGGGGGAAGACAGGGCAATGTAAATTTTTCTGTTTGCCCAGGATGGGTGGGAAGGTATAAACAGAACCAATCTAAAACTGGCTGATATTATCTAAGCCTGAAAAGGGGTCCCAGAAGACCCAGCCACTCCTTCTAAAAAGCCTAATATGGGTATCTTAACAGAGTTTCTAAGGAGGCATTTGGCAGTTCAGGATTTTGTCTTCTGGTTCAAAACTAAGACCTGGGGCAGGATGGACAAGGTAGCTCTGGGAAGAGTTCTCCCAGCACCACTGCCCTGCACTCTGCTCCCTGGTTCCTATCTAGTCCCTGGGGATGTTATATTTATTATATTTTATATAAATACACAGAGGAATAGAAAATATAAAACCTGAGAAATTGAGAGTAAGTGAGGACTTGGGGAGAAGATGGAGCTGCAGTCCTTGCTCAGGCCAACTTGACCTCTCTTTTGACCCCCTTGGCTTCTGGCTTCTCCTTGGTTTTCTCCTCTTCTGTGACTTCTTTTATCTCTTCGGGATCTTTCTCTTTCTCATCCTCTGTTTTGACTCTTTTGACTTTTTTGAAGTTAGAAGAGTTCTTGCGACCACCTTCCCCCTCCTCATCTGAATCTGAGAATTCCTCCTCACAGGCAATGCGTCTGTCAGAGGAGCAGATGGAGATGCGTTTGTTGGGGTCTTCCTCATCCTCATTACTGCTCTCTTCTGAGATGGCATTTGACCCCAGGGAATGGGGCAGCATTCTCAGTTCTCAAAGAGCCGCTGCTTGATCTTTTCCAGGTAGTCATGAGTGTTCTGGTTAGTCATACTGGAAGGCCTGATGTGAAGCTTGAAATCCAGTCCAAAGTATTCAAAGTAGTCATTGTACGGCAGCTCATTAGGGATCTCTGTGTCCAGGGCCACCGCCGTTTCGTCGGTCCAGCACTGAGCGACGTTACGGATGGATGTGTAGCCACCTCCTTCCAGCATTAGCATAGGCAAGTTGAAACTTCACAAACTCCACACACTTGGCACGCCCCTTGATGGTCAGATTGAAGCAACCTAACCGATCTCCAGACAGGGAACCTGAGCCACATTGTAAGACAACTGCACTAGGCTGGAACATCTCCATTACTTTGGACATGACTGGCTTGAAGATGGCTTCATAGGACTCATCATCAATGCCATCTCACAGTGGGTAGTTAACGGCGTAGTACCTGCCTTTGCCAGCCCCAATATCCTGTAGGTCTCCAGTTCCTGGGAAGCACTCTCCATATTTATGAAGAGACATGGTCATGACCCAGTCTGTAGTATAGAAGATCTCTTCCACGCCATCACCATGGTGAATATCAATATACAATATCACACCCTCTGGTGATACTTTAGCAGTTCCAGGATGGCCAAGATGATATCATTGATGTAACAGAAGCCAGATGGCTTCAGACTTCTTTACATGGTGTAGGCCCTTAGCCAAGTTCACAGTGATGTCCGTCTGCTGCTTATTAAGTTTCACAGCACTTGTGACAGAGTTACCAGTGGACAACTGACAGAACTCAAACAAACCATCAAATACAAGACAGTCCTCACCAACGTTGAATCTCTGCATCTGCTTGCTGTATTCAGATACATCTGGGCTAATAGAATGCAAGAATTTAATGTAGTCATCACTGTGGTACTTGGTTATCACCTCAGCATTGGCTTTGTGAGGATGATAGATTTCCATTTTTTTGGTAGAGACCATAGTTGGGCAGCAGTGAGTCATGCGGATTCGGTGAGACCTCATTGGGTGCCCTTGTCTATAATAGTAGTTCCAATGTCCCCGTTGTAGTAGTGACACACTTTCCTCTTGGTACCCTGAGTCTGCATCATCTTGATCACCACCCAGCCATCCCGTCTTTTTGCATAGTAGCCATCCTCATAGAAGTGAGGTGGTATCTCAATGACTTGTACATATGCACGCAAGTATGTGGATATGTATGTGTGCATGTACTAACCTGGCATCGGGGGCACCAGAAGCTGACATCAGGATCTCTTTCCTCTACCTTTCAACTTCATCTTTTCTTAAAGGCACAGTCTCTCATTGAACCTCGTCATTTAGATTAGAAAGATATGCAAATTAGCTATTTTATTTTTAATAATTTATTTTTAGTTTATGTGCATGGTATTTTGCCTGCTGGCCAATGAGGCTTTAGGATCCTGTTGTCTCCACCCCCATCACTTGAATTACAGATGTTCACAGCAGTGCATAGCTCTCACACATGTTCTGGGGATTCACACTCGGTCCTCTTGCTTTTGCATTGGGCATTTTACCCACTGAATTACTTCCCCAGCCCAGAGGTTAGTTTTGATTTGTGTTTCTCAAATGATTTAGTGATACTGGGCATCTTCTTGTGTGCTACTTGGCTATTTCTGTATCTTCTCTGAGACATGTTCTATTTTATACTTAATTTTGGTGTGTACATGTGCATGATGGTGTATAGAAAGGCACTCAGTTTTAAAGTTATTCTTTTTAAAGAAAGTATAACGGGAACTATTTTTATTATTTATTTATTTATTTATTTATTTATTTATTTATTTATTTATTTATTTATTTATTTATTTGGCGTGCATATGTGCGTGAGCAGTCATGCCACAGTGTGAATGCGAGGTTAGGGAACAACTTGCAAACGGTGGTCCCACCACGGAGGTTCCAGAGTTTAGACTCAGGTTGTCAAGCTTAGTGTCATCTGCCTTTATCCCGAGCCATCTCAGCCACCTGTGATTTTTTCCTCTTTAAACTAGAAGGACAGTGGATCACACTGAATGGTTTTAGAGCTAGTCTTATATTCCTGGAATAAAGTCTACTTTATCAGTTGCATAATTCTTTTTCTATATTTGTATGTTTCATATATGCTCAATTCTGTGTGAGAATATTTTGCAGGTTATCTCTGCATATATATGCACAATGGGTGTTGGTTTGTAGAACCTGTTTGTGCAGTCTTTGTCTAGTCTTATAGATGTGACACTAGCTTCAGAAAATAAATTGGGAACTTGATTCTTTTTTTTTTTTTTTGGAAGATACTATATAGAATTGGTGGAGTTATCCAGTGAGACCATATGGCTACCGATATTTATTTTGGGGAGAGTGTCTAAATTACAAATTTGATTCCCTTGATAGTTGTAGAGATATTTAAATGGCCTATTTCATTGTTAATTTTTTAAAATAATTTATTTTTAGTCTATGTGCATTGGTGTTTTGCCTGCATGTATGTCTGTGTGAGGGTGTCAGGTCCCTTGGGACTGGAATTACAGACAATTGTGAGCCACCATGTGGTTGCTGGGAACCAACCTAGCTCCTCTGGAAAAGCAGCCAGTTCTGTTAACTTCTGGGGCATCTCTCCTGCCCTTCGAATTACCAGTTTCATATTGGGTAAGTTGTAGTTATGTTTCCCCCCCTTTGGGTAGTCTGTCTATTTGCTCTACTTGTCAAATCTATATGTGTAGTGTTCTCACCAAAGTTCTCAGGTCTTTTTGATGCTGATGTGGCCTGTAGTGATATCTCCTAGTCCATTCTCGATGTTGGTCAGGCCATGCCTGGCTTTCACAAGGGCCTGCTTTCACACTGACCGCAGTACCCTTTCTTCTTCTTCTTCTCCTCCTCCTCCTCCTCCTCCTCCTCCTCCTCCTCCTCCTCCTTCCCCTTTTTCTCCTCCTCCTCCTCTTCTTCTCCTACTTCTCTTCCTCCTCCTCCTCTTCCTCTTCCTCCTCCTCCTCTTCCTCTTCCTCCTCCTCCTCCTCCTCCTCCTCCTCCTCCTTCTTCTTCTTCCTCTTCATTTTTTCTTTGTTTATCTAAGTGGAGTTTCATCATCAAGCTTGCTGATGAATTCACAGAACCAACTCTGTGTTTCATTGTTTTTTTTTTTTTTTAATTTTTTTGTGGGGGCAGTTGTTTTGTTTGCTTGTTTGCTTGCTTACTTTTGGAGACAGAGTCTCACAATGTAGCTCTGACTAGCCAGGAAATATGTCAACCAGGCTGATTTCTAACTCAGAGATTCATCTGCCTCAGCTCCTGAAGCACTAGGATCAAAGATGTGTGCCACCACCCCTGATCTTGTTTTACTATTTTAATTTTATTTATTTTGCTTTCATCTTTATTATTTTCTTTCTTCTGCTTGCTTTTGGTTTATTTTTCCTTTTACTCTGGATTCTTGAGGCACCTTCTGCTGCTGTCAGGTACAGTATTCCATAAATGTTGATTGGATTCTACTCTTGATGAGTTTCTCTATACTCTTGCTGATTTTCTGTTTAGCTTTTGATAAACTAATATTAACATTTCAAATACTGTTGTCTGTTTCTCCTTTCAGTTCCAGTAGGTTTCACTTCACATGCTTTTGATGCTCTGTTGGCTGGTGCACATACATTTACAAACGCCATGTCCATTTGCTGTCTCGATGTTTTTAGCATTATATGTTCCTTTGTGATGTTCCTTTCTCTGCATTCTATCTTATCTCCTAAAACCAGCCATAATTTCTTCTAATTAATGTTTGCAATATATATCACTTTTCATCCTTTTACCCTTTTTGTAAAAGAACTGTTTATGAGTACACTGTTGCTGTCTTCAGACTCACCAGAAGAGGGCGCCAGATCCCATTACAGATGGTTGTGAACCATCATGTGGTTGCTGGGAATTGAACTCAGGACCTCTGGAAGAGCAGTCGGTGTTCTTAACCACTGAGCCATCTCTGCAGCCCCCTCATCCTTTTACTTTCAATAGGCTTTCTAAAACTGTGTCTCTGTGTGGTACATTCACATGGGTGCAGGCGCCTTAGTATACCTCTAGAACTGGAGTTACTGACGGGATGTGGGAGCTGAATTTGGGTCCTCTGCAGGGGCAGTATTCACTTTTAGCCACTGGGCCATTTCTCTAGCTCCTCACTCAGTTTTTATTGTTACATTTGAAGTTAGTTTCTTGTATACACAATATTACTGGGTTGTGCTTTTTAAATGCACTCTTACTATTCTCTGCTTGTAATTGGTGTCTTTGCACAGTCTCTGCTCAAGGCAATTAAATCTGCTGTTTGATTTCTTATTTTCTGTTTTTCTTTTTCATTTTCTTTTTTTTCCTGCTGACCCGGGTTTCCTTGAACATTTCTTATAATTCTATATTGGTTTATTTATAGTACTTTTTCATGTATGTATTTCTTTGTGTATTTTTCTTACTGATTTCTCCAGGAATTAATTGTATTATATTGCTACATTTTATTTATGTATTTGGGGGTGGGCATGTGTGCCTGCATTTCTTACCATGTGAGTGGAGGGCGCTTCTTTTCCTCCACCATATTGGTGCTGGGGATCAAACTTAAGCAATAAGACTTAGTAACAAGCATCTACATCTTCCTAGCCCAAAAACTGTATCTCATAAGCTGAACTGGATCATCATACTCATCTCTTCACCATTTTTGAATACTCACTCTTCCTCATTTGGAATTAAGTTCTCTGGGCTATTTCTTCTAGAGGTACCGGACACTGGGCTACACAGTCCACAGTATATGCTTTAGCAGCCAGCAAAATGTCTACGATCCAAGAGAGGGAGAGTTGTAGCTGCTCATAATTTTTCCTACTGCAGTCCCTTTGCTCTCCATCTGTTGCAAGAGCTCTTTTCTTCTCCCTTCTGTTGCCTCCCTCTGCCCTTTCTCTGGGAAGCTTGCTGGAAACAATCTCTCTCCGTTTGCCGGCCTCTGAGAGCGTCAGCATTTCCTCTTCTTTCGAATGGATATTTTTACTGCATTTAGGAGTTCTTTTATACCTTGAAAAGTACAGGCCCCGCCTCTCTCTAGTCTGTTCCCTGAGCAAGGCTGCTCAGCAGCAGCTTCTCTGCAGTCCTGCCTTGTCACTCCTTCCTGCTTTCAAGATTTTTTCCATGTTCTTCATTTTCGAAGGTTGATGGTTTCTTTTTGTCCTTTGGGGGCTTATCCTGTTTCCTGTTTCCTCACTCTGTTAGGTCAATTGACAATTCCTTTGCCAAATGTGGGACACTTTCAGCCATTACTTTTCCAGATTCTACTTTGGTCTTATCGTTATGTTCAGGGACACCAGGGATATCAATGCTAGAGTTTCTTTTAGCATTCCTAAGGTCTCATCTGTTTGTGTTTTTTCTTCTGTTGTTGGGGTGTGTAGTTGTTCTCCTTTTTTATTCACTAGTTCTGTCTCCTCCACTCTGTTATTGAGCCTATCCAGTGAGTTTTAGATTTGGGGATTCCTCTATCTAAACTTTCATTTGTTTCTTTATAACTTCTATATTTGTTGACACACTTTATTTATTTATCTTAATTTTTGGAGCGTTTTGCCTACATGTATGTGTGCACGCCAGGTACAGGTCTGTTGTCCTTTGAGGACAGAAGACAATGTCAGATCCTTTGGAACCAAAGTTAACAGATGGTTGTGAGCTGCCATGTGGGTGCTGGGACTCCAAGCCAGATCCTCTGGGAAAGAATTCAGTGCCTGTAACTGCTGAGCCATCTCTCCTTCCCTTATATTTTATTTTTTAAGTCAAACATTTTTTTTTATCGAAAATAGTTTTTAAATATAACATATCCTCTCCCAGTTCCTCCCCACCTCCCCTCCCATCCAGCTCCACCCCATTTCTGTCTTATTATAAAACAAATAGTCTTCTACGGGATAATAATATAATAAAAATAATAAGATAAGACAAAACAAATACATCAGAATAGGACAAAACAAACAAGCAGAAGGAAAAGAGCCCAGGAGAAGGCACAAGAAACAGAGACAGCTGCAGCCACCCACTTGTTCATTCATTCAGGAATCCCATAAAAAAAAAAAAAAACCAGAAGCTATAATATATATGCAAAGAAATGAGAGAGAGAGAGAGAGAGAGAGAGAGAGAGAGAGAGAGAGAGAGAGAGAGAGAGAAATTTCAAAAAGAAAGACAAGGAACCTCCAAAGATGCTATTGAGTTCGTTTTCTGTTGGCCTTTCACGGAGCCTGCCCTCGTGAGTAGTTTGTTTCCCCAGTGAGACTCCCTTGGAGGAAACTACATTTGCATTTGCAAGGGGTTCTCAATGGGCGATAGCTTCTGTCTTTGGAATGGGGGCCTGAGTCCACTTCTGTTTTCAGCTCTAGGATTCCATCTGGTGCAGACCTGTGCAGGCCCTGTGTGTGCTGCCTCAGTCTCTGTGAGTTCATATGAACTTTGATCCTGTTGATTTAGAGGGCCTTGTTTCCTCGGTGTCTTCCATTTCTCTAGCCCTTCCACCCCTTCCACATCCCCTTGCACTTGGTTCTCTGAGCCCCAAGGGGAAGGATTTGATGCAAGCATCCGGTTTAGGGCAGAGTGTTCCAGGTCTCTCACTCTCTATGTAATGTCTGGCTGTGGCTCTGTATCTGTTTCCGTCTGCTACAGGGGGTAGTCTCTCTGATGATAGCTGAGAAAGGCACTGATCTATGACTATAGCAGAATGTCATTGTCATTTTATTGCTATGTTCCTTTAGGAGAACAGGAGTATTTAGTTTTCCCCTAAGTCCCTGGGCTATCTAGTATTAGGTTCTTGTCTACTCAAGCAGTGTCAGGTATGGGTGTCAGCTCATGGAGTGGGCCTTAAGTCAAATCAGACATTGGTTGGTCACTCCCACAAGCGTTGTGCCACCATTGCCCTAGCACATCTTGCAGGCAGGGGCCATTGTATATAAAGGGTGTGTGGCTGCGTTGGTATTTATAGTCCTCCTTTGGTAGCAGGCAGAGTACCAAGAACACTAGGCTCTAGGTAGGCACCAGCTGTTTAGGTGCTGTCTTCAGCAATGGGGCCGTGCTGTCAGTTTGTGGAGAACAACCTAAAGTCTGAGCAACAGCTTGAGTTGTTTGTGGGTTCCCATGGGACCTCTTTGCCCAACTCAATTAGATGTAACCCATTCCCAGTACTGGAAGCTTCATTTGGTGACAAGTCCAGTTATGGTTCTGTCTTCACCATTATTTGGTGATTTCATTTAGACCACACACACACAGACACACACAGACACACAGACACACACACACAGAGACACACAGAGACACATACAGACACACACACACATACATACACAGAGACACACACACACAGACACACACACAGAGATACACACACAGACACACACACAGACACACGCACAGAGACACACACAGACACAGACACACACACAGACACACACAGACACAGACACACACACATACACAGATACACACAGACACACACACAGACACACACACAGACACATACACACACAGACACACACACAGACACACACACATACACAGACACACACAGACACACACACACAGACACACACGCACACACACACACAGAGACACACACACAGAGACACACACACAGACACACACACACAGACACACACACACATACACAGACACACACACAGACACACACACAGACACACACAGACACATACACACACAGACACATACACAGACACACACACAGACACACACACACACAGACACACACACAGACACACACACCCCACTGGGAAGCTTCTACTGTATTAGGTTCCCATACTATCCGTCAAACGGGCCTTACTTTTAGCTGTCTCCCCCTGTATCGTCTCCCTTGTCTCTTTCTCCCCTGATCCTCCCATTTCCGTTTTCCTTTTATTCCACCCATAACTATCTAGTCCATCCCCTTTCCCAGGGAGATCTATCTGCCTCCCCCTGATCCCTTACTCTAGACCTAACCTCTGTGGTTCTAGTTAGTAGTTTGCTTATTATTAGCTTGACTTAACAGCTAATATCCACATATAAATGAATATATACCATATTTATTTTTCTGCATTTGGGTTACCTCACTCAGGATGATATCTTCAAGTTCCATCCATTTGCCTGCAAATTTCATGAAGTCATTGTTTTTAATAGCTGAGTAGTACTCCATTGTGTAGATGTACCACATTTTCTGTATCTATTCCTCTGTTGAGGGACATCTGGGTTGTTTCCATCTTCTGGCTATTATAAATAGAGCAGGAATGAACATAGTTGATCAAGTGTCTATGGTAGAACGAAGAATAGCCAAGGCGGACCTTGAGCTAGGTCAATTCCCGGCTTCCTGGGAACCAGCACAGTGCTTTCCATGGTGGCCGTACAGGTTCACAGCCCCATCAGCAGTGGAGGAGTGTTCCTCTTGCTCCACATCCTCACCGGCACGAGCTGCTGTTTGTTTTATTGATCTTAGTCATTCTGACAGGTGTAAGATGAAGTCTCAAAGTAGTTTTGATTTGCCTTTCTCTTATGACTAAAAATGTTGAACATTTTTTAAATGTTTCTCAGCCATGTGAGTTTCCTCTATTGAAAATTCTGTATCCCCTTTTAAAATTGGATTATTTGCTTACTTGATATCTAGTTTTTTTGAGTTCTTTATATATTTGAGAAATTAGGCCTCTGGTAGATGTGTAGTTGGTAAAACTCTTCTCCCATTCTGTAGGCTGCTGCTTTGTTGGAAAGTCTATGCCCTTGGCCATGCAGAGGTCTGTCAGTTCCACAAAGTCCCATTTATTACTTGTCAATCTTAGCGCCTGGGTTAATGCTGGTCTGTTCAGGAAGTTGAGTCCTGTGCCAATGTGTTCAAGACTATTCCCCACTTTCTTTCCTATCAGGTTCAGTGGGTCCGGTATGCTGAGGTCTTTGATCCACTTGGTCTTGAGTTTGGGGTGATAAGTATGGCTCCTTGTCATCTCCTACATGCAGACATTCACTTTGACCAGCACCATTTGTTGAAGATGCTTTCTTTTTTCCAGAAATGCTGTGTATTTCTGGCTTCTAAAAAAATCAGGTGTCCATATGTGTGTGGATTTATGTTTGGGTCTTTGATTCAATTCCATTGCTTAACATATTGGTTTTTGTGCCAATACAATGCTGTTTGTTGTTGTTGTTGTTGTTGTTGTTGTTGTTGTTATCGCTCTATAGGGGATACCTCCAGCAGTTCTTTTATTGTATAGGATTGTTTTGGCTATATTGGGTTTTTTTTCTCATTTATCCATATGAAGCTGAAAAATGCCCTTTCAAGATCTGTGGAAAAAATTGTGTTAGAATTTTGAAGGGGAGCGCATTAAATAAATAAATTGCTTTTGGTAAGATGGCCATTTTTACTGTTAATCCTACCAGTCCATGAACAGAGGCGGCAATCTTTCCATCTTCTGATATCTTTTTTAATTTCTTACTTCAATGTCTTAATGTTTTTTTTAAACATTTATTTATTTTATGTATGTGAGTACATTGTAGCTGTCTTCAGACACACCAGAAGAGAGCATCAGATCCCAGTACAGATGGTTGTGAGCCACCATGTGGTTGCTGGGAATTGAACTCAGGACCTCTGGAAGAGCAGTCAGTGCTCTTAACTGCTGAGCCATCTCTCCAGCCCTGTCTTAAAGTTTTTAATCACATAAGTCTTTCACTTGCTTGGTTAGAGTTGCCCCAAGATATTTTGTATTATTTATGGCTATTGTGAAGGTGTTGTTCCCCTTCCTTTATCAGCCCATTTGTCATTTGTATATAGGAGGGCTACTTCGTTTATTGTAAAGTGTTTATTGGCTGTAGAGTTCCCCAGTGAAATTTTTAGGCCACTTATGTATATCTTCATATCATCTGCAAATAAAGATATTTTGACTTCTTCCTTTCCAATTTGTGTCCCCTTGATCTCCTTCAGTTGTCCTATTGTTCTAGATAAGACCTCAAGTACTGTATTGAATGGGTATGGAGAGAGTGGACAGCTATGTCTTGTTCCTGATTTTAGTGGAATTGCTTTAAGTTTCTTTCCACTTAAATTGATGATGTCTATGGGCTTGCTGTAAACTATCTTTACTATGTTGAGGTATGTCCCTTGTATCCCTAATCTCTCTGGGACTTTTATTATGAAGGGATGTTGAATTTTTGTCAGAGACCTTTTCTGTATCTAATGAGATGATCATGTGGTTTTTGTCTTTCAGTTTGTTTATATCAATTATGTATGTTGAACCATCCCTGAATCCCTAGGATGAAGTTTACTTTATCATGGTAGATTTTTTTTTATGTGTTCCTGGATTCAGGTTGTATTTTATTGAGATTTTTTGCCTTTATGTTCATAGGGGATATTGGTCTGTAATTCATTCTCCCCCCCCCCCTTGGGTCTTTATGTGGTTTGAGTATCAGGGTAACTGTGACCTCATAAGAAAAATTGGGCAGTGTTCCTTTTGTTTCTATTTTGTGGAATACTATGAGGAGTATTGGCATCGGCTCTTGGGTTAGGGTTAGGGTTAAGGTCTTTGAAAGTCTGGTAAAATGCGGTGCTAAAAACATCTAGCCATGAGCTTTTTTTGGTCGGTAGATTTTAATTACTGCTTCTATTTCACTGGGGTTTATGGGTCTCTTTAAAGTGATTATTTGATCTTAACTTTGGTAGGCAGTTATGTATCAAGAAATTTATTCATTTCATTTAGATTTCCCAATTTGATAGAATACAGGTTTTTAAAGCATGATCTTATAATTCTCTGTATTTCCTTGATGTCTGTTTCATGTCTCCCTTTTTATCTTTAATTTTGTTCATTTTGATCTTCTCTTTTTTTGCTTTAGTTAATTTGGATAAGGGTTTGTCCATCTTACTGATTTTCTCAAAGAATCAACTCTTTGTTTCATTGATTCTTTGCATTGTTTCTTTGTTTGTATCTTAATGATTTCAGCCCTGAGTTTGTTTATCTTGCCATCTATTCCTTTTGGATGTGATTTCTTCTTTGTGTTCTAAAGTTTTCTAGTGTGCTGTTACTTGCTAGTGTAAGAGCTCTCCAATGTTTTATGTAGGCACTTAGTACTATGAGCTTGCCTCTTCGACCCCTTTTCATGGTGTCCCATAAGCCTGAGTATACGGTATATTCACTTTCATTGATCTACCTGCTTACATCGCCTAAATGCTGATGTTGCAGGAATGTGCTGTGACTCTCCATTTCACACAGTTCTGGAGACTGAATCCTGGGGATCAGGCATCCTAGGCAAGTATTCTATCAATTAAACTATATCTTTGGCCCCACTATGTATTTTTGAGACTTGGACATTTGGAGAATTATGTTCTGGTGAATTTCGTTTGAATGTTCTGGTTTTGCTGGCATTTTAATGCTATTCCAGGAGGGGGGAGGGTGCAGTGTCCTCTTATCGCTCAGTCTCTGTGGTCAGCAGGGAGGAGAGTTCATTGCAGCTGTGTGGGAAGTCCAGGCTCAGGTAGGCTCAATGTTGCTGAGGAGAGTAAGATTCTTCTGCCTCCCCGCCTGGCTTCCTGGGGTACCACACAAGAAGGAAGCACAGACAGGCTCTCTGAGTGGTTCCCTCCCTACCATGCAGTAGGTGGAGTGTGCTGGCTCCATACTTGGCCTTCCCTAATAAGATAGGGTGGGACATTGTCTTAGTTTGCTTTAATACCTTTGATAAAGACTATGACCAAAAGCAACCTGAGGAGGAACTAGTTTATTTCAGCTTATAACTCTTAGGTCACACTTCATCACTGAGGGAAGTCAGGGCAGGAACCTGGAGGCAGAAGCTGAAGCCGAGACCATGGAGGAGTGCTGCTTACTGGCTTGCTCCCTGTCAATTGCTCAGCCTGCTATCATCTACTTCCCAGGCTCACCTGCCCAGGAGTAACACCACCTACAGTGGGCTGGGCTCCCCTACATTAAACACCAATCAAGAAAATGCCCTACAGGTCACTCTTGTGGCATTTTCTCAGTTGAGGCTCCCCCTTTCCAGATGATCTGAGCTTGTGTGAAGTTGACAAAAAACTAACCAGCACAGGTAACATTATAGCAAGACAAATGTAGAATTTGAGGCCCTCCACTAGGCCTCTGTTGGCACTGGCAGGGGTGAAGCCATAGTTTTTAGTTTTGTGTCTTCTTGGTCTTCAGTCTGTATTTAAAACTCCTCTGTGTGCCGATGCTGGTTCTTTCCTGGTCCTTTGGTTAACACATTTTAGTTTTGTTATGCTTTATTTATTTGTTTATTTACTTATTCTATACTGAGACAGACTCTTGCTATGTAGCCTAGGCCATCCTCAAATTCAAGATCTTCCTTCTTTGACCTTCCAAGAGTTGGGATTACCAGCAGGAACCATCATACCTAGATCTTTCCTGGTCCTCTGGCTAGGAAGAGCAGGCTTTTCCTGGGACTTTAAAAGTCTGCTCTTGTTGATGCTCTGACAGCCAAGTTCTTTTGAGCTGGAGATCTAGAATGTAGGCATCAAAAAGAAGCCGTTGCCCTTGTGGTTCTTGGATATTGAGGCAAAGCCGTCTTATGCTTGCTTTGTATATAATATCGTAAGTTTGTCCCTAGTAGGACTGACAGGGAAAAGAATGTCTACTCAAATAGAAGTCTCTTAAATTTTTAAAGGGGGCTGGAGAGATGGCTCAGCGGTTAAGAGCACTGACTGCTCTTCCAGAGGTCCTGAGTTCAATTCCCAACAACCACATGGTAGCTCACAACCATCTGTAATGGGATCCGATGCCCTCTTCTGGGGTGTCTGAAGACAGCAATAGTGTACTCATATTTATAATAAAATAAATAAATAAATAAATAAATCTTTAAATTTTTAAAGGTTGCTAAATTATAACAGTTGTATGGCAAAGGGTACATGTCTCACACATGCAGGACCATGACTCTCTGTTAGCAATATAGCCATGTGCCTCAGAAATACAGTCAGGAAACCACACCGCTATCACCCCTAAGAAACCTCTTCATGTTCCCTAGGCCTAAATGCAAAGTTTGCAGTAACATAATTTCAGACAGTATGGGTCTAGAGATGCCTGTTTTCATGTTTCAAAAGAGGGACCTTTAAAAAACACATATAAATACATTCAGCTCTGCCATTCTCCTGCACGGGAAGCAACCATAGCGCCCAGTTATCCTGGCAATGAGCCTCAAACGCCACTTCTATAAAGACTGGCAGCAGCAGCAGCAGCAGCAGCAGCAGCAGCAGCAGCAGCAGCAACGAGTGGACAATTGGTTCAACCAACCAGCATGCAAGATCCACAGACACAAGGGCAGCCAGGTCAAAGAATGGCACACTGTCCTATCAGGCTCATAGTGAGGTACCACAGCAGGGTCTGAGCTGGGAGGGGCTTCAGCCTAGGAGAACTCAGCAAGGTCAGCATCCATAAAAAAGTGGCCCAGATCATTGGCTTCTCTGTGGACTCAAGCAGCCAAAACAAATCCAACGAATCACTACAGGCCAATGTGCTACAGCACCTGAAGCTCACACTGTCCTCCAGAAGGCCTTCTGCTTCCAAAAAGGGAGACAATCCACTGAAGAATTCAAATTGGAACCCCCAGCTAACAGGATCCATGATGCCCATCCTGAGTGTCTACAAAAAGGAGTAGGCCAGAGTCATCACAGAGAAATAGAATTTCAAAAGGCTTTTTTTTTTTTTTTTTTTTTTTTGCCAGTTTTCACATGGCCAGTACCAAATGCCTGACTCTTTCGCATTTCATCAAAAAAGGCCAAGGAAGCCACAGCAAGATGCTGAGAAGACAGAGGAACAAGCTGTTGGAACACTGCAATACATTTTCAGTAAAGCAAAACCAAAACCAAATAAATCCACGGAGAAATGGCTCAACAGGAGGAGGCTCTGCTTGCTGCCGAGCCTGACCACTGTAAGAGCCAGAGAGCCACTTGGTAGAAGATGACGAGGAGAGATCCGACTCCTGCAAGTTGTCTTCTGACCGACACATGTGTGCTATTGCACGTACACACAACTAAACAAATGTACTAAAAATGTTTTAAATACATACATAATTGGACATGCTACCGCACACCTATAATTCTAGCACTTGGGCCACAGAAACAGGAAGATTTTGAGTTCGAGGTGGAGGTCAATCTACGCTCCACACCAAGACCCTTTCTAAAACTACAAAGGCTTATTTATATCTATCATGAACCAGACCCTGGATTTGAGGCCCAACGTTGAAATACACACACACTCAATTGGTCAGGCCCCCCA
>CM052722.1:6261314-6273383 GCA_028551405.1 Uromys caudimaculatus
AAAAAACAAAAAAAAACAAAAAAAAACAAAAAAAAAAAAAAGGGGGGGGGATTAATGGGGGGGAAGACATGGGAGAAAAGCAGATTATGAAGTAGGTAATATGATTAAAAATTAAGCCGGGCAGTGGTGGCGCACGCCTTTAATCCTAGCACTCGGGAGGCAGAGGCAGGTGGATTTCTGAGTTCAAGGACAGCCTGGTCTACAGAGTTCCAGTACAGCCAGGGCTACACAGAGAAACCCTGTCTCGAAAAAACAAAAAAACAAAAAACAAAAAATTATTTGTACAGAAATGTCCTTGTGTAACAGGCCCTCGTGTAACAATAGAATAATAATAAAGAAATACAATGAAATAAAATGCCAGGTTCCTTCTTTGGAGATTCTGATGTGGGAGGTCAGAGGTGAGGATATAGATTCCTATTTTGGAAAAGCTTCACAGTAGAGCCTCACACATGCCTTTGCTTCAGAGCCTGGGGAGGCTCAGGGGACGAGTGCACTGTGGGTCTGCAACCATGCCCACTCTCCTGATTAATAGGCAGCTTTCATTGTAAGTTTAGGGAAATGAGTGGTGGCCTTGGAAGGCAGGGGAGGTGCCTATCCCTTGGGAAAGACCCGATGAAGGGCACAGAAGGACTACTGTGAAGGACACTCACCACAAGGACTCACAGCTCTAGTGAGCCAAGAGACAATCCCGGATATCTTTGGTTTGATGTTGAGGACGCCCCCAGAGCTGTATTTCTTCACTTGGTGGCAAATGGGCTTAAGTGAAGAGCACCCCCAACCCTCAAATTGAAACATGGATCCTGTAAGAAGGACGGGGCAGATGCTAATATTCCTAACTTACAGGCGAAGAATAAGACAGTGATGAGCATCCCCTGCTTACACAGTTAATCCTCAATGAAACCAGGTCACCAAAATCTGCTTTCTACATTACGTACAAACAGCCAGACTGCCTATGTAAGCGGACATGCTTGCCAGGTGTGACGTCCCACACTTGCAATCCAGGCATTTGGGATGCGGAGGCAGGAAGAACACAAGTTCTAGGCCAGCCTGGGCTACAAAGTGAGTTCCAGGCTAGCCCAGACTACATAGTGAGACCTTGTCTAGAAAAATCAAACCAAATAAACCAACAATAAAGATAATCTTCTGTAGTTCATTACTTCATTCTTCCTTTCTTCTTTCTGTTATTCCTTCTTCCCTCCCTCCCTCCCTCCCTCCCTCCCTCCCTCCCTCCCTCCCTCAATTCATCTCTGAGATTTCTTGCTATTACAAATGTAATGGACTTTGGGGTCCCTGCAGCCTTTAAAATCCACCACCCCATGGTGCTGAGACCATCCCTTTACAGCCTGTTCCCTACCTAGTAGAGACTGGGTAGAACAGGGGTACACTGAGGCAGGCCCATTCCTAGGGAACAAGGAAACAGCCCTTTGACCAACAGCTTTTGCTCTAGGGCTCCACACTGGCCTCACCAAACCTCCCTAGATCAACTGTAGTCTGTTGCTTCCACTAAACTTCCTTTTTGTTCTCTCTCCTTCCTAAGATGGACCCTCGCTGAGATCTAAGAGGCCTCCTAGTCTTCCCCCCCTCCCTCCTGCAGTTCCTCTTTAATACATGTCTTGCCTATCTTATCTCTTTTTTGTGCTGTCTTGGAAGAGAAACTAATACCATCTGTGCTGGATAGGCTTTGTCATCTTGACACAAGCTAGATCAGTGGTTCTCACCCTGTCAGATATCCTGCATATCAGATACTTACAATTCATAAAAGTGGCAAAATTAGCAACAAAATAAATGTATGGGGGGCACCAGGCAGTGGTGGTGCATGCCTTTAATCCCAGCACTTGGGAGGCAGAGGCAGGCAGATTTCTGAGTTCGAGGCCAGCCTGGTCTACAGAGTGAGTTCCAGGACAGCCAGGGCTACACAGAGAAACCTTGTCTCGAAAAAAAAAAAAAAAAAAAACTTAAAAAAAAAAAAAAAGGAAAAAAAAGTATTGGGGGGGGTATCACCACAGTATGAAGAACTGTATTAAAGATTGAGAGCCATTGAGCTAGAGTCATCTGGGAAAAGAGGACCTCAACTGGAAAATGCCTCCACCAGACTGCCAGCAGACAAGTCCCTGGGGCATTTTTTGATTAGTGATTGATGTAGGAGGGCCCAGCTCACTGTGAGTGTGGGCAAGTGATCCTGCGTGGTATGAGAAAGCTGACTGAGCAAGCCATGTAAGCAGGGTTCCTTCATGGCCTCTGCTTCAGTTCCGGCCTCCAGGTTCCTGCCCTGACTTCCCTTCCTGATGTAAGCTGTAAACTGAGATAAACCCTCTCCTCCCCAAGTTGCTTTTGGCCATAGTGTTTTATCACAACAATAAGAAAGCACTAGGAGAGCATCCCTCTCTTGCTTCTTCCCTCTCTTACTTCCTTCTTTCTGGACTCTGTGCCAATCATACTGTGTGTACACAGATTAATATTGTCTGGTCTTAGGCTGGGGATGTAGCTAGCTCAGTTGGTAGAGTGTCTGTCTAGCATGCATAAGGCCCATGGTTTTATCCCCAGAACCACCTATATTGGTCATTATGTGGCACACCTGTGATCCCTCAGTACTCAAATCAGGAGAATCAAACTTTCTAGGTCATCCTTAACCTCACGATGAGTTGGAGGCCAGCCTAAGCTACATGAAACTTTGTCCCTTCCCCAAAAAAGTATTATATGCAGTCTGGAGAGATGGCTCCGTGTTTAAGAGTCCTTGTCACTCTTGCACGGACCTGGGTTTAGTTCCCAGCACACACGTGGTGGCTCACTTAGAATCCAGTGTTCTCTTCTGGCTTCTGTGGGTTACAGACACACAAATGGTACAAATCCATATACACAGGCAAATACTCTTGATTCAAAACACAAGCCTAAAGGACTCATTGAAGCCCAGGGTAATAAATGTAACCACAGGCTAAGACATCAGGAGGGCCCAAGAGGAGTAGAGAAACCAAGCCAACTCACAGTGGGAATGGATACAATCCTAGATAAGAGAATGGAAACCATTGGGGTGCATTGAGCTGGCCAGAGGTGATGAAAATGCCCCAAGCTCCCATACTGCCTGGGCCACAGTTTCTACCCAGAGAGCGGGAAAAGAGGCCAAAGAGCTGAACAGGGGTACATGTCACAGAACTTTGAATGCTTCCCTGAGAGTTAGGCTCCTAGCCTGGAGCCAGTGGTTCCCAGTATCGGGCTAGCTATGCTAGGCTACATAATGACCTGGCACCTGATTTTTTAAAAAATCCACCCACATGGAGTCTCCTGCCAGAGGAGAGCGGTTTGGAGATTAAATCTTCATTTTTCTGGCTCTTTTTTTTTTTTCATGAGAATTTGTCCCTCTGTGCTCCAGACAGGGCTAAAGAGTCACTGGAGAATTGTTTGGCAGTTTCTCTTATGTAGTACGGCAACTAAAGCAACAGAAAATATGAGAATCCAGAGACCTGCTGCTCTGCGTTTGTTGTCATTTGTTCGTTTGGTTTCTGGTGACTTAAGAAGTTTTGTTTTGTTTTGTTTGCAAGCGAAGTAAAACAAGGAAGTCCCCACTTACAGTCTTGGACCATGACTTGACTTGACATGACAGTGACAGTCTTGACTCTTTCATGATCACTCCTTGGGAGTAGAGACACGTGACCATCTTCATTTCAACAACAGGAATCCAACATGCAAGCACCCAAGGTGACAGGAGAGTTAGAGGGCACAGTCCCCTACCCCTAACTTGCCTCCATCTTATTCAGACATTTCATGGGAGGATTTCCCTATAGTGAGATGTGGATTTGAATAGGTTTGGCTCCCATAGACTCATGTGTTTGAATGCTTGGCCACAGGGAGTGGCACTATTAGGAGGTGTGGCCTTATTGGGGTAGGGATGGCCTTGTTGAAGGAAGTGCTGTATAGGTGGGTTTTGAGATCTCCTATGCTCAATCTCTGCCCAGTATGGAATGAGAGCCTCCTCTTGACTGCCTTCAGATCAAGGTGTAGAACTCTCAGCTCCTTCTCCAGCACCATGTCTGCCTGCACGCTGCCATGCTTCCCGCCATGACGATAATGGACTGAACCTCTGAAACTGTAAGCCAACCCCAATACAATGTTTGCCTTTATAAGAGTTGCCTTGGTCATGGAGTCCCTTCACAGCAAAAAACCTCTAAGACATGACACTAGCCTTCCTGACTGACTCCTTCCATTTCAGAACCCAGCTCTTCACCATCCTGATCTTGTGAAGCCTAAAACATTGTCCATCTCTGATGTAGGTGGGAAGAAGGTAACTCTAAGAACCCGGTATATTTGACTGGATGTGGTCATGAAAGAGCTTAGGCCCAAGGCATTCGATCTAAGATGAAGGATGGGTAGTCTCTGGCAGCAGAAGTACTGACTGACTGATATGAGCTGCATTAGCAGGCAATGGGGGAGGGGTCTCAAAGGGACAGGGTGAGTCTGAGTTGGCTGATCTGCAGGAGAACTCTCAAACAGGTAAAGTGAGTCCAGGCCTGGTCTGGATACAGGTACTAGGGGCAAAAGTGACCATTGGAAAGACAATAAAAGATGGCCCTACTACAGGGTACAGCGTAGGAAGTGAAGGGGCTGTTGGGTGCTGATGCAAACCTTTGATCCCAGTGACCTAGGAGGCAGAGGCAGGCAGAGCTCTGTGAGTTTGAGGCCAACCTGGTCTACAAAGTGAGTTCCAGGCCACCCAGGTTTCACATAGTGAAACCCTGTCTCATAAACAAAGAAGTGAATGGGAACTCAAGCATTCAAGGTACAGACAGGAAAAGAAAAGAGACTCTCTCTCTCCCTCTCCCTCTCCCTCTCCCTCTCCCTCTCCCTCTTTCTTTCACACACACACACACACACACACACACACACACACACACACACACACACATGATTTCATTATGATATTTCCTACATATATTGTTAGCATTCCTTCAAGACTCTGCCCCACAGTTGCCTGGCAACAGTCAGGTATGTCTGACCCACTATAAAAGGGGCTGTTTGTCCCCTCCTCTCTCTCTTGCTCTCTTGCCTTCTCCTCTCCTTCTGTCCTTTTGTCCCTTCCCCCTCTTTCCCCATTTCCTCTCTCCCCCTTTTCTCTCCATGTGTTCCTGGCTGCTGGCCTCTTCTCTCTCTCTCTCTCTCTCTCTCTCTCTCTCTGTGTGTGTGTGTGTGTGTGCTTTATCTCTACTCCATCCTCAGCTCCCCTCCCCATGCCCCGAATAAACTCTATCCTATACCATACCCTCATGGTGCCCCTGGTCCCTCAGGGGGAAGGGCTGCCTCAGCATGGGGCCCCCAGAGGCACCTCCTTCCCCCGCACCACACTGTGCCTCTACCAAACATATCCTGGCTCCTTCTTTTTTTATAAAACGCAGCATGTATATGATATGTTTTGGTCACCCTCCAGTAATCCTCTCTTACGGCCTGTGCCCTCCCACAGATCCTCTTCCAAGACAGTCCCCCTTCTGTATCTTTCATGTTTTTGGTTTTGTTGTTGTTGTTTTTTAAATCTAGGTTCCTCTAGAATGAGATCATGCAATTTTTGTCTGAGTCTGGCCATTAAGTCCTGACCACGCCAGGTCTCATCTGACTATCGGTGAGCATGACGACCACCAATTCCATCTTTTTTCCTGCAGGTGACATGATTCTGTCCCTCTGTTTGGCTGAACAAAAATCCCTTTGTGATCTCTCGATCTCTCTCTCTCTCTCTCTCTCTCTCTCTCTCTCACACACACACACACACACACACACACACACAAGCGGGGGGAGGATGTGTGTTTGAGCTTACATTAACCATCAGCAGAGGCGACACTGTTACAGGATCATAAATAGCAGTCAGAAATTCTTACCTTTACCCAGCAACAAGGCTTTTGTCCTCCTTTGGTTCTGAAGAGAAGAAAAACAGACAAATAAAATCCTTCAAATATCGACCTACAATACACATCAGCTTAAGAAAGCCTAAATTTGCTTTCCCAAACCTTGCACTCTAATTTAGACGTATCTCTTACCTGATTTTAATGGGATCCTATGTTTTTCTGCTTGCAAAGGAAGTTCGCAATGAAATTATATTCCCCAAATCACATTGTAAGAGACCATAATAAAGGCAAAGACGTGTTTCAGATGGCCTCTCCCTGTGTACCCCGCGGCTTATCATGCTCGGAACACTGGAGAGTAAAGTCCCTCACAGTGCCTCATGCTGTGTCGCTGCAATTGGAAAGATGTCAGAGTATGTCACCAATCGACACAAGCAATGTCCAAATTTATGCTTTCTTAAGCTCATGGTTTTGTAGGTAGATATTTGAAATAAAAGATTGATTTGTAAAAAATGTGACCATATAGCAAGACAAAGGACTACGTGCGGGAATGGGGAATGTTAATAAAACCACTAAATGAACCATTGTTAGCGTTCTCTGTTCATTTCCAGCAGTAGTCATGTGTGTGCTTTTGACGGCTTTTGTGACTTACGATCAAATATCATCCACTCGTGTTTTAAGGACAAATGAATTTGGCTTGGCCACATTGTGAGCCTATACATAAATACCCTTGAGAATACATAAACAGAGCCACGACTAATAGACTTGCTAACTCCTCTGATAAAGGTAAAATGTGCAGGCCGAGATATTTGGGATGGCTCGGTACTTAACTGATAAACGTTGCTAATAAAGCTGCCCCCTGCTGTCCTGAACAGAAATGCAGAGGCTTAAAAAAATCATCAAAGAAGGGATTTTAAAAGCCTACAAGATGGACTCTACAGCCTGCGCTCCCATCAAAGCCGTTTACACGATGAATACTGCTGGCCTGGGTGTTTAAGTCAGTGTCAGGACATACAAATGACAACTATGGCAATTTATTTGAGGCCTACCTGATACTAAAATGTCCCCCCACTTTCCACTCACTCTAGCAAGCTTTAGCATTTAAGGGGTGAGAGGGTGTCAAAATTTAGGGGTGAGGGGGTGTCAAAATTTAGCATTTAGCATTTGGAGGTGAGGGGGTGTCAAAACTTCAAGTAGCCTATACTCAAACTCACTATGGAACTGAGGTTTGATCCCTCCTGCCTCCAACCCCCATTTAGATTTCTGGTTTTGAAAAAAATTGCTGGTAAACTCATTTCATACTTAAATCCAAAAGGTCCTTTTAATATGGCTTAGCTTTCATATACCATATTTGCATTAAAAAGGATTACATGAAATACCATGGAAGTTGAAATAACCACGCTTACAGAAACAGCAAGAGAGGCATTGTTTGGTGCTGCTGTGCCTTGGATGTCATCAGTCCCTCTCAAAGGTTAATTGGGTTGAGAGATTGGTCCCCAGTGTGGCCAAATGGAAGCAGCAGGAGCTTCCCAGAGATGGGGCCTAGATGGGAGGGCCTAGGTTGACAGGGGGTGACTGGGGGTAGTCCTTGCAAGAGGATTATTCTAAAAGGTTGAATCTGACCCCACATGGTCGGTTACTGTGGTTTCTCATCATCATTCCCACGAATGCTCCTGTTGCTGCCATCTGCTATGATGTCAGACAGCTGAGAGGCCTCTTCCAGAGCTGAGCCGGTGACAGAACCATACCCTTGAGCTTCCTGAACTGAGAGTTAAATAAACCGTGTTTCTTTTTATGAATACCCTGCCCTGGCTGTTACACTGCCGTAATGAAATACTCATCTATGTCAACCAGGCATTCTTTGAACATGTGACTTCACTTTACCCTTATAATGACTCTGTGAAATGAGTTACTGCCTCTTGTTACAGTTTGAATATAAAATGTCCCCAGAGACTCATGTGTTAAAAGCCTAGTTACCTTCTGGGGCTATTTTCAGAGGGCACAGAAGCTGTGGGGGACAGCACAGTTGGGTATTTTGTCCTGGCCCCTCCCATCTCTCTTTGCTTCCTAGGCACCACAAGGTGAGCAGCTTTGCTCCCCCTGCCCCTGCTACACACACACACACACACACACACACACACACACACACACACACACACACACACACACACACCTCCGCCGCCGCCGCCGCCGCCGCCGCCGCTGCCGCCCATGACCCTGAAATTTGTGAGACTCTAACGGGCAGAATGAAGATATTCTCGATCTGATCACTGGACTTCTGAAACCATTGACACCAAAGAAACAGGAACACCCCAGCCCCACTACCCAGCAACTTCATGCTGGGAGAAGGAAAAGGCACCAGCCAGAGGGGGAACTTGTCTCCCAGCAAGGGATTTCACACGGTTCTAGCAGCTTTTCAGACCACCTACCAGGATGAGATGGAAGCCCAGAGAAGGGGTTAGTGGTAGATGGGATCCTTGCTTAGACAGACACTTCCTCAGCCCTCTGTGTAAACTTGGGTCTCACTTCAGGACCTCAAAGCCAGACTTGGCAGAGTTGCTGAATCTCTTTGTGCCTCTTCCCAATGTGGCCTCATTGAATAAATCACCTCTTTCTGCTTTCTACCAATAATCTGTGAATGAAACGGGTACAGTTAAAAAACCCCAAGAGCTGCTCTGCTCCGTGGGTGAAAAGGAGAAGTTTATTCCAAACTGCCAAAGCCGAGTCTCAGGAAAGCAGAGAGAAGTGTGTGTGTGTGTGTGTGTGTGTGTGTGTGTGTGTGTGTAAATGTCTGACCTTGGAAAAAGGAATTTCATCTTACTGAATGTGGGTGGCCAAACCTTAGGGCACAGGCTGTGATCCCCAAATTCTACAACAAAACTACAAAGCTTCCCTCCTTTTAAATTATTTCTCTGAGCCATTTGTCTTGGCAACAGAGGTCTGACCAACATATCCCATTTTTGTTGTTGTTGTTGTGTTGTGCAGGGTTTCTATGTGCAGCCCTGGCAATCCTGAACTCTCTTTTTCTCTGTAGACCAGGCTAGCCTCAAACTCACAGAGATCCGCCTGCCTCTGCCTCCAGAGTGCTGGGATTAAAGGCGTGCGCCACCACTGCTCAGCAACATATCCCATTTTAGATGAGAAAACCATAGCATACAGAGCTAAAGAATATTGTGGGTATGGCAAGACAGAATTCAAAGCCGCCATCTCAATAGAAACCCTGATGCTAGTTTGTGATTAGTCTTGGTTGAACCAGAAGAAAGCACTGGCCTAGAATAAGTACCAAACAAATAGGAAAGATTCAACAAGGATTGAATCTGTACTTTTAAAAAATTACACTTTTTGGGGAGGAGAGGGTATACATGTACAACGGTGCACGTACTGAGGTCAGAGAGACCTTTCAGGAGATGGTTCTCTCTTTGCATTATGTGAGTTCCAGGGACCAAACTCAGGTTGTCAGACTTGGCAGCAAGCACCTTTACCCACCGAGCCATTTTGTGGGCCCCTGAATCTGTATTGTTAGGGTTTTGCAGCAGAAAAGTACCTTGGCAGATCCAGAGTCAAGGAATGCCACAAAAATCACATCCTGCAACTGCAATGCAAGATTGTGAAAGGCTGCCTCTGAGCAGGGACGGGGGGGGGGGGGAAGACAGAGAGACAGAGAGAGACACAGACATAGACACAGAGACACAGAGCGGGCTGTGATGGCAGGGACTAAAGGGTCTATGACTCGTGGCAACAATGGAAATGTGTTCCTTTTGGTGGCTGGTGATGATGTGACTGCTGGCGCTGAGTTGCTGAAGGTGGGCTGAGGGAGCACCTGGTTTCTAACATTTTTCCTTTTTTAAAAAAATATTTATTTATATTATGTATTATATTACATTGTAACTATCTTCAGACACACCAGAAGAGGGCATCAGATCCCATTACAGATGGTTGTGAGCAACTTGTGGTTGCTGGGAATTGAACTCAGGACCTCTGGAAGAGCAGTCAGTGCTTTTAACCGCTGAGCCATCTCTCCCTTTTATTTATTATGAAAGGTGAAGAGCCGGGCAGTGGTGGTGCACGCCTTTTATCCCAGCACTTGGGAGGCAGAGGCAGGTGGATTTCTGAGTTCGAGGCTAGCCTGGTCTACAGAGTGAGTTCCAGGACAGCCAGGGCTACACAGAGAAACCCTGTCTCGAAAAACCAAAAAAAAAAAAAAAAAAAAAAAAAAAAGAAAGGTGAAGAAATAGGAAGGGGTGACTGGTAAGGCAGGAATAGGGATGCCATGCTCTTTAAACTACTTCCTGCTGTCTGGGGGTGTCGACACCTTTGGGGAGCCAAGAAAGCTGGGATGTTGGCCGAATCCTGGAAGAGTAGGCTGTTACACTTGCTGTCCAGGCTGTGCAGGACCATCTGGGGATAGGGGTGTGCGGGCAGTGGCTGTGGGGCTGAACCACTTTGAAGCTGCCCAGGATGCAGATTTTGAGGGAACACCCAGAGTTGGCAGGAGGTAAAGTCAAGGTGCTCAGGGGAATTTGTTTTCCTAAGGTATACATTTGAAACTTTTAGGCCCATGGTCTGGTAGTTGGGGGAAGGGAGTCCCAAGACCATGGAAAGCAGGGGTGGGACAAGGGGAAGAGGATCCCATCCTCAGGAATAAGCAGACTAGACGACGGGAGGGGAGACAGGCTGGTGATTGTCAGTACTTATCTGGACTCTATGTGGCCTGAAAGGTGGATTCAAGTCCATTCCCTGAAGCTTACCAGAATGTTTTTAAGTTTACAAGAAGAGATAAGTTTTAGATACATTAGTATTACCATTGTTTGGAATCTGTTCTAAAATCCACATTCTGGAAAATACAGTAGATTCACACCTTTGAGTCATAGTAGAAGCTTGGGGGCCCCAAATGATTTTGGGTTAAAAGCATGACCACTCTTTCCTCTGTCCAGAAGACCGGGTGGATATAGATTGGACAGGCGTTTTTAGCACTTTTCCGTCTACACTTAGAAGACAGCCAAAGGAAGTGTAAAGCCTTGAGCATAACAGTAGCCCATGCTCACCAGAGCAGCAGTAATAGCCCTTAAGTCATTTTCTTTCTTCTTTTTTTTTTTTTAATTTTCTGATACTTTATTTACATTTCCAAAGTTTCCCCTTTCCAGGTCTCCTCTTTGGAAACCCCCATCTCCTCCCACCTCCCCCACCTCTATGAGGGAATTCCCCCTCCCACCCACCCGCCCACCCATTCCCATATTCCCACCTTGACATTCCCCTTTACTGGGGCCTCTAACACCCTCAGGCCCAAGGGCCTCTCCTCGTCCTGATGGCCAACAAGGCCATCCTCTGCCACATATGTGGTCCAAACCATGGGTCCCTCGATGTGTATTCTTTGGTTGGTGGTCCACTCTCTGGGAGCACCGTGGAGCTCAGGCCAGTTGACACTGTTGCTCCCTCCACGAGGCTGGAGACTCCCTCAGTTCCTTCAGTCCCTTCTCCAACTCCTCCATCTGGGACCTCACTCCCAGTCCAGCGGTTACTATAAAATGAAACTTGGGTATTCTGAACTTTTGGGCTAATATCCACTTATCAGTGAGTACATACCATGTTCGTTCTTTTGTGACTGAATTACCTCGCTCAGGATCATATTTTCAAGTTCCATCCATTTGCCTGCGAATTTCATGAAGTCATTGTTTTTCATGGCTGGGTAGTACTCCATTGTGTAAATGTACCACATTTTCTGTATCTATCTTCTGCTGAGGGACATCTGGGTTGTTTCCAGCTTCTGGCTATGATGAATAGAGCAGCAATGAACATAGTGGAGCATGTGTCTTTATTACATGTTGGAGCATCTTCTGGGTATATGCCCAGGAGAGGTATAGCTGGGTCCTCAGGTAGTATTATGTCCATTTTTCTGAGGATCCGCCAAACTGATTTCCAGAGTGGTTGTACCAGCTTGCAATCCCACCAACAGTGGAGGAGTGTTCCTCTTTCTCCGCATCCTCACCAGCATCTGCTGTCACCTGAGTTTTTGGTCTTAGCCATTCTGACTGGTGTGAGGTGGAATCTCAGAGTTGTTTTGATTTGCATTTCCCTGATGACTAAGGATGTTGAACATTTCTTTAGGTGCTTCTTAGCCCTACGAATTTCCTCAGTTGAGAATTCTCTGTTTAGCTCTGTTCCCCATTTTTTGATAGGGTTATTTGGTTTTCTGGAGTCTAACTTCTTGAGTTCTTTGTATATGTTGGATATTAGCCCTCTATCAGAC
>CM052722.1:6273883-6364176 GCA_028551405.1 Uromys caudimaculatus
GCGCGCGCGCAGTGCTAGGAATTGTGTGTGCTCAGCAGTCACTCTAATGATTGAGCTTCATTCTCAGCCCTATGTTAGTTTTGTTAATTCTGTTTTTTCTTTCCCTCCCAGTTTCATCAAGCTAGCACTGACAAGTAAAAATGATATATATTTAGGGTGTTCAGTGTGATGTTTTGATATATGTACACGTTCTGATATGATCACCACAGCTAAGCTAATTGGCATATCCACCGCCTCTCCAACAGCAAGGTGTCATCAGAAGCCTGTCAGCCTTAGCTCTTTTCTGTTCCTTTAGGTTTAATCAGAATGGATGGTATTTCTGAGAAAGAAAGGGCCTGCCCCAGTCACTGGCCCATTATCATTCTCTCAGGATGTGGCTGCTTCCAAGGAAAGCTGGGGCTGCCAGGTAGTCTGTGAGCCTTGAAAACCACTTAAAAAAAAAAAACAAAAAACATGGATTTCTTTGCAGTTGGGCCAAAATCAGGAGATTAAAACTTTCAGGCTCTCTCCACCTTTCCCTGTATGATATTACAGTTTAGAGAAAAGATGCAGTCATATAAATATGGAGACTCAGCTGTGGGGGCATCATGAGACTGGCCTAGAGGACGGGTTTCCGGTGAGCTTGCCTCCAGCAGCCCCTCCTCTGGTATAGGGGCCTCGGGCTATTCTCAGCCTAGCATGCAGTTTTCTTGAGAAAGTTTCATTCTTTTGGTCCCTGTTTAGACTTTCTAACCCTGCTTCTTTGTGGCCTATTTCTTGATCTTGAAGGATTTGAGGTGCTGTGTCATCTACAGGCCGGTGTGAGGTTTCCTGAAATATGCTTGCACTTACACAACTGCTGTGTGTGTGTGTTCACATGTGTGTTCATGTGAAATCTAGAGGTTGATGGCAGATGTCTTCCTCAGGCACTACTCTCTATCTTACAGTTTTTTAAAAAAAATTTGGATATATCATTATTAGGGTATAGTAGTATAGTGTAGTGTGTGTGTGTGTGTCTGTGTGTGTGTGTGAAAGGTGGGGGGGAGAGGAGAGCGCCATGGATACCAGGGGTACTATCTTAGCGGTTCTTCTAGGCTCCGCCCAACAGTTACCTAGCAACAGCCAGGTACTAGCCTGGCTTGTGATAAAAGGACTGTTTGAAAGGACCATTTGTTTGTGTGCTCTCTCTCTCTCTCTCTCTCTCTCTCTCTCTCTCTCTCCTCTCCCCTCTCCCCTCTCCCCTCTCCCCTCTCTCCTCTCCTCTCTCTCTCTCTCTCCATCCCCCATCCCTCCCCTTTTCCTCTCCCCTCCCTCCCTCCCCCCTTGATCTCTCTCTCCCCACTCCCCGTTCCGGTCCCTCCTCTCCTCCTCTTCCCTCCCTATCTCTCCCCTTGATCTCTCTCTCTCTCTCTCCCTACATGTTCCCAGCCCGGCCTCTTCCCTTCTTTCTCTCTCCTCTCTGTGTCTTTCTCTGTCTCCTTTCTTTCTCTGCCTCTACTCCCTTCCCCACATGCCCCTTCTCCACACCTCCCTCCCATGTCCCAAATACACTTTATTTTATATTAGACCAGTCATATGGCTGGTACCTGGGGGTACCAGCTAAGGCACACATAGAAAATGTTTAAGAAGCTCTGCCCTGGAAGATGGCCACCCCTCCTTGTGCAGGCTCTCTGTGTTCTTGCCTCAGGGGAACCACAGGAATCCTCACCATGTGCTGCTGGGTCTAAGAGTAGTAGGGTAGAGAGGTGACCCTTATTTAAGACCTTCTGGCCTATTAGCACAGTCTAAACCACTGCTTCTCAACCTTCCTAATGCTGCGACCCTTTAATACAGTTCCCCATGGTGTGTTGAACCCCAACCATAAAATTATTTTCGTTGCTACTTCATAACTGTAGTTTTGCCAACATTATAAATCGTAACTTAAATCTGTGCTTTCCGATGGTCTTAGGTGACCCCTGTGGAAGTGTCATTTGAGCCCCAAAGTTGCAACCCACAGGTTGAGAACCACTGATCTAAAGTGGGACAATATTCACAGCATTTCTTGCCACACTTGTATCTCAAATGGAGATGAGGAGCCCCACTCTCACCCCCTACCCTAGCCAGAATTCCTTGGTTTCTTCACCCAGATATGAATGCAGCCACTGTCTGAAGGGTGGACACTGAACTCAGTGGCAGGGGGCTTGGCCTGCCCTGAGAAGCTCTGGGTCCCATTCCCAGAACCTCAAACAAAATCAAAACCAAATTGCTGCCGAAGAACAACCTTTTGGTTGGTGATCTATTCAGAACTAAGCTGGGAGTGTTCAACTTGAGCCTGGAGAGTACGGATCGGTGTTTATGATCACAGCTCTGGCCTTGCTCTCTGATTTTAAAATGGGGATGAACTCAAGGAATGGACACTCTGTTACGTGGCCATGATTGGTACCAACTTGTGATTTACTTAACAGGAGTTGGTGGGAAGTTTTGGTTTAGCTCCTCACTTTCCTCTCAATACATATATTCATATAATCATGGAAATTGCATAATATAGTTTGAATTGCATAATTATGGAGAGTCAGCTATGTGTGGTAAATCTGGTACTGTGGAGTCTTTATTTCAACTCTTTTCCTGGTTGGAGCACAAAGGACATTTTTCAGTTAATTTCCTTGGTCTGGGCTTCGTTTGCCATCTCTCTAGCATAAAGAGATTGATGTGTTTTCTAGGAGATGCTGGGTTTTCATTTTTAGACTCTAGGCAGTCTGGTAGCCACAGCCCAACATTCCGTGCCTGGCGGCTTAAGTTTCAGCTCCTTGCAGACAGGTCTGGATTTCTGTCACTGAATGTGATTTCTACCCCCTACTTGTGATGTACCCCTAGCCCCACCCTGAAGAACTTGGTTTCTTTGTGGGTAGTGGCTTCCATGATAAAGCAATATATCCTTCCCCAGGAGAGGCTCTGCATTCCTTGCTGGAGGAGGTAGGGAGCCAGGAGCCTTACACTGCAGGGTAAACGGAGCTGGAGCTGAGCCAAGCTCGCAGGGAATTATTCCTCTGCTCAGTCATTTCGAATTGAACTGCATCTGCAGAGACGGACAGAGTCCTTTAGCCTCATTTGCTGGGGATATTTATTTATTTTATTTATTTGCCTGCCCAGTCTGCAGCCACTGTGCTTTTACAACTGGTCATGTCAAGCTCCTTAGAGCCTAAGACACAGTAAGGAACACATTCTCTCTTACCCTCCCTCCCTCTCCCTCCTCCTCCTCCTCCTCTCTCCTCTCTCCTCTCTCCCTCCTCCTCTCTTTCTCCCTCCTCCTCTCTCCCTCCTCTCCCTCCCTCCTCCCTCCCTCTCTCTCTCTCTCTCTTTCTCTCTCTCTCACACACACACACCACAAACACACACATACCACACAAACATACATCACACACACACACACACACACACACACATGCGACAGAGGGAAAGAAATAGCTTAACAAAAAGCTATTTGTTCTGTGATTCTTGTTTTTCTCTTTTCCGATTAACAGAAAAGAATTGACTGGATCTGTGGGCTCAGTTGTTAGAGAGCTTGCTGAGACTTCACAAGGCTCTGGGTCCCACCCACCCCAGCATGGGAGCCTGATGTGGCAGGGCATGCTTCTAATTCCGCATGCAGGACAGAAAGGCAGAAGATGAGGAATTTAAACTTCAGGGTCAGTATGGTTTACACAAGACCTGTCTTTTAAAAAAAGGAGGTGGAAGAAGAAAGAGAAAAAGAAATGATTGGTACTCATTTAACACAATTTTCCCCACTCTGTAGACCAGGCTAGCCTGGAACTCACAGAGATCCACCTGCCTCTGCCACCGGTGAACTGATATCAAAGGTGTGCACCACCACACCTGTACCCAGCTGCAGAGATCTGAAACCTTCCTGATGAGTTTTGAGTCTTACTCCTACAAACAGAGTTTTGGAGTTCGTCCTCAGATAGTCACAAAAGTCAAGAAAGTTTTCACTGTCACAACTCCGTTTGCTTCTTCTTCTGTAATTTGCTTTCCTATTTCTACAGTCAGCTTTCTGATATTCCTTTTCCCTTTCAAATCAAGCCCTTGCTGATAGAAGGCGGCTTCCCTCCCGTCTGTGTGCCTTCTTCAGAGACCACCTAATACACAGTGACTCTTTTGTTCTCTCAGTCATTTCGTCACAGTTGTGTATCAGTCACAGTCCAAGCAGATGACACACTCCAAATGGGTAATTTGAGAAGAATCAAGTAAGGATTATTCATTAAATGTGGGCAAGGGCTAGGGAAACCACTAGAGACCCATTTGGCATCACTAGGCACTGGAGAACCTGGAGCTAGAGAGCTGTACAGGGAGGTGCCAGACAGCAGCTATAGGTGTTGGCCAAGACGTGGGGCCATACTTAGATGCCAATGCCCCAAACAGAGGAAGGAATCGAATGTCCCCATCCCTCCTCCTCCTCCTCCTCCTCCTCCTCCTCCTCCTCCTCCTCTTCCTCCTCCTCCTCCCCCCCTCCCCCCCTCCATCCCTTTGTTGACCTGCTGAGGATCCTGGGGGGGGGTGTGGACACCCACTTAGAGCCAAAGGCCACGAAGAGTCTGTTGGTAGACTCCACAAAGCTGGAAAGCCAAGAGAACAGAGACAACATTTTCTGTAACTAGAATCCACAGCTGAACACAGTCAACACTCTTTCCTTTCTTAAATTCGGTTTTCCTTGGAGTTAATAATTGGCTCTTTTTCTTTTAAAAACGTTTTTCAATTTCTGTCTCTCGTGTTTCAAGTGTAAGTTGTGGTTTTCTTTCTTTCCTCTTCACCAAAACTATTCATCCTTTTTTCTCCTACTCCCCAAGGCAAACCTTTTCTCTTCTCAGAACGAATTCTTCTTGTACTTTGCATGCATGAGGGTAGTGTTGTCCTGACCAGGGCAGGACTGTTCCAATGTACAAAAGAAAATTACTGTTCTGATAGAGATCGCCGCACTGCCAGCCCCCAAGCCCCCGAGAGAGTTGCATCATCATTTTGACTAACCCAACATCGAACATCATTATAATTCTCTTCCCCTCCCTTCTTTTCTCCTTCTATCTTCCTTTTCCTTATTTCCCCTCCCTCCATCCCTCCATCCCTCCATCCCTCCTTCCTTCCCCCCTCCCTCCCTCCCTTTCTTCCACTGTTGAGAATAGAACCCAGGGTTTCATGCAGAACAAAGCCTATACTCAGCCCTGAGCTACCTCCCAGCCCCTCTGGGCTCCTCTGTTATTCACAGCATCCAGATTTCCGAAGAACCCATTGCTCACTGGATCTGTCTGCAGTGCTTGCACCCTGCTGGTCTGGGTCCACTGTCACCCTGGGAGCTCCCATCAGCGCCCTGTTGAGTTACAACTCCTGCTCTCAAGGATTTTTCTTCCTTGCTGGAGCAGCTCTGCTAGCTCTTGAGGACTTGGTGCATGGGAGGTCAAGTTTTTGAGATTGTTTATCTAAACATGTTAATTAGTCTCATTAGTGGATTTTTTTTTACAGATCTAGAAATCTCAGTTTGAATTCATTTTCTTGGCATTTTTTTAAATATTGGTTTTTGTTTTTAATGATGTTATATGTGTGGAGGAGGAGGTGTGCATTGCACATGGAACTGGAATTACAGGCAGATGTGAGCCACTGGATGTGGGGGCTGGAAAGCACTCAACCACTGAGCCGTCAATCCAGCCAGCATTCATTCTAAGGCAAGTCCTCTGCTAACTGAATGGCAGCTCTAGGCCTTCTTTTGTATTTTTTAAATTAACTAATTAAAAAAATATTTTGAGACAGAGTCTCATTGTGTAGCTCCAGCTGGAACAAAGCTCCACCTGCTTCTGCCTCCTGAGGGCTGCCGGCTTGCTTTGCTTTTTTCTTTTCTTTTCTTTAAATCTCTAGAGGACTTTTCTTATCCCTTAGGTGTTTTTCTGCCGTTGCAATATCATCTCCTATTTCTCAGAAAATATCAACTACTGAAGTGGCTACATCTCTCAATGGAGTCTTTTTCTTCCAAATGATTTTATCTTCAATGTTTTGTGCTCTGTGTTGATGTAGTGGGTTTCCTGTGGTGTCTAGTAGTCCCAGGTTATAAGATTATAACCTAAGAACAGGATTAGAAGAGAGTCTGATGAGGACTGTTAGGTGTGACGTTCACTGAAATCCAGTTAGACCACTATTCTGTCAGCACCTAAGAAATGCAGCTTTTTGGCATGCTGATGATGGGAGAACTGGTGGTATCTTCCAGTGGGCAGCACTGGGAGATGAGGGCTGAGGGTCACTTCACCCTCAATTACTCCTTATTCTTGACGTAGAATCCCTCGCTCAGCAATGATTAATATATCCCAGTCAAGAGACAACACCCTTTACACACACACACACACACACACATACGCTTGCGCTGCAGGGGTCCGGGGAGCCGTTATGTCTCTGAGGCTGGGAATCTGGATGCTATGGCTCCTGCCACACACACAG
Source organism: Uromys caudimaculatus (assembly GCA_028551405.1). NCBI lineage: Eukaryota > Metazoa > Chordata > Mammalia > Rodentia > Muridae > Uromys > Uromys caudimaculatus. The sequence goes on from CM052722.1 coordinate 6,280,313, forward strand.
TGTCAATAATTACTGTTTTGTCTTCTGGCTCTAATCCACCCTTTTCTGTTTGGCTTTGTGCTGGCTGGGCGGAGTCGGCTGGCCGCATTGATTTTGCTGGCTGTTCCTTGCTAGACTTCACCCGTAGAGGGCAGTAGAGGGAAGCAGGCCGGCTGGCAAAGGATAGAAGAACCAGCTTCCCACTCCAGCCTGCCGCAGCCCAGCCTGGCTTAAATACTCCAGCAGCTGCGTTTCCCTGCAGCAAGGCAGTTTTGCAGTTCTTGAGCCGCATTATCACGTCCTCACCCCAGGGACATTTGAACCTGTGCGTGCACCAACACCATGCTTTGGGGGCACAGGGAAAAACCTACATTCCAGTCCTTTGGGACCCTTCTCTGACCTACTAGATTTTGTTTTGTTTTTTTTAAAAATAATTCCACCCTCTTTTCTTTGTTTCCTCAGCCTTGAGGCTGATCACTGCCTCCATGATACCTTCTCAGAGTTCTCTTTGTGTGCTTTCAATTCCTACCTAACAACTTCGTAACTAGTCAACTCATCAATTTAATACATTAGTCAGTACGCTGAATTCCTTCTGTTCAGCTCGGGGTGTCCGTCAGCAGCACTTGTCGGGTGCTACTGTGGCCCTGGGTTCTCCCCGAGGCAGTGTCTTGCTTACACTGCTTCTGTCTTCAACGAGATTGCACTGACCCAGCTGTTTCCAGTATGGCTTCTTATTTTCCAGTTTCACCTACACCCCAGTTTCATAAGCTAGGGTTGCCCCCCCCCCCCAATCCAGAGCCGTTCTGAAACTTAACAAAAGACATCAGTTTGCTTCCTCGATTCAGCCTTTGTGGTTTATTTCCCTATGTGTTTTGCATCTTCGCCCCCAAAGTTCTGTTGCTGTTTACTATCCCAATCTATTTGGCCCTTTGGAGTTTTGCTTTTTAAAAAAAAAAACAACAAAAAAACCAACTAGTTTACTGTCAGCATAATGAAGTCTGATGGAGAGGACCCACTGTTACTATTATTATTTTCTTTTCATTAAAAGCATACAGGTATGATGGTAATTCAAACTTGCAGTGAGGACAGTCGGCTACATAGTGAGTTCAAGGCTATCCACTACCAATGGTGAGACCATGTCTCAAAACTAAATGAAAATAGGGGATGGTGAGACGGTTCACCAGGAAGAGCGTGCTGCTCTTGCAGAGGTTCAGAACTTGGTTCTCAGTACCTATGTCTAGCTCACAGTCACCTGTAGCTCCAGCCTCCCCCGTCCTGTGTGTGTGCACGTTCAGCACGTTCACACAAATAAACATAAACCTTTAAAACTAGAAGAGCAAATGACCAAGCCAGGTGTGGCATGCACACCTGTAATCCCAAGGCTTGCAAAGGCAAATCCAGCAAGATCTTGAGTTTGAGGATAGCCTGAGCTATTCAGCAAGACCCTGTCTGAATAAAACAAACAAATGAATAAACAAATGGCCAGAGTAGGCAATTTTCATTTTAAAAAAGAATAACAGGGCTGGGCTTGGGGGCACACACCTTTTTGTTTTGTTTTGTTTTTCGAGACAGGGTTTCTCTGTGGAGCCCTGGCTGTCCTGGAACTCACTCTGTAGACCAGGCTGGCCTCGAACTCAGAAATCCGCCTTCCTCTGCCTCCCAAGTGCTGGGATTAAAGGTGTGAGCCACCACTGCCCGGAAGTGGCACACACCTTTAGTCCCAGCAGTTGGGAGGCAGAGACAGGCGGATCTCTGAGTTCAAGGCCAATCTGGTCTATCCTGTGAGTTCCAGGACACCCGGGGCTATGTAGAAAGACCCTGTCTCAATAAACAAACAAATCAATAAATAGCTAAAAGGAACGACATCAAACCTGGAAAATATTCCCTGACAAATTAGGACAGTGGTCTGTTCCAGGCTAAGGGAATAGAGCAGAGACCAGGAGGAAGTGCACAGGGAATTTCTACTGGATTTCTCAGTCATATATGAGTACACATATAGTTTGCACATGAAATATTTTACAACACGTGTTGTGTGTATTATGTGTCTCTGTGTGTGTTGTGTATGTGTGTGTTGTGTGTGTATGTGGCAGTCAGAGGACTCCCCCCGTTAGAGGCAGAATCTGTTGGTTGTTGCTCTGCTTCATCCGTCAGGCTTGAAGCTTCCAGGATTTGTCTCCCTCCCCCATCCCACAGTCGGGTTGCTGGGATGACAGCTGTGCACCTGACTTGCCATTAGCTCTGGGTGTTGCACTTAGGTCGTCACACTTGTATGATGGTGAGCACACCCACTGAGCCATCTGACCAAGCCCAGATTCCAGTTTTTACAAAGGTTAAGCTCAGTGTACAATCAAATCAGTTATTCAGAGGGTATAAATTTGGCTTTAGTCAAACAGGAGTTTGTTTTAGACGGGTCTAGAACTTGTTATGTAGCCCAGGCTGGCCTTGAACTTGCCATCTTCCTGCCTTTATTTTCTAAGTGCTGGGATTTCAGGCACGTGCCACCATGCCTGACTAGGATTTGTTTGTTTGTTTTTGTTTTGGTTGCACTCCAGTGTATTGTGTGTATGCTGTGTATGTAGGTAGCCATGACAATGCACACTCACCGAGGCCAGAGGAGGACAGCAGGTCTCCCACTCCATCACTCTTTACCTTATTTCCTTAGAGACAGGGTCTCTCACTAAAGCTGGAGCTAGGCTAGCTGCTAGCATCCCTTGTCAACCCTCCTCTCTCTTCCTCCCACCATAGTGCTGGGGTTTCGGGCATGTGCAGCCATACCCAGCTATTTATATGGGTGCTGGGGATTTGAACTTGGGTCTTCATGTTTGTGCAGAAACTACTCTTATCCACATTTTCCCAGCCCTTAGGGGTTTGTTTTTCTTACATGATTTTTCTTACAGGTTCAAGGGAAGGCAGGCCAGGGGCGACACACAAACTCTTTGGTGTCCTAAGCACTCAAGGACCCTCCCAGTTGTTATGAGTTTATGTTCAGCTTTGATCTTTAATGTGACCACTTTACTTCTGAGTATGACCTGCCTGTTCCTAAAGAATGAGAGGGGCCAGGACCAAGGCAGCTGAGGGGCCCCAATGGGAAGGTCTCCTGAGTGACGCCAACAGCAACTTTTCTTTCTCATAGCCTTGTCGCAGGCCTCTCCCAAGTGAAGAGGTCTGGAAAAGTGACAGTGTTACCTCAGCCCCATTAGGAACGAGGCTTGGGAAAGGGAAGTCTCTTTGAACTTCTCAGGTCCAGGGAGAAGCAGGAAGGGTTCTCTTCCCTCCAAGATTGTGAAGTGGCAGAGTGGGCATTAGGTGGGACACGAAACTGTGTGCTGCTCTGGCCAAGCAAACTGTGTGCTTTTGGCTACAGACAGACAGGATAGCATTACACTTAGCTTTAAAAGCATTTATATGGAAGTTAGCAAAATGGCTCGGGGAAGGTTGCTTGCTACTGAAACCTGATGGTCTGAGTCCTGGAACTCATGTGGTGGGACAAGAAAAACTACTCTTGCAAGTTGTCCTCTGACCTCCACACACACACACACACACACACACACACAATTTTAAACCCTGGCCTTTATTAACTCATAAAGGTAGATGGTTCCAGACTTGATTGAGTCAACATTATCCAGGACTGTTGCTTTGGGGCTTCATGCTAGTGCCTTGTTATCACAAAATGGCATTGGAGGATGGGCAGAAAATGAGAGGAATGTTTCCTGTCTTCTTTCCTATCCTACAAGTGAGCAAAATGCCTCCCAAAAATTCCCAGAGGCACACGACCCCTCCAATTTCATCAGCCTACGTTGGACTACACACCCATGGTTAAATTAACAGACAAGAGCCATGGACTCACTCTAGTTGTCTGGAAGTTGGGATGGTCTGGGAGGGCGGACTGGGTGACACCTTTCCAAAGAAGGTGATTCTAGGGGAAATGGATAGAAAGCGGCTAGGGAGCCAACAGTGGCTGCTGGATTTGATCATTCTGATGTACTGTGACCATAAAAAGTATTAGGGCATCCATGTAGCTGAGAAATGGAAGCAACCTGGATGCCTGGCAACAGATGAATATAGGAAATGTGGTCCATATGTACAATGGAATTTTATTCAACCATAAGGAAAAATGAAGTCATGACATTGTATGTATGGAACTGGGGATTGTTAGGCAAGGCCAAGCAAACCAAAGTCGGAAAGACAACACATGTTTGCACCTATACTTGAACTCTAGATGGGTGTGTGTGTGTGCGTGTGTGCATATGTAAGTCATAAAACTAGAAAGAGGGGAAGACAAGACCTTAAAGGATGGGTAGAGGGGAAAAAGAGGAGAATAGAATGCGTGTGAGGTGAGAACAGAAGAGAGCTATTTGGAGGAGGAAGGGGACTCGCAGGAGGAGGTGGGGGTGGAAGATGGGCCTGGGAGAGGAGGGGCAATAAGAAGGTTCTTATTGCTGCTAATTTTAAAAGAAAATTGCTGCTAATTTTAAAAGCTGAAAGGACACCTGGGCGGGATGGTGCACTCTGGAGACAGAAGCAGATGGAGCGCTGTGAGTTCAAGGACAGCAAAAGATATTACAAAGAGAAACCTTGTCTCAAAAAAACAAAAAAACAAAAAAACAAAAAACAAAAATAAAAACTAATCAACCAACCAACAAAACCAACAAAACCCTGAAAGGACAAACACAGGACTGGGAAGGTTTAAACAAAGGGCTTGCTTTCCTGACCCTTTCATATGCTCATTCCAACCTTGGGCAGAGAGCCTTATTTAACATTTTAAATTCTTTTTTTTGTTGTTTGTTTGTTTGGTTTTTCGAGACAGGGTTTCTCTGTGTAGCCCTTGCTGTCCTGGAACTCACTCTGTAGACCAGGCTGGCCTCGAACTCAGAAATCCACCTGCCTCTGCCTCCCGAGTGCTGGGATTAAAGGCGTGCGCCACCACTGCCTGGCTTTAAATTCTTTCAATTTACACTAGTCTTCCTCATCTGTGGTTTCATGTTTTCATTCACTCTTAGTCAATGGGCAATTATAAAAACCAGCAATTCATAAGTTTTAAATTGCATGCTGTGTGATATGATAAAAATTTGCAACTGGATGCCGAATATAGTGGTGTGTGCCTTTATCCCAGCACTTGGAGGTAGGTGGAGCTCTGAGTTTGAGGCTAGCCTGGTCTACACGGAGAGTTTCTAGGCCATCTGGGAGCCAGGATTACATGATGAAATTGTCTTAGAAAAATGCAACTATCCTGCTCCACCCTGCCTAAGGATGTGAGTGATTCTTCTGTCCAACACATCCATGTTGTATGCTTTGCCCACCCATTAACTGCTTAGCAGCTTTATGAGACCTACTGCCCCAGTACCTCAAGTGTTTGTGTTCAAGTAAGCCTTGTGTACTAGCCTAATACTCCATCGCCATGCCTAGGTCATTCACTCCATTTCACCATGTAGACATTGTTTCATGTCACATTATCACAAGAAGGGTGAGGGGCTAGGGATGTGGCTGAGCTGATAGAGTGCATGCACACAAGCCTGAGATCAATCCTAGCATGGCAGAAACTAGGTGTGGTGGTGAATGTCTAACCCTAGCATTCTGAAGATGGAAGCAAGCTCAGGTATTCAAGGTCATCCTCAGCTACAAATAAAGTTCAAGAACAGCCTGGTCTATGTAAGACCTTGCCTTAAAAGGGAGTGGGTGGGTACATTAGTACAGTACAATAAGATATCACCACAAGTGTTTATGTTTAGGAGAGAGCATAGTATGTGTAAGATTCAGTACTATCTACATCAGGTCCCCACAAGGATCTCGTTGCATCCTCTTCTGATAACTGGGTTTAACAGGGGGCCATTTCAAACTGCCTTTTGCTATCCCCCTCCCTAATCCTTTATACTGAAAAGCCCTTCTTCTGGTACTAGTAACCCACCAATAAAAAGGAAAGCCACACCGGGCAGTGGTGGTGCACGCCTTTAATCCCAGCACTTGGGAGGCAGAGGCAGGTGGATTTCTGAGTTCGAGGCCGGCCTGGTCTACAGAGTGAGTTCCAGGACAGCCAGGGCTATACAGAGAAACCCTGTCTTGGAAAAAAAAAAAAGGAAAGCCACTTCCCTGGATGAGGGGAGCCAAACTAGTGTATGGACTTCTGACTAGGAGCATGAACTCCTGCTCCTGGTCTCTAGACTTCCAATTGTCTCCTATAAAAGCTTTTCAAACTGGACACTCTCTGAGATGGAGATCTAAGACAAAGTATCTCTTCCTCTAGTCTTCAGCACAGGCTTTGAATAGGCCCATTGCTACCAACTTCTGTCTCCAACTGAGCCAAGAACAATACAGACTTCCATGGTTTAGGTGGCACACGTAAGAAAGAACTACACTGAGCTGAATGATTGTATATCCAAGTTCCCACTGAGGGGGACCAGTGATGGCTCAGGCAGAGGGGATCCAACTGCTCACGGCTAATGAGAAGTGGTCTTGGGGGCTGGAGAGATGGCTCAGCAGTTAGGAGCGCCGACTGCTCTTAGCCGCTGGTTGTGAGTTCAAATTCCAGCAACCACATGATAGCTCACAACCATCCATAAGAAGGCAGCTATAGCGAGCGGGGCAGGAGCAAGAAGGAAAAAGTGAAGACAGCTAAAGTGTACTTACATATAATAAATAAATAAGTAAGTAAGTAAGTAAGTAAATAAATAAATAAATAAATAAATCTTTTTTTAAAAAAAGAGAGAAGTGGTCTTCTGGACTCCAGGAAAGTCCCAGCAACTGTCTGGAACCATTTTACACATAACCAGAGGCTTTTCCCTCTCTTTCCTACTGAGGCCTGGGCTGCATATCCATGCTCTGTGTTGATGGAAGAAAGGGGTCTTAATGCTCTCATTTGGTTTGATTGTTTCGGGTTTCTTTCTTTTGGTTTGGTTTTGAGCCAAGAAGCTCCAAATCCAGCCCCAAGTTTGAAGAATACTCATTTGTTTGCTTCCTGGATTTAGGGATCCAATTGGGTGGTAGACTTGGAATGCACACCAGGAGATCTCTCTCAATTCCAGGATGAGTTATTCTGCCACATGGACAGGTGAGCTGAGCTAGCTTCACTATTTGAAGACTTGAACAGCTTTGTGGACATTCCTAGGGTTGTTTTGTGGGTTCCTGGTAATGTAAGATTAGCCTTACAGGGCTAACACTCCCAGAAGTGTGTTTGGTTGGTGAGATATTACTTACATGTTGGCTTTCCCTTTCGCTCGCAGCCGCTTATTATTCTAGACTGGGGAGAGACCTCCAAAGCAAGTAGATCTGCTTCTTTGACAAGCAGTTCCACTGAGGTCAGAAAGGTCCTTGGCTCTGTCAGCAGTTCTGCCTTGGCCCGAAGCCAGAAACGTATGAATCATAGGCACTGGTTTGTGTCTTTAAAAAGAAAAACAACCTTTCTCAGCACAGCTACCTAATGAGCATGCCAGCAAGCTTTCAGTGATCAGATACTTCACTGCCTCTTAGAGGTGTTTGTGGGAACCCCAGACTTGTCAGCAGGATGGAGAGGCTTATGGATATAGCTCGTGGGGACCAGTGGTTGGACCACCTGGACTGCTCAGCCCACCTCGCCATATCTCCGCATAGTCACTTCCAAAACCAAAGTATGTTCTTAAATGTCTCTCCCTACTCCCACCCCATTTCTCTCTGGACTTCGCACCAGCTGAAGCTCATCATTCCCAAATAGCCCATGCGGCCCATGGACATGGTAGAGTTTTGATGATACAACTGTTATATGAAGCTTGCCTACCAGTTTGTCAAAGATCAAGAAAATGAGATCTCTCTCTCTCTCTCTCTCTCTCTCTCTCTCTCTCTCTCTCTCTCTCTCTCCCCAATATTTTTTATTTTATTTCATGTGCATGTTCACCACATATGTGCCTACAGGGATCAGAAAATGGCATCAGATCCCCTGGAACTGGAGTTACAGACAGTTGTGAGCCACCATGTGGTTGCTGGAAATTGAACCAGGACCTCTGGAAGAGCAGCCAGTGCTCTTAGCTGCTGAGCCATCTCTCCAGCCTCAGGAATGTGATCTTTTATATAGGCTTTCATACTCTCAAATAATTTTTTAAAAAATATTTTTTTTTTTAACAAAGAGAGAGCTAGAGCAACGATTTAGAGAGGAGGGAATGTACATGAGTCATCTCCTAGTTAGTAAAATCCAGGAGAAAAATAAAATGGGAAAAGCCATTTTTAACATGGTTTCACTCTACCCCAGTTGGCATAGTGACTGTGGCACAGGTCCTGTGGATTTAAATAGCCTCCTACTGGGCCAGAGTGCCTGTTACAACTTCAGTGTGGGCATGACCTTTTTCTCCTGCCCTCTTGCAAATCTAAATTTGTTTCTCTTCTTCTTGATCATCACCACCTGTGTCTTTAAAAGTAGAAACTCCAGGACCTGGAGAGATGCCCCAATGGTTCCGATTACTAACTGCTCTTCCAGAAGCAGGGAGAACATAAAGGACTTTTAATTTAATCAATTAATTACTTTTATAGTTGAGACAGGATCTCACTGTGTAGCCCTGGCTGGCCTGGAACTCACTATGTAGACTAGGCTGGCCTCAAACTCTTACAGATTCTCCTGCCTCTGCCTCCAAGTGCTGGGATTGAAGGTGTGTGTCACTATGCCTGGTACTTTTTATTTTTTAGATTTATTTTTTATTTTATGTGTGAAAGTGTTTTGCCTGCACACATATATGTGTGTGCATCACACGTGCGCCTGGTGCCGAAGGAGATACTGGACCTCCTGGGACTGGAGTTGCAGATGGTTGTGAATCACCATGTGGGTGCTGGGAACTGAACGTGGGCACCAAGAATAGCAAGTGTTCTTAACCACTGAACCCCTATGGTAAGGAACTTTATTGGCTCTTCTGAGAAGACACATAAGGGTGTGACCACCCAGTGGAAGGGCCCTAGCAGGCCCGAGGGATTAGGGAAGGTGAGGTTAGGTGGCCCACACGAGCCCTGGCATCCAGGAGAAAGGCTGAATCTACATAGGCAGATTTCTGACTTTTGTGTCATCTTTTCTACAGGCAAGGCCAAGAGAAAAGGAGAGCTTTTCTCCCTCTAGTTCCAGGACAGCATAAAGAATCCCGTCTCCTCCGTCTCTTTGGTTTGCAGGTGGGGAGTGAAGGGGAGGGCATGGACTGCTGTAAGTCAGAATGTTTGATTCCTGGAATGGCTTGAGAGGCTCCTGTTTGTCCTGAAAACCTGCAGGGGAAGATCCCCAGACATTCCCTCCCTAAGCAACACAAAACCCCTTCAAAACATGGATCCCAGCAGTAGCATAGAAGGGTGCAGTTTTCAGGAAGAGCGACCCTTTTATGAAGATGGGAAATTGAAGTGAGGAAGGCTTGGATTTATGCTAACCTCAATTGGGAATATATAATATTCCTAAATCAGTGCTTTTAACGCTAGAGCAAGCTCTTTCTAAAGTAGTGAGTTCTGTGTGTTCTCGGGTTAAATGGGCATAATGACTGCTCTTTGCCCTACTCATCCAGGGCTTATGTTAAGTTGTGAAAAGGAGTTTCCCATGGGGGGTGGTGGTTAAAGGATCTGAAGGATCAGATTGTCAAGTAGCATTTTAAAACTCTCTTAAAGAGACATTTCCAGACTGGCAGTGCTGACATATGCCTGTAATCTCAGCACTCTGGAGGCAGAGACAGGCAGATCTCTGAGTCTGAGGCTAGCCTAGTCTACATAGTGAGTTCCAGGACAGCCAGGGCTACACAAAGAAACCTTGGTGTGAGTGTGTGTGTGTGTGTGTGTGTGTGTGTGTGAGAGAGAGAGAGAGAGAGAGAGAGAGAGAGAGAGAGAGACAGAGAGACAGAGAGAGAGACAGAGAGACAGAGAGAGACAGAGAGGGGAAGAAAGAGACTGACTCAATTTCAGCTCCACTGAAAGAACACTAAGAACCCTCTGGAAGAACAGCCAGTGCTCTTAACCACTGAGTGATCTCTCTAGCCCTATAATTTTTACAAGCTGAGATAGAATAGAAATTTAAGGGAACATGAGTAAGGAAAATGCCCCTCACTCTCCAGAAGCCGGTTTAAGTCTCTCACTGGTTAAGTGTCAAGAATTTCAGGATGTGCTGGGCAGTGGTGGCACATGCCTTTAATCCCAGCACTTGGGAGGCAGAGACAGGTGGATTCCTGAGTTCGAGGCCAGCTGGTTTACAGAGTGAGTTCCAGGACAGCCAGGGCTACACAGAGAAACCTTGTCTCGAAAAACCAAAAAAAACCCAAACAAACAAACAAAAAAAAACAAAAAGAATTTCAGGATGGTTGACCAAATTGCCCGCAAAATTTCTCGAACAAGATTATGAACTATGTTTCCAGTCAAGATATACAGTCTTGACCTCAGTGTGACCCACATATACTGAGAATTCTTCTGGTATTTTTTCTGACTTACAATTTTATTTTACTGGTGCTTCTTTCATATCTGTAAACCCGTGTGAAACACTTCAATTTCACCATAAAATCTCATCTATAAAAGAAAAATCTTCAGATGGACATAAATATACCCAAACATTTTTTTTTTTTACTGTCATTTAAACGTAGGTAGAGGTGGTAACCTTTGAACAACTTCAAAAAGCCACAAATTCATATAGAAAGTTCTTGTTAAACACTCTAGTGTGACTGTCACAGAAGCTTGCATCTGCTCAGTGGCCTAATGTCCTTTTCCCAGTAAGCCCTAACTTTGCTTCAGAGTCTCTCTGGAACCCTTCTGTGGCCTACAAGACCCAGCCTATACCTGAGAATGCAGTCCAGTGGGAAAGTGATTGCCTACCATTTACAAGGCCTCTGTTTGGAAACAACTTGTGTTTTAAAATGGCTACATGCAGACCCAAAGCTGCAGGATCTCCATGACTCAGGGCCATAGCAAGATCTCTGAGAGGAGTCTCAGCGAGGGTCCAGTATTGACAGTGTAGCAAAAACCAGAGGCCTCGGACAGGACCGGTAACTCACTGCAATAAGCATTTGCAAGTGAATTTTTGGCAAAGGCTATACTGTGGGACACACTGTAGCTTCCATGGAGAGAAGGGTTTTTGTTTTTATTTATTTTTTATTTTCTTTTAGGGAGTAGTTACAAGGGTAGAAGGCAGATATGGAAGGGCTGGAAAATGAGTGGGACTGGGATGCATGATGTGGAATTCACAAACAATTACAAATTATATTAAAAATAAATAAAGAAAACGGCTGCATGTATGTGTGCCTGGTGCCCCCAGAGGTCAGAAGAGGGTGTTAGATCCTCTGGAACTATAGGCGCGGATGGTTGTGAGCCACTATATTTGTGCTGCGAGTCAAACCCGAGACCTCTGCAAGAGCAGCAAGTGCTGTTAACTGCGGAGCCACCTCTCCAGCCCTGAAACTGCCCATAATTTAAAGGCTATGTAGGACCAGGGAGACAGCTCAGTCTGTAAAGTGCTTGCTACACAAGGGGTAGGACCTGAGTTTGATCCCCAGAACCCACGTTTAAAAACAAAACAAAACAAAACAAAGGCCAGACACCATAACACAGACTTTGAATCCGAACACTGGGGGCTGGAGAGGCAGAGACCGGAGGTCCCTAGGTTTGCTGGTCTACAGAGTGACCAGCTGCCTCATGCTCCTGTCTGCTGCCAAGAGTTCACCACCATCTCACCAAAAAAACCTTTCCTTCCTTAAGTTGCTCCTTGTCTCTCATTTGGTCACAGCAACAAAAGTAACTAGTACAGTCATTACAAACGGATTATGTACTACACGACATTACACGGGATCTTCCCAGTTCTATTTGAATCAATACAAGAGAAATCATACTGGGCAGTGAGTGTGGTAGACATTACAAGGATGAGCTTGAAGACTTCAGAATGACCTCAACAATTTTGATTATAAAAGAATGTTGGGGAGGAGCCCAAAGGAAGAGGATTTTGTAGAGAACACTACAGCCATGCTGTGGGTAACGCCAGATGCCTCCAAACCTCAACCATCATGAAGGTGTAAAGGGGACCTCTTAAATAGGTTGCTGTGTGTTTCCTGCCTTGGGTATCCGGAACGGGAACTTCCGTAGCAAGCCAGGACAGGGAGAGACACACAGAGGAGCAGCTGGCCCCTTAGCTGCAAGCTCTATGGGGAAGAGGCGGCAAGCTGAAAGCCTGTTTTCTACAACCTTTCTGGGAATATAAGATGCATATCAAAGTGGGTGCAAAGAACAGGTCTGCAGTTTGATGACATTTTTCGAATCAAATATCCTTAGGGAACTAGAAAATCCATCACCAACACCTCTAGATATACCATAGCCATCACTACCCACCAAAGGGAACCACTGTCCAAACTTCTAAGAACAGCAATTTGTTCTCCCTCCTTTTCTTTTCTTTTCTTTTCTTTTTTAATCCTCTCTCTCTCTCTCTCTCTCTCTCTCTCTCTCTCTCTCTCTCTCTCTCTCTCTGTGTGTTGCTAAAAGAACAAACCCATGGCTACATGCATGCTGGAGTATTGCTCTAACTACATAGAACTTTCTACTCCTAACTAGCACCTGGAACTTTCTATGTCAACCAAGTATGCTGGTTAAGTTGTTTGTTTCTTTGTTTGTTCAACTTGACACAAACCAGAGTCATCACCAGGAACCCTTAATTGAAAAACAAAAACCTCAAACAGATTGGCTTGTAGGTATTTTCTTTTCTTTTCTTTTTAAATTTTGGTTATTTGAGACAGGTAGCCCTGGCTGTCCTGGAACTCACTCTGTAGACCAGGCTGACCTCAAACTCAAAGATCCACCTGCCTCTGCCTCCCAAGTGCTGGGATTAAAGGTATGTGTTGCCACTGCCTGGCGTCCCTGATTTCTTAACGCGTGTTTTTTACGATGGAGCTCCTGTCCTGTTTGCATAGCAAGGGCTTTACTGATGAACCCTGTTCTTTATGTAAATGGAGTCTTGGATCTTTGCACTTAGAGCCGGACCGCATTTCCTCAGCATTGCATTTACAAGCTCCACTCATATCGCTTCATGTCGCTGGACTTTGTTCATTTTCTCTTCTGTTATAGCATCCCATTGGGTGAATATTCCACGGTTTATCTCTTCTGCCACTGACAGACACTTCGGTAGTACCCTGGGTCTCCCAAAGTACGTATGATGGAAAAACTTCTCCAGTGTAGAAGCACAGGAAGATCGGTCATAATCAAGTCATGAAGGCTCAGCCCTCGGGGACAGACTGATGTTTTCGTAGGAGTGAATTAGTTACTTTGAGCTTGTTAAGTTCCAAACCTGGGACAAACAGTTGAGATGCCTATTTAATATATCAAAGCAGACCTTGCCTCCAGGTTGTCCCAGCATTCCTCAGTTCCTACTTGTTACATGGCATACTCCGCCCATTACCCTAAACTCTTCAGTCCAGGGGCTGAGCTGCCTTTCCCCCAGAGACTCTTCCCTAGAGAATCCAGACATTTTGGTTAGCCACTCTTCTTTTGCTCCTTTTGAACCATTGTCCTCCTGGCTGCTGCACTTGGTTCGCCCCCTTTCTCTTCATCTCCCCGCATCGCTCAGGGTCAGGACCACTCTGTGGACTTTCATATATGTTTGCCCCTGGCTCTGCTTTCCCGCATCTCTACGATAAACTTTCTCCTCCACCGTGCCTAGGAGCAGTCACGTCCCTTCCTTTCCTTCTTTCTTTCGTTCTTTCTTTTTTTTTTCATTCAGAGAGAGCCTGTTATTAAAGCCAAGTTCATCTTTCTGTTCAAAGACAAATATTTATTTTTATTATTATTTTAAAATTTTATTTTGAATGGGAGGGGATATATGTGTATATATGTGGGTCTACAAAGGCAAGACGAGGGCATCAGATGCCCTGAACAGACTTCTCAGGCAGTAACTCACATCCTCTGGAAGGGCAGTAATCACTGTTAGCCACTGAGCCCTTTCTCCAGCCTCTGTCTTTCTCTTTCGATTATTTTTCCTTTCTGCTTTTTGCCTTGGGACAACACAGCATGAAGGGCAACCTCAAATGCCAGCCTCGAGGCATTTCTTAGCCTCGAGGACCGTGAGAAGTCAAATTCTTGCTTTCTGTGCTTTCTGTTCTTTCTGTGATAAATTACCCAGACTGTAGTATAGTGTTGTGGCGACATACAATGAACAAAGGCAGGTGGGTGTCTGCTTGGGAGCTGAAAGTACCTAGTTGGAAATCTGCAGATTTTCTGCATAGTGGCCCATACTTTGACTCCAGCACTCAGGAGGCAAAGACTGAGTTTGGGGCTAGCCTGGTCTACATAGTGAGTTCTAGGACAGCTAGTGCTACACAGAGAGACCCTGTCTTGGAAAAAGAAAGCAAGCAATAAAGAAAATGAGTAAATGAATTATCAGATTTGAAGGTCTCTGAGGGTGAACCTCACTCCTAATCAGCTTCAGGCCCCTGGCTTCCTGTTTCAGGCTTCCTGTGTTCCCTGTAATACACTCATTTTAAGGAAGGGGGAGTATCACAATTGCAGCTCCATAGAATTTAAAACACTGAGTGAAAGAGGGAGAAAGTAATACAATTGCTCCTGATTACGATTTGTTTTAAAGTATCACTTTGAAATGAATTGGAAGGATTCTTTTTAAGATTTATTTATTTTATGTATGTGAGTACACTGTCACTGTCTTCAGGCACCCCAGAAGAGGGCATTCGATCCCATTACAGATGGTTGTGAGCCACCATGTGGTTGCTGGGGATTGAACTCAGGAACTCTGGAAGAGCAGTCAGAGCTCTTAACCACTGAGCCATCTCTCCAGCCCCCATCCCAGTTTTTACACCGGTTCTGGGGATCTGAACTCATGTCCTCATGCTTGCACCACAAACATTTTATCCAATGAGCCATCTCCGCAGCCCTAAGATTTAAAATACCTTAACATAGAGACAGCCTGGCTTTGTTGAGGCCCATGAAGGAAAGCCTATTTCTTTCTGGTAAAGTCTTACTATTTTGACAGATTTAGTTAGGTTCTACATTTTTTTCTTTCTGTGATCCCTTTTAACTTACTTTGTTACGTGAGTTTTGGTTAAACGAATGGGGTGAGTCATATGTCTAGCCCTGGATACAGACATGAAATTCTGAGCTTCCAGGAAGACTATAGGATTACTATCTAGCAGGACAAGGAACCTTGTCCCTTCTTTTAAGAGTTAATCCAAATGGGGCTGTCACTTACCTGGACAGGAAACTGCCATTCAGGAGAGCTGTTTTAGAAACTTTCAAATAGCTTCGAATCTGACTAACAACACATGGGTGCAAACGATGATGAGCTCTCTGGCCATCGTCCTTTTCCACTGTGAAAGTGTCTTCCTTCCCGATGGTCGCTTTTAGGCAGTGCCCACGACCGCCCTTGTGTGTGCCTCATGGCATTCTGTGAAAACCTTTGCAGGAGAATAGAGTGGGTGGGAAGTGGGAAGACCAGAAGGAGGCCAGAGCAGATTCCCACACAGGAAGTGTTATGGATACCTCTGGCCACTGGATGGAGTAGGATTGTGGGGTCAAGGTATGGTAAGCAGGAGCCCAGGAACACAGTCCAGTCTATAGATCTGACTCCAGCATAGCATCTATCCCAGCTCAGCACGGGTGCTTGGAAGGCCTGCAGGTTTGGAGACCTGGTTTTTCCTGACCAATTATCTGACTCACTTCTATGATCTTATGACCTCTCCTGCTCCTGCTCTGGGCCTCATTTTTCCGCCTCAAGCTTCGCCTTCTCTCTCTCTCTCTCTCTCTCTCTCTCTCTCTCTCTCTCTCTCTCTCCCTCTGTTTATCAAGACAGGGTTTCTCTGTGTATCCCTGCTGTCCTAGAACTCAATCTATAGACCCGTCTTTGCCTCCTGGGTGCTGGGATCAAAGGCATGTGTCACCACCGCCTAACTACTGCTGTTTTCTTTAAGATTTGTTTTATTTATTTTTTAATTGTGTGGATGGATGTGGTGGATTGTGCCTACGGAATTCCGAAGAGGGCATCAGATGCCTTGGAGTTGGAGTTATAGGCAGTTGTGAGCCACCCAACATGGTATCCAAACTCAGGTCCTCTTTAAGAGCGGTACATGATCTCAAAGTTGAGCTGTCTTTCCGGCCCTGCCTTGAGAGCTAACAGACTGAATTATAAGCATCTTCAGCAAGACCCACCCTTCTCTTTCTTTCATGTTCCTATCAGCACAGAGCCTACTGGACAGTTAGTCTTTTTGCTTGATTTTCTACAGAAAATCTGCCTTTGTGCATCCAATAAAGAGGATTAAATTAACAACATGGAGCCTTGAGAGATGGCTTAATAGCTAAAGGTGCTTGCTACCAGGCTTGAGGAGCTGAAAATTGATCCCCAGGACCCATGTGGTGGAAGGAGAGAACATTGCCCTTTGTGGCATGAAGGTACCCACATATACACACGCACACAACAAATAAAATGTACTTTTAAAATGTATATAGTTAATGTGGTGGGGGCTGAGATGGTTCAGTGACTGTGCTTCCAGTCGATCTGGGTTCAATGCCCAGCACCCACATGGCAGGTTAATTCCAGTCCCAGGAGATCCGATGCCCTCTTCTGTCCTCCAGGGACACCAGCCACACATGTGCACAGACATACATGTAGACAAAACACCCAAACACATATTAAATAAATAAATGTCAGGCATTTATTTTTTAAATTTACACAGTGTATACGTGTGCTTGTTCTAAGACAGTTGTTATGCACTGTACCAGCTGTGTGGGAAAACCCACGTCCATTCTCCTCACCCCGCTGGTATCTAAAGGCAGAGAACAAGGGCCATCTATGTACTATACATTTACCTACTCTCTGCTTGATCAAAGGATGTTAAGTAATTACAGATTTCAGCACAAAGATTCTTTCTCTTCATCTGGGAACTTGTCTTATCATTTGTATTCAAAGGTTAAATATAGAAGAAGGAATAAAAAAAAAAAGACTCCAGACATTATGTAGTCACTGTCTGGAACGGCAGGCATTATATTTCAACAGGATATTATCACTAAGGCAAAGAGAAATGATTCTTACTGGGTAGGAAATGATTGCACAGTGTTGTTCGAGCAATCAGAGATCACATCATGTGGTGAATGAGGAGTTTGCAATTCTATTGTTCATTTAAAATGGGCTGCTGAGAGAAAAAGACTGAAAAGAGCTTAGGGAGCAATGTCGCACACAGCTCCCCACCCCACCCCCAGCCCGCACTCCGCCCAGAAAATTCTGGCGTTCTCCTAAAGTATCCGCTCTGACATCAGCCATCAGCAACCCTGTCTCTTTGAATTCCTTGCACTCCCACCCGTTTCCCGCGGGATGTTCATTGGGAACTGAAAAGGGGGCACGGGGTGTCTTTCCAAAGGTTTGTTAGGAAATCTGTCTTAGAATTCAGAACAGATTTTCTTCAGTACTCTGCCTGACTTCTGTTCTCAAGCAGGCCACTTGAGTGCATGTCACCTTAGGAAGTGAGCGTTTGCTACAGATGACAGTGAAGAGTCTGGTTCTCAGGGGATCTCTAGCTGAGGTGCCATCTTGGAGCAATGCAGTCTTCCCCCTCCCTTCCCTCCGCGCCTCTGCTTGCGGAAGAGCAAGAGTGGGAGAAGAAAGAAGGTGGGAGCCCCCCCCCCCCCCCCGGAGGCTTTGAGCAGAGGTGGGGACTTCCCAGTGCTAACAGAAAGAGGAAGGGAAAAGTGTCAGGGGCGGCCCAGCAGTGAGATGGGGCGGAGCTGGGAACACTGATAGTGTTAGCTGCCATCAGGAGGAAAGTCCCTGCCACTGGCAACTGGACTGGTAGTAACTGAGGCACTGTTCAATATACAAGTTGCCGGTTTAACGTTTTACTAGAGCCCCCCCACACACACACAATACAAAACAATATAGCAAACATCTGGCTTAAGACAGAAAGCAGGTCTGGGGGTGCTGGGCTTTGTGGCACACACCTTTGGTACCAGCATTTAGGAGGGAGAGGGAGGCAGATCTCATGAATTTGAGTCTAACTTGGTCTATATAGTGAGTTCCAGGACAGCCAGGACTACATGGAGAAATTCTGTATCAAAAAGCAAACAGTAACAGAAACAAACAAACAAAACCAGAAAGAAAGGAAGTAGGGCTGGGGAGATGGTGCAGCACCAGTCTAGCATGGAGACTTGAGTTCAGACCTGCTCCCAGGCGGCCACAGTACCCCGTGTCTAAGCCAAGAGCTCCCACAACAAGATGAGAAGCAGAGACAGGAGAATCCCCAGAAGATCTCAGGCCAGCTAGCCCGGTATACCCGGGGTCAAACAGGAGACCTTGTCTCACATAATGTGGAAGACAGGGACTGGTACCCAAGATTGTTCTTGGGCCTCCGTGCATGCAATGTAGCATCTGTGTGAGTGCACTCACACATATGGACAGATACACACAGACATATGCATCACATACATATAAACTCACAAAAGGTAATAATAAAATACAAGATAGAGAATGGCTCAGATATAGTCAGAGGCAGCCTCTGGGTACCCCCAAGATGACCATGAGTTTTGAATAGTATTATAACTTCCATGTGGACTTTTATTGTTTTGTTACACATACATCCATTTGATCAATCTTAAATGTATTAGTCTACTTTGGATTGCTGTAATGACATACCTAAGGCTGGTTGTTTGCAAAAGGTTATTTAGCTCACAGGGCTGGACACGGAATAGTCAACTAGCATGGCAGCAGCTACTGTAAGGCCCCTGCTGGCTCCATCACGACAGAGCAGAGGGCAGCATGCTGGCAACTCCTGCAAAAGGAGGAAGCACAGAGCGGAACAGTAAACGGAAAATGACGTGGGGCCCGGCCTTGCTCTTTCATGAAAATTCACTCCTGCAGACAACAAACTTACATGACATCACCTTGATCTGAAGACAGTGCCCCTACTCAATTCCTATGAGGCTTATCTAAAGATTCAACCACCTCTGAGCATCGCCTCACTGGGACCCAAGCTTTCAACACATCATCACTTAGAGACATACTAAAACCACATCCAAACTACTGTACCATATAAGTGATATCCCATTAGAAATCACTAGGGAAATGATTTCTAGGATTTTTGCATATTTTAATATTTTTAAAACACTAGCACATTCAATATGGCCTTCTGAAATTTGCTTTTTCTCATCACACTCTTAAAAACCATGAGCGAGTGCATTTGACACAGCCACTCTAACTGCTATGTAGTGTTTCACTGTCTGAATAAACACACCTTCGATACCAGCCCAACCAGGACCCAGCCACACACTCAGCTGCTGCCCACAGAAAGGTTGATTCTTAGTTTACAATTAAAGGACCAAATAGCTCACATCCTTTATGAAAGCCCTCTTTCCTGGACCTCAGGAGAAGTTGCCAGTGGCAGTCGCTGGCTGCTTGGTGTGATAAGTTCAGAATATTATCTGACTTAGAGCAATTAATTGCCCTTGCCACAGCATGACCTGTCTGACTCAGGTCACTGAATTCCCTGTCTTTCCCCTGGATGGAGTCCCAGTCAGGTTCTCGGTGGGTAATTAGTTTGCCTATCAGAAAGGGGAAAAGAGCATCAACGGCGTATGAGACCCACACGTCACAGAGTAGATCACTGATCTACTCCTCCCAGAGCCCTAGCTCCCAGCCCCCAATACAAGACAGAGGACATTTTGGACATCAGCCTAGCAAGCCATCTGAACAAATTGCAAGACTGTTGTTACTTGGGGCGTGCAGGATGTGAAGACTTGGAAAGGGGGCCAAGGCAGAGTGCTGCAAAAGCTGAGTACCACCTTGGTGATACTCAGTGACAGGCCAGCCATTTCTCTCTGGACTCAGCTCACTCACTAGTCAGGAATCTCCTGGCTGAAGGGTCTGTCTTAGGATTTCTGGCACTCCGTTTTCTGGCCCATATCAAACATTCTTTGAGAACCGCCTAGCCAGTCAAGTGCTGGCGCCTGCCACGTTGTTTGTAGCCAGATCACTGAAGGGCTCTTTTGAGCTTTAAGCCAGTGGAGGCTTCTCATTTCTCAGTCTTTCCAACACCCTCTGATCCTATAAGCAGTAACTGAAGAAGAATCCCAAAAGGGCAGGCTGGCATGAGTTCTTGAGATGATCTTGTTCAATATCTGGCCTATCATTTGCTAATTTTATAAATAGCTGCCAGGTGGCTACAGTACACCAGATTCTGGGCTGGGCACCAAGTTAGCTTCATCAATGCATCAAGACACCATCTCAAAACAAAGAATCTATATTATGTCTATGTGTTTGTTATATATTCTTTTTATCCATCTTAAATGTCACAAAGAATCTGACCAGATTCTGGGTTGGGTACCATGTTAGGTTCCTCTATGTATCAAGACCATCTCAAAACAAAAGCAAATAAACAACAACATCAAAATCCAAAGCTACAGGGCTGGAGAGATGGCTCAGTGGTTAAGAGGCCATTCTGCTCTTGCAGAGGATCAAATTTCAATTCCCTGCAACCATGTGAGAAAGCTCACAACAGGCTGTAACTCCAGTGCCAGGGATTTGATACTCTCTTTCTGCACCCCATGGTCACCTGAACTCATGTGCACATACCTCTAACCATGCATAGGCACATAGTGAAAACTTTAATATTAAAAAAAAAAACCTTTCTTTTTCATTGAAAGAGACAGAGACAGAGAAGGGGGGGGGAGCCAGAGGTGACCAATGTTAATAGAGCAACCACACAGATTTTAAATTATAATGCTACTGGTCATATTTTTCCAGGTCAGAGGAGGTGTCTAAATTATTTTTCTGTTGCCATTATAAGATACCATGACCAAGGCAACTTATAGAAAAGTTATTTGGGGCTTACAGTTAGAGTCCATGACCATCATGGCAGGGAGCATGGAGGTAGACAGGCATGGCACTGGAACAGCAGCTGAGAGCCCACATCTTGAGACACAATCACCTGGCAGAGAGGCAGAGAGAGACAGAATTAGAACAGCAGGAGTCCTTTGAAAACCCAAAGCCCTTCTCCAGTGACACACCTCCTCCAACAAGGCCACACCTCCTAATTCTTCCCAAATAGTTCCAACAACTAAGGACCAAGTATTCAAATATACAAGCCTACAGGGGTCATTCTCATTCAACCCATCACAAAGATTGTGGTGGTTTGAATAGGTTTGGCCCCCATAGACTGCTGTGTGGAAATCAGGCTGCAGAGGTATCCATGGAAGGTTCTTTTAGGCAAGGGACAGTGGTGACTTGGGCTGGGATAATGGAACAGAGAAGAGGACAGGTCAGACACATGTTTAAGGGATAAAATCCACACAATGTCTTGGATAGGGATAGAAAGCCATTTCTAAGCTGGTTGTGTTGGCTCACATCTATACATGCAGCATTTTAGATGCATAGGCAAAAGGATCACTGCAAGTTCCAGGCCAACATGATCTACATAATGAGCTCCAGGCCAGTCAGGGCCACATAATGAGACAGTGTCTCAAACAAACCAACCAACAAATAAAAAGCCATTTTTAACAGACTGGATCTCCAGCCAAAAGGCTCTGTAGTTCAGTTTTGCTCTAGGTTCCCCCAGTTTCCTCAATAAAATAGATGTGCTGGATAAAATTTATGGGATACTATTTGGACTAAAACCCTCCTATACTATGTCCTAAAAGACTAATCCAAGATGGAGTCACTCATGCTCAGGTTCCATGTCACAAAGGAAACTCAGGCTATTTATTGGTAAGAGCAGACCTTCCAAGAAATCAGGAGAGAAATAATACTCAACTCCCGGAAAGCCAAAAAAATTCCCTGTTTTTCCCTAAGGAAAGTAACTTCAAAATCACCAATCTGGCAGAAGGTGGTGGCAGAGGAAGGCAGATCTCAGTGACTTCAAGACCAACCTGGTCTACATATTGAATTCCAGGCCAGCCATAGCAACACAGTGAGACCCTGTCTCAAAAAAACATAAACAAATAGATGGTAGATAGACAGATAAATAGATTGATTAAAACAAATGAATAAATCTGCTTCTTGTTCCTAAGTTTTGCTTTCCTCAACCCTTTTAGTTTTTTAGTTTTTTTAAGATTTATTTATTTATTTATTATGTGTAAGTACACTGTAGCTGTCTTCAGACACACCAGAAGAGGGCATCAGATCTCATTGCAGATGGTTGTGAGCCACCATGTGGTTGCTGGGATTTGAACTCAGGACCTTCGGAAGAGCAGTCAGTGCTCTTACCCGCTGAGCCATCTCTCCAGCCCCCCTTTTAGTTTTAATGTGTTTTGTTTTTGTTTTACTGTGGTGGACTGAACCTGTGACCTCATCGGTGCTAGCCAAGGATGCTACCAGTGAGCTGTGTCTTCCAACCGCACACCTCTCTTTAACTTTGAGAGAGGGTCTCGCTAAGTTTCCCCGACCAGCCTTAGAGCTTGTGGTCCTTCCGCCTCTGCCTCTCAATAACTAGAATTACAGGTTTGTACCACCAGGATTAACTTCTTCAGCCTTTTGTCTACCCCCCTCTGCTCAACTCGTCAGAGCTTGTTTCTGTCTTGCAGACTAACTGTTGCGCAGTTCAGGAAGTTTCTAATAAAAGTCAATTAGAGTGGCAGAATGTTTTCACTCCAGATAATGGCTCTTGATTTAACTTTCTGCATTGCAAAAAGAAGAAAGCAAACTAGCAGAAAATTCGATACTTTTAAAAATGCACTATTTCATTTTGTGTGTGTGTGTGGGGGGGTGCTTTGCCTGCATGTACACTATATGCGTGCATGCAATGTCTATGGAGACCAGCAGATGGTGACAGATCTCCTGGAACTAGAGTTACAGACGAATTTGAACCACCAAATGGGCTGGGTGCTGGAAATGTAACCTGGGTCCTCTGCTAGAGTGGCCAATGTTCTTAACCATTAAGCCATCTCTCCAGCCCCCACATTAGATCTTTTAAACTCTATTGCAGATCTGGGTGTGGTGGCACATGTCTGTAATACTGTAACTCAAGAGACTGAAGCAGGATAATCTAAAAGTTGGAGGCTAGCATAGGCTACAGAGTGAAACCTTGTCTAAAAATAAATAAATAAATAAATAAATAAATAAATAAATAAATAAATAAATAAATAAATAAAGACCACTACTACCATCACCACCACCACCACCACCACCACCACCACCACCACCACCACCACCCACAACACCCACTCTATTTGCTGAAATGTTATGGGCAAGTTCCTGTGACGCAGGTAAAACCAAGACACCTCCATTTCTTCTTTTATCACCTACCTGGCCCAGGTACCGCCTTGTCTTTTCCAGGTATCACCCTCTGAGGTCCCCTCTGCCCTTACATTTTAACCTGTGCCTGTTTGGTTAAAATAGTCATGTAACAGTGTCAGAAAGAACTTCACTGACCACAAGGTCAAGGGTAGGGAGGGTGACCAGTTACCTAGTTTCCCCAAGACTTTCCCATTTTAGTACTGCGACCTCATCTTTTAGGAGCCCCTGGGTCCCAGAGGAAGTAGGCAGTTGGTTACCATCTATCCTGTGCCATGCCTGCGCAGCCGTGCAATTTGTCCCATACTGAGCTGCCCAAGGAGTTTTGCTCTGGGAGATCTGGTTGGACGAGCTGGAAAGGGCATCACCTATTCAACCCCATGTAACTCATCCCATTCTTGGTCCCCACTCCAGACCGACCAGATCTGACTCTTAACACAATGCACCGCATCTTACGAAGCCCCTACTCCCAGATCACTTTTACCAAAACTGACTTCACCTGGAAACTGTGTCCAACAAAATATGGTCCCTGCTCTCACCTCTAGCACATCTCATTGACATGGTTTGCAATGTGCCTTGGATAGCTGATTTGTTTGTTTGTTTTCCAGATCTTTCCCCTAGTGATCCTACTGGGTAGTCCAGGTTTGAGAAATACCATTCTAAAAAATACAGAATTCAGGGGCCAATGAGATAGCTCAGTGCATAAAAGTACTTGCACTGTATGCCTGACAACCAGAGTTCAGTTTCTAAAATCTGTGTAAAGGTGGAAGGTGAGCATCTCTTTAAAAGATAATGAACAGCCAGGCAGTGGTGGCACACACCTTTAATCCCAGCACTTGGGAGGCAGGGGCGGGCGGATTTCTGAGTTCGAGGCCAGCCTGGTCTACAGAGTGAGTTCCAGGACAGCCAGGGCTACACAGAGAAACCCTGTTCCTAAAAACCAAAAAAAAAAAAAAAGAAAAAAGAAAAAGATAATGAACAATCCCATGCAGTGGCACTCGCCTTTAATTGCCACAGTCAGGAGGCAGAGGCAAGTAATGGGACAATATGAGGTGTCTTCCTCGATTACACTACACCTTGTTTTTTGAGACAGGGTCTCTCTCTGAACATGGAGCTCCTGATTCAGCCAGCCCAGCTGGCCAGCAAGCCCCAGGGATCCTCATATCTCCACCTCTTCAGTGTTGGGATTATCGTACAAGCCTATGTGCCTGTTTCTTTTACATGGATGCTGAGGGTCTGAACTCAGGTCCTCATGCTTGGATAGCAAGCATTTACCGGCTGATCCATCTCCCCATCTCTGTTACTTTTTAAAAAGATGTATGTATGTATGTATGTATGTATGTATGTATGTATGTATGTATTTAGTGTCTGAGTGCTCTATCTGCATGTATACTTTTGTGCCAGAAGAGGGCATCAGATTCCATTATAGATGATTGTGAGCCTCCATGTGGTTACTGGGAGTTGAACTTGGGTCCTCTGGATGAATAGACAGTGCACTTAACCGCTGAGCCATCTCTCCAGCCTCGCCAATTTTCTTTTAGGGATAGATACCTGAGTCAGCCTGGCTTCAATGAAAAGTCAGTATATCCACTCACATAAGAGCTAAGTCCAGGCATTCTACCACCATTCAGGTCTGGGGGGAATCCAGGTACTGAGATGACATCATCAGAAGATGATGGCCTTTGTTCTTTCACTTACTGCTGTGTATCCTTTATTCTCAGACCACCTTTCTGGGCAAATTGTTTTCCCATTGCTGTGACAAAAGCTGCTTAAGGAGGAAGGAGCTGTTCTGGCTCAGTTCCAGGGGTATTTTAGTTCCATCATAGCCAAAGGCTCCGTAAGGAGAACAGCAAGGCACCCAAAAGGTTTCGAATAACCAAGAATAATAATGAGATGGACTGTCCTTTGTATATGAGATGTAGTATAGAGGTGTTGATGACAGAAACAGACAGACAGCCTTATGGAGTGGGCTCTGAGGTTCAGGGCCAGGTAGATGGGTGGAAGTCCCTCCCTCATTTCATATTTTAGAGGAAGGGAGAAGGGGGGGTAGATTGAAAAGTTTCCTTTTTGACCCATAGTTAGCCCCTGCTGGGGAGGACCAGTGAGGAGTCAGCTAAAGAACCTTAAGTTAGATAAACATCTCTCCTGGCTGGGCAGGGCAGGGATGACAACAGTCTAGAGAAACACCTTACTTGGGGGCTGGAGAGATGGCTCAGCGGTTAAGAGCATCACCTGCTCTTCCAGAGGTTCTGAGTTCAATTCCCAGCAAACATATGGTAGCTTACAACCATCTGTAATGAGATCTGATGCCCTCTTCTGGTGTGTCTGAAGACAGCTACAGTGTACTTACATACATAAAATAAATAGATAAATCTTTAAAAAAAAGAAAAAGAAAAGAAACAGCTTACTTTAATTCTACAAAACAAATGACTGGAGTTACTGGAACTGTCAGTTCAACCACAATGGAGGAGCTTTGTAAAGTGCTGTGGCCCTGGTTAACATTACCTTTTGGAAAGAATGTGAAGGAGCAGGTCACTTCCTGGAAGCTGACTGAGAAGCAGAAAAACTCACCGGAACCAGGGTATAAACTTCAAGGTTGGCTGCTGGTGACCCACTTCTACCCACTAGGCCCCACTTCCAAAACCAGCACCACCAGGTGAGAGAGTAAATGCTCAAAACACATAAGCCCATGGGGACATCCAAGTCATTCCAGACCAAAATGGCTGTTGGAAAAGCACCCTAAGTTGAGAAGCTGGAAGTCTGAGAGCACTTTGAAGTTTCCACTGGATAACTATGCCTACCATTACGCCTTGGACTGTCATTAACCATGTCTTGGATCAGTCTTGGTTTTGGTTTGAGACAGGGTCTCACTGTATAGTCCTGGCTGGCCTGGAACTCACTATGTAGATCAGGTTGGCCTCAAACTCAAGAAGTTCTGCTTGCCTCTGCCTCTGCCTCCTGAGTGTGGTGAATTAAAGGCTAGTGCCACTACACCTGATTATTTTTTAAAAGATTTGTTTTTATTATTTTATATTATGTGTATGTGTCGAGCCTCTCTGTGTGTATGTGCATGTGAGGACAGTTGTCCAGAAGAGGCCATTGGATCCCCTGGAGCTGGAATTGCAAGTAATGATGAGGCACCTGAGGTGGGTTCTGGGAATAGGACTCCTGACCTCTGCAAGAGCAATATGCTCTCTTAATGGCTAAGCCAGCTCTCTCAGTCCCACATTGTGTGTGTGTGTGTGTGTGTGTGTGTGTGTGTGTGTGTGTGTGTGTGTGTGTGTGTGTGTGAGAGAGAGAGACAGAGACAGAGACAGAGACAGAGAGACAGAGAACATACAGAACTAGAGAGAAGACATCAGAGAACAACATACAGGAGTGGCTTCTCTTGTTATACCATGTGGATTTCTGAGGTCAGACTCAAGTCATTAGGCTTGGTAGCAAATGCCTTTACCCACTGAGCCATACTGCCAGCCCAAATCATCTCCTTTTTAAATGTCACTTTGTCAATCATATTTGACAGAATCTCAGCCCCACAAAGAACAGAATCATAACACAGAACACAGACATGCCCCAAATAAAAACGGCGGGACCTAGAGAGCTGGCCCTGACCCCTTCCTAATGTCATGCCTTGCAGTGCAGGACTGTTCCACCTCCAGAACATTCCATGCACACAGCAGACACTCACCACCTACTGTGGACCCAGCATAGTGCTGGGCTCTGCCGAGGAAGGCATGGTCTCAGAAGGACGCAGCTAAGAGGACATGGGTAGATGGGTCAGTGGATAAGGTCTTCCACACAAGCATAGAACCCAAGTTCAGATCCCCAAAACCCATGTCAAAATCCAGGCTTGTTGTGGCCTGACTGTAAACCCAGGGTGGGGTTGCAGTGACAGACGGTTGAGTGTCACCAAGTTGGTGAGCTCCAGGTTCACTGGGAGATACTGTGTGAAAAGTCACAGTGGAGAGCCAGGGAGGAAGGTGCTCAACATTGACCTCTGGCCTCCACATATGCATGCACATAAGTACACACACACACACACACACACACACACACACACACAAACACATGCACAAACATGAGCCATACATGCAGAAGGAAGTGGACAAGACAGGAGTGCTAACAACTGTACTACCACATGGCAAGACCAACTGTGCACATGTCTGGGTTGTACTGTAAGGATGGGACTTCCTCCATTTAAACTGCCTGCTGTCACTTTTCTCTCTGTGAAACCCTCCTCCCGCTGGAACAAGCACATTTAGCTCTGTGGGGAAGAGGGTGGACTCCAGCTAAAACCCATTCCGAGTACCTTAGGGGTAACTATTTAAAATTACTGACACTGCTCCCGAGGAAGGCCACTTGAAATGATGGAAAGAAGTGGGTGGAAATGGGATCCGTTCAGCGGGACATCGGAAGAATAGAGGGGGAAGAAGGGCTAACTGCAAAAGGACCGCATCCAACCAGTCCACTTCCAACATTTAAGAGCAAACGAGCCCTAGAAGGAAGAACTTTTGTTACGTGCTGGTCTTTGCAGGGAGATCCAAATGTGGACTTGAGTTTTGGACTGAGTAGTGTGTTTCAGCTCCTCACACCGTGAAGTGCCTGTTTCCTGGTCCTTCGGGGGTTTTTTTGTGTGTGCCCTTTCTTTTAAGATTCATTTTAGCTTTAATTCTGTGTTTCTCTGTGTTTGTACATGGTTATGTGCATTTGAACACGGCTTCCTGGAGAGCTGGAACTAGAGACACTGTGGGTGCTGAGAACTGAACTCGGGACCTCTGCAAGAGCAGTATGTGCTCCTAACCACTGGGCCATCTCTCCAGCCTCAAGTCTGTTTATTTGTTTTGAGCTAGGGTCTCACTGTGTAGACTAGTCTGGCCTTAAACTCACCAAAATCTACCTGCCCTGCCTTTGGAGTAAAGGGATGTAGCACTGTAGCTGATTAGCCATGACTTCTGTCTCTCCTGCCTCACCTCCAGTGTCTAGCTTGTAGGTGGGTGCTGCCATGTCCAGTTAGGGTGAAGCCTTCCAAAATAGAAGCGGGGAGAGGTGAGGGATCCAGAGCAGCAGGGAGGGAAGAAGAACATACTAACCAGACTGTGTGGGCCCCTGTGTCTGCACATAATGTTTGCTGTGGCCAACAACCCAGGTTAAGGCATAGGTGGCAAAGAAAT
This sequence comes from Uromys caudimaculatus, assembly GCA_028551405.1. Lineage (NCBI taxonomy): Eukaryota > Metazoa > Chordata > Mammalia > Rodentia > Muridae > Uromys > Uromys caudimaculatus. Next base: position 6,308,630 of record CM052722.1, read on the forward strand.
CCTTTCAGTATGCTAGGGCTGTGTCCATCCTTCACTGATTTGTACACACCCCACATACATACACAATATACACATCACACACACACACAGAGCATACACAGATATACCACATGCACACCACACATACACAAGAGACACACCACACACATATACCACACACACATATTCCACACATATCCCCCACCACATACACCCACACATACCACATGCACATACACCACCCCCATACCACACACACGCACCCATGCCCTATATAATAATATCCTTGGGGTCTAGGAGGAGGCCAGGTTCTCAGGTTAACAACCAAACCAAGATCTAAGGAAGCCTTACACCTTATCAAAAGAAACACGTGTCCTGTAAGCTCATGTAAAGTTAAGCTAAAGGTCTGTGTGGTGGCATACACCTGTGAGCCCCAGCGCCCTCCACCTGAGGACTGGGCATACAGGTATGCACCCTTAAATAGATTAGTGCGTCTTCCAAGCCTCGCCAGAAGAGCTCCTTTTTTTGCAGTAAAAGAGTATCAATACACACATACCACTGCACAACCTACAGAGAATAAGAGTATGTGAAGTGCTCAGCTCTTGGGATATGCTTAGTATGTATGTATATATGTACGCATGCATGCATGTATGTTGTGTGGCACTGCTTCTGGAGAGACATGAACAAACACCTACTAACCTCAGATAGGGGACCAATAACAGACTAAAGTACACGTGTCACCAAAGTCTGACTTGGTGAACCAATGAGACTTATTGGAGTTACTTATAGGTGCAGAAATGACTCAAGACGGCAGCATCACCAAAGCCCACCCCAGCCGAGTGACAGCTCACAACGCTGGGAACCTGGAGCACACTGCACAGGCTGCAGGCAGCTGCACAGGTTGGAGGCTGTCCTTTCCTGGTGGTCTGAGTCCCTTTCAGGCAGCTCTGCTGGTCTTTTGTTTCTTCTGGGCACTTGAGCTGCTCTCTGCAGCTTCTAGGCCACTTGGCTCAGAAGGCTCTGTTTATTTCAGGTTGCTCACTCTGAGCCTGAGTGTTGTAGTTCAGCTTATCTGAGAGTGACTATCAGCAGACGTTATCGCTAATATGCTCTTGGGAAGGGAGGAACCTACTGAATCTGGTTAGTTTCAAGGACTTCCTGAAGCTATTGTATGTTTACTTCCTGTCTAAAGGTGAAGGATGGCGTATCCCACCTCCCCTTAGAACACCCTGTTGTTTCCCCCCCAGTAAACACCCCATCTCAAATATCCTGTTGGTCCACCTCCCTTTTCACATCCGATGTCTTAAGTAGTTTCTCTCCACGATGGATGTTTTCATGTCAGAAGAAACTGCTACACACCAACATACCACAGACTCCTCAAGGGTTAGGGACCATCTCAGAAGAGGAGACAGGAAGACTCCAAGAGCCAGCAGTCGTGGATGGCTACTGACTCATCAGGAAGAGCCCTTGGCTACTGTGAAACAGTAATCACTGGACAGGACAGGGCCGTTGTACATGTGACTGCATACACATGACCTGTATCACATCAAACCAACAAAAAATCCCAGCACAGATGGGGGAGGGGCTCAGGAAGGTCCATCCACGCCTGACTGAGGAGCTACTGTCAACTGATGACTGCCAGAGAGGAAGGGTCAGTTTTTATTAGGGATGCAAGCCCTGAGAAGCTAACAGATAGCCCTGGCCCAAGCACTGACAAGCAGCACTAAGTGGACTCGGTGGGTTCTTAAAAAAGAATGAAGTTGGGAGGAGAAAGTGGCGCAGCACAGGGGAGGGATTGGAGGAAGGGAATGGAGGGGGTAGATTGGATCAGTCTACATCCTATGTCTATATGAAATTCTTGCCGGGCAGTGGTGGAGCACACCTTTAGTGCCAGCACTCGGGAGGCAAAAGCAGACAGATCTCTGAGTTCAAGACCAGCCTGGCCTTCAGTATGAGTTCCAGGACAACTCAAGGCTCCAAGTCTACACAGAGAAACCCTGTCTCCAAACAAACAAGAAAAGGAAATTCTCAAACAATTAGAGAAGAAAAGAAAGAAAAAGAAGCAGGTGTGACTCTTCTTTAGAAGCTCACACTTGTACTATCTTGGTGCATTTCACCCTCTTCTCTCTCTTTCTCTCTCTGTACCTTTTTTTCTGTTTTAAACAATATTTTATTTTATGTGCATGAGTGATTTACCTCTGTGTCTGTGTGTCCGCGCGCGTGTACATGTGTGTGTCTGTCCTCAGAGTTCAGAAGAGGCCATCAGATCCCTTGGAACAGGAGTTACGGGTGGTTGTAAGCCAGCATGTGGGTGTTGGGAACCAAACCTGGATCCTCTGTAAGAACAAGTGCTCTTAACGCCTATGCCATCTCTCCAGCCCCTCCTCTCTATTCTTAATACATTCAACTCTGCTTCATATTTGGCTCACTCTGAAATTTATTTTTGCAAAAGCCATGAATCCTGGGTGGGGATCTCTGACTACAACTCTTCAGGCAGCTGCCCACCTAGGATGGAGCTGTGCATGTTTTTCAGGAATAAAATCACTCTGAAAAGGAGTTTGTTAGTTTCTTTAAAGCTCAGATCAGTGGGCTATGGATGTGGCTCGGTGGTAAACTAGAGGTGTGCCCTGCACCAGGGGACCCTGCATCTCTTCAGCCCAAAATAAATAGACAAATATATATATATATGTTTAAAAATTATACAATGCAACCTGCTAATCAAACTCCTGATATTTATCCTAGAAGAAAGAGGCTCCTGTCCATGCAAAACCCATACAGAAATGTTCATACCACCCATCTATAATAACCTAAAACTAAAATCAACCAGGCTCTACCTCAGCAGATAAGTGGCTGGCCAGAATGTGGTATTCTATACCACGGAATTCTATACCATGTAGTTTTCACTAGAAGAAGTATTTTTATTGGTTTTGATTTTTAAAAATATTTATTTACTTATTTATTATTTATATGAGTACACTGTAGCTGTCTTCAGACACACCAGAAGAGGGCGCCAGATCCCATTACAGATGGTTGTGAGCCACCATGTGGTTGCTGGGAATTGAACTCAGGACTGGGAACTAAATTTAAGTCCTCTCTAAGAGCAGTGAGTGCTCTTAACTCCTGAGCCATCCCTCCAGCCCTAATAATATTACTGAAATACACACAACATGATATGCTTGTAGAGAATTGTGTTGAGTCAGATAAAGCCAAACCCAAAGCTTCCTATGTAAGATCTTCAAAATGATAACATTTTAGAAATGGAGAACAAATTAGTGGTTACAGCAAGTTGAGGACATTGGTGAGGGAGAAGTGGGTGTGGTTATAAACCAGGGCACATCAGGGAGCCTTGAAATACATTTAAAAAAAACTTAATTACTTTTATTTTTATGTGTATGGGTGTTTTGTCTACAAGTATATCTGTGTACCACACAGATGCCTGGTGCCCACAGAGGCCAGAAGAAGATGCTAGATCTCCTGGAATTGGAGTTTCAAGCAGTTGTCAGCTGCCATATGGGTTCTGGGAAATGAACCTGGGTCCTCTGCAAGAGCAACCAGTTCTCTTCATCATTGCACCATCTCTGTAGCCCTCTTGGGATGCACTTTGATTGTGATGGATATCCAAGTCTACACAAAGGACCAAACTATGCAGACCTAAAACTACATCCAGCGCCACGTTCGAGAGCTCACACATACACGCCCAAGTAATACTGGAAAATGTTATTTTCTTGTTTTTAAAAAGTGTGTGTGTGTGTGTGTGTGTGTGAGAGAGAGAGAGAGAGAGAGAGAGAGAGAGAGAGAGAGAGAGAGAGAGAAGGTAAGAGGAGGACACAAGGTATTCCCCTCTAGCACTGTCTGCTATATTCCCTTGAGACATATTCTCTCAATGAGCCTAGAGCTGGGCTGAGAGCCTTCAAGCCCCAGTAATCCTCCACTCACCCCCACCCCCATCCCCAGCACTGAAGTCAAATGTACACACCCACAGCCAGGTTTATGTATGTGTATGATGTGTTGTTCATGTTTATATGTGACTATACACACATGGACACACATATGGAGGTCAGAGGACAACTTTGGTGACTTTCCCCCTTGCGACTTACAGTAACATTGGAAGCCTATTAAGGGAAAATTATTCTTGGTCAGGAGAATGGAAGCTATCTCTGGGCGTAGACATGGCATTGTCCCTTGAATTAATCCAGTTGGTCTGGTTATTATATAAGCCAGTGCTCTGGCCAAGGACCGCCCCTCAGGAAGTCCGCTTCAGTGGCAGCCATGCTAGAGACAGGTGGAATGATTAGCCCTTTAATCAGCTGATGTATTTTCCCTCTCCAGAGCAGTTGCTAAGGAGCTGCCATGAAGTTTATTGCAAAGTATAAATTTTCCTTCTCCTCCTCGTCCTCCTGCTGCTGCTGCTGCTCCTCCTCCCCCTCTCCCCCCCCCCTCCTCCAGCAGGGGCTTGGTCCCTAACACTTCGGACTTTCACCACCCTGCTGTGTGGCTCTTTGTCCACTGTGTGGCTGACCTCCACTGCTAAGCTTTCCTGCTTAATTCAAATAGCATAGTTTTCCTCTTCCTCAGCTGCCGCCTTCTGATGGCTGCCAAGCTTCCCAGCCTGCCTGCCCGGCTGCTTTTCTCTTTCAAATTCTTCAATTATTTTATTAACAAGACTAAGAATTCCAAGAGGGGGAATCTCAGTTTCCCCTGCACCATGCGTGTATCTAGGTGGGCTTCCTAAAATGTCTGGTAACAGCGAGCTGGCTGGAGAGCTTCCACCTCCCAGCTTAGTAGTGGTAGGGACAGGAGTCATCAAATCTTTTTCACAGGGCTTCCAGGGATCTAGATTTGCTCAGCAAGCATTTGAAAGCTATTGAAGTGCTTCCCAGGGAACCTAAGATCCCCACATACCTCACCTGAAGCTTTATTGTTTCTAGCTCTGCTCTTCCACTTGTATCATCGTGATGTGCGTGGCGTTGTTTTATAATTGCTTGTAGACTTCTTCCTGACCCAGTGAGCTAGTTAAAGTAGGGGCCTTGAGTTTGGTTTCTTTTTACAGTCTTAGACTCAGCCCTCTGGGAGCCCCAATATGAGTTGGGAGAATTTAGCTATTCAGCCCCAGGGAATTGGACACACAACGAACCTTCCACACACCTCAATGGCTAGGTTGTACCACATGAGCTAGCTTTGTGCTTTATATTATTATCAAACTTGAGGATCACAACCTGTGCCCCAAGCCTCAACCCAGCCTCCATAAACCAAGTAAAAGGGCCAGATGACCCGGGGTGCGGTGGCACACGCCTTTAATCCCACTGCTCAGAGTCGGAGGCAGGAGGATCTCTATGAGTTCAAGGCCAGCCTGGTCTACATAGTTCCAGGACAGACAGGGCTACGTAGAGAGACCCTGTCTCAAAAGGGGGGCGGGGTCAGAAAAAGGAAATTTAGTCAACATGACCACCTTGCGGAAAAGGGACAAAGAAGTCTGTCCTCTGTTCTGGTGTTGTCATGCTCCCACTCCCATCCCCCACAGCCTCAGCTCCAGTCTCTCCAGCAAGGTCACCTGAAAAAACAGAAATGTTCTCCATTTCAGGTCTCAGCCTTTCCTTTTCTGAGCATGAGGTTCCTAGGGAAATTGCAATTTTAAGGGTGTCTATTGTTTGAATAGTCTGTTTGCCATAGTGTCTTTTTACAATATCCTCATTCCTGCCTAGCAGGCTGGCTACAAATGGGTGGTGGTTGGGAAAGGGGGAGGGTATATTTCTGTGGCACACCTTTCCTCCATTCCAAGAAACCGATCATGGTCACTAGCTGCCCATCAATTGAGTACCAGATTCTCAGACTGGACTAAGGAGATCAGCCGGTGCATTTGATTTCAGAAACGGCGAGACTGGAGGTCATCATGCCCCTTTCACTGGAGGAATGGGGGAAGAAAGAAATGCGTCATTGCAATCGGAAAGGCTGCCTCTTTGTCCTTGGCGATACAAACTAGTTTGCTGAATTGGCTGCTGTAATGAAAAGAGGGAGAGGGAGAGAGAGAGAGATTTTCCCAAGCGTAGGAGGTAATTACTAGAGAAAGGTTGCAGCGAGCAGGTTACGACACACGAACAAGAAAAACGCGGAGCATTTTTCTAGCTAAAAATGCAAAGGGTGGGAGGACCCTGCGGCCCTGCAAGCCTACGCTGCAGACAGCAAGCTGCTTGGACCGGATCCAGGACGCTGCTGGCAGCTGCCCATTGCTCACACGTAGGAGAAAGGGGCGGAGACTCAGCTGAAGCAGGAGCAGGGCTGCAGCTCCTTAAACGCCCCCGCATTAGCAGGCATTGTCATTCCAAATCCCAGCTCCCTTAGGGACTTGGTCCAAGAACTCAGGCTGGCTGTCTTTGCTAGTTAGGACCAAAATAAAATTCCCTGCTTCTGTAGGATGATTTGGTAGTAGCTCTGTGTAAATCGGCTTCTAGCCCTTTAATTTTTTTTTTTTTTTTTTTTTTTTTTTTTTTGGTTCTTTTCTTCTCATAGGTCTGTAACAGATGCTTGAAATTCCTCTTTGGCAAAAGGAATTCTTCCTTGCACCCTTTGCTTTTAAATGCAAATAAGACCTGTGTGGGGGAAAGTGATTCGGTTTGTCTGAGGTTAGCTGTGGATTCTTGCACAAACATAACACGAAATGAAAATGATGTCAATAAAGGACTTTATGGTGGGTAAAGGGCTGCCTTCGGGACCGCCACCAGTCTAGCCCGTTGGCAGAATAATTTCATTTGGTCACGTGCTCGCCTAGGCACTTTTTTAAAAAAATCACTTTGAATTCTGTGTGTGAGTAAACGCCAAGTGTAGGTGTCCTCAGAGGCCAGAAGAGGACATCAGATTTCCTTTAAGCTGGAGCTACTGGCAGTTGTTGGGGAACTGAACTCCAGTCCTCCGTAAGAGAAGTAATACTCTAACCACTGAACCTGTCTCCAGCCCTCCCCAAGCTTTCTGATTAAGGGTTACTAAGTACAATGGGTTTGAGATAAGAACTGCTGCCACCCCTGGCATACCCTCACCTCCCCGTGGGCGCAGGGGTGCGAGTGCGCAAACACACACCCACAACACACACCCACAACACACACACACACACACACACACACACACACACACACACACACACACACACACACACACCCTACACACAGAGTTCCAGGCACTGAGCCAGGCCCTGCAGGTACAAAGAGATGGTTCCTCACAGGGAGGTTCAGGGACTCAAATGTGTAAAGAAAGTTACAGTGTCAGGTTTATGCTAGAACCATGCTTACCTGGCACATGCAATAGGGGCTGGGTTAGGTAGTCATGGAAGGCTTCTTGGAATGGGGAGGGTTAGTTAGCTGAGTCCTCAATGATAACTTGGCATGTCCTAGTGTTATAGAAGCAATATGCTTTCTCAGTGAGAAATCAGTCCGCACACTAGAGATGAATGAAAGCTGTTTAATAGTGGTTGGCCCATAGGGGCTAATGCTCAAATAAGAACTGACCCCCATCAGAAGGTTTTACTAGCTTATATATACTTTAGGATTATGTATTCCACGAACACTGTCATCCTTAAATCTCTTTCGAGTCTTAGCTCCGGGTTATACTTTGAGCAATTTAAATAGAGACAGGAGACTGTAAGTCTGGTCACTTACGCAGGTAAGAGGTTCGTTCACACAGCAAAGATATTGCATATTGCTAGAATCATTTTTAAGTACACCAGTGTTCCTCTTTGAATAGTTGTTCCACAGGGTCATCTTGTTGGAGGATGTCTTTGGGAATGAGAAGCAGGGATTAATGGCTGGTTGTAAGTCAGAGCTGTCTCCTTAGTCATGGGAATAGGGTCTAATATCTGGAAAAAAAACATTTACACCCCAACATGCTAAATTTTGCTTATCTTTAGCCCTGTCGTCATCAGGTATGTCACCACCAGCCACTCAATGTCACACATGTACCCTTTAAAAGATCCCTCTCATCACAGCCCGCTCTCTCAATCTCTCACTCTGTCACTCTGTCTCTCTCCCTGTCTCTCTCTCCCTGTCTCTGTCTCTCTGTCTCTCTCTCTCTGTCTCTCTCTCTGTGTGTGTCTGTCTGTCCCCCTCCCTGTTCAAATCAATCTCTTGTGTGAGATCTGTTTTGTGCTGTGATCTTTGCATTACCTTAGCCGGGACCTGCCAAGATACTCCTCCGCTGAACCTTAACAGGCTTCGTTAACATACTGTTTATCCCTCAGGTATTTTGGAAGCAATGCTCCCTTAGCTAAATTCCATGTCTCCTAAGCAAATCTATTAATAAATTTTTTATAACATTATTTGTATTTATTTTGAACTTCGATCTCCTTAGTGTGGCAGGAGAACAGACTGGAGACGACATCAAGATTAACATATAGGTTAATCTCAGTACTCCAGGGGCAGAGGCAGGTTCATCTCTTACTTTGAGGCCAGCCTCTTCTACTTAGCAAGTTCAAAGCTAGCCAGGACTACATAGTAAGATCCTGCTAAAAGAGAAAGGAGGAGGAGGAGCAGGAGGAGGAGGAGGAAGAGAAGGAAGAGGAGGAAGAGGAGGAGGGAGGAGAGTAACTCATAAAAAGAAGCCAGTTTGGAAAAAAAGGCAGGAAGCTCTTCTCTACTTCAGCTTCACACAGCTAATGAAGAATGTTCAGGGCAGTTTGCAAAGAAAGACTGGGAACCTTCTAAGGGACTAGGAATTAGACAGCCAGCCTGAGGCAGCCAGGGAGAAGAACCGTGATTAGATAATAAAGGTGGCAAAGGTCCAAAATGGCAGCCTTCTGCCTCACCCTACTGACCTGCTGGCAGCTTAAAATAAAGGCCTTGTGGGCTTTTTTTCTCCAGCCAGTAGGGCCCCCTCCTGACAGACTTACTTGTTCAACAAGCTCAAGGCCAGCTCAACCTGTGTTTATATCAAAGTTGTGGGCGTATCAGTTCAAACTGACCAGCACTAAAGTAGGGGAGGAAAAGCCTTAAAAGAACAAAGCAGTATTCCAGGAAAGACTGGATTTTCAGCTTCCAGAGGCTCTGCTTTTCAGAGGTCCTTGTAGGCCTTGCTGTATTTGTTTTCTTGTCCCTGATTCAAAGCCTTTCTTCACCAGCTAATCTTCTCAGCAGTGTCTGAGATTTGCCCCAATGCTGCTACCTCTTGCATTTGATATTAGCTTACAGGTGATTCTACTAGGTTCCTGCCAGGGACCTGGAATGTGCTGCTCCCCCTCCCTCTCTTCCTCTCTCCCCTCCTCCTGTCTCTGTTCCAGGCATTCTCTCTCCTTCTCTGTGCCTCCTCCTCTTCTCTGGCCTCATGGCTCTGCTTCCAGCTGTCTGTCTTTCCCAGGTCCTCACATCTCTCCCTTCCACCAATAACCCCCCCCCCCCTTTTTTTTTACCAGATCTGTTGCATGGGTATAATTTCTCAGGGGGCACACCTTGGCATGGACCCGCCAGGTACCCCTTGCTACATTATATTTCATAACACTTGAGATTTTCCCCAGCTTTTAATTGTTTAACTGGCAGAGAAAACAAACTCAATCAAGATCCCTAGAGGTAACGGTCATCCCTGAACTGGGAGGCAGAGAGAAGTAAATCCCTGGAATTCACTGGTCAGCCAGGATAAGCCCAATCAGTAACCTGAGAGACTCAGTCTCAAAAAGTAAGTCTAGAACCATCAAGTAATGTGGAAGAAAGAGTAATAGAATTGATGTTTAAAAGGAATTACTTTGTGATTTGTGGTGAACCAGCCTGTCTCCACCTTAGGCTTGAAAGCCATCTTATAGTAAAGACAAACTAGATTCATTCCTCTTTATGTCTAAGTCTGTTTCTCAAGGATTGAGCTATGCCCTATTTGTAACACTAACTACAAATGCTTCTGTACTGTCTACTCCAGAAATTGGCAGCCATGTCTTTGTTTCAAAAGTCATTATGACCACCTATTGTTATGACTACCTTATACCCCTTCTTTATTACAGGAGGTTATTACGAACAACCGACTCTGCTTATATCTGTTTCTGTAACCCTATTTACCTGCCAAATCACTATTTGGGAACCCCCTATCCCTGAGCTATAAAAACCTTGTCTTCCAGACAGGTGGTGGTGGCTCCTGTCTTTAATCCCAGCACTAAGGAGGCAGAGGCAGGTAGATTTCTGAGTTTGAGGCCAGCCTGGTCTACAGACTGAGTGCAGGACAGCCTGGGATACATAGAGAAACCCTATCTGTGAAAAAAAACCCAACAAATAAACTTGTCTTCCTCACATCCAAGGCTGACCTCTTGAACTTTGCTGGGGGTTGGGGGGACACCCAGTGTATACTAATAAAAAAGCTTGCTTTAATTCATTTGCCATGATTTGAGTAGGTGGTCTTTCTCCCCCATCTTTGAGATTACCATTTGCTTACATGTAGTAGAACTGAGCTAAGGGAGCAGTGCTTCCAAATGATCCTGAGGGTAAGCAGTACGCTGACCAGAACTGTTAGAGATAAGTGGAAATTTAGCGGGCCAAGATGTGAGCATCTGTTCACTGACCATCCATCAGGTTCCGTCTCCACAACAAAGAGCATGCCTGTACCAGGCAGCTCAAGGGCGCAGTGCAGGCCTGCCTGTCTCAAAGTACCCAGTTCTCTTCTTGGAAAAAGCATGATTCTGTCAGGTGAGCAAGAGGACCCAGGTAACAACTATTTGAAAAAGTACACCGGTGTACTTAAGATAATTCTGGCAATATCTTTGCTGTATAAATCTCCCATCTGCCTCAGTGGCCAGACTTGCAGTCTCCTGTCTCTGCTTAAATTATTCAAAGTATAACTTGGGGCCAAAACCTAAAAGAGCTTTAAGGATGACAGCATATGTGGACTACACAAGCCTAAAGTGGATATAAGTTCACAAAATCTTCTCTTCAAGGCCAGCTCCTCTTTGAGCATGTGGTAGTTTAAAAGAAAATGGCCCCAGTAGGCCCATAGCACTATTTAGGAGGTGTGGCCTTGCTGGAGTATGTCCCTGGGGGTAGGCTTTGAGGTCTCAAGACACTCAAGCCAGGCCTAGTGGCTCATTGTCTCTCCTGCTGCCTCTGAATCTAGATGTAGAACTCTCAGCTCCTTTCTCCAGCACCATGTCTGCCTGGACTCTGCCATGTTTTTACCATGACCACATGGACTAAACCTCTGAACTGTAAATCAGCCCAGACTAAATGTTGTCCTTTATAAGAGTTGCTGTGGTCATGGTGTCTGCTCACAGCAGTGGAAACCCTAAGACAGAGCATTAGCCAGAATTGGATGCTTGCTATTAGAGAGCCTTTCCTTTAATCTCTAAGTGTGCTGAGTGACTTCTTACTGGGAACACACCTGATATCAACCTCTGACTTACGCACATGCACACTTGCTCTCGAAAGCACACATGCATACCCCACAAACATGTACAACAGAGAGAGAGAGAGAGAGAGAGAGAGAGAGAGAGAGAGAGAGAGAGAGAAAGACAGAGATATCAGTTCTAAATATGCATGTTCCCAGTAACAGAGCTTTCAAATACATTAGACATAGGCTGGGGATGTGGTTCAGATGGTGGAGCGCTTACCTAGCATGCACAAACCCTGGGTTCAAGTTACAGCACTCTACAAATTGAGTGTATTAGCACACATCTGTAATCCTAGCTCTTAGGAAGTGCAAGCATCGGTATCAGAAGTTCAAAGTCATCTTCCGATAACTTCATGCACAGCAAGTTCCAAAACCTCCAGGGTTTGGCCCCAGCCACCAAGCTCTGGGTGCCTTTATTAAAGCACATCTCAGATTAGCAAACACCTTTTCCATACAAACAGGAAGCCAGCGTTTCACAGAACAACGCCTGCCCCCGCTACCTGTGCTGCTTGTTGGCATTTCTCATTGTATTCAAATCTGATTCCATTCCTTTTGTTTGGTTTGGTTTGGTGTTTGAACTGGAGGGGCCATCTCTTAAGTCCGTTTCATGAGCCCTTACTGTACTGCAGACAGCAGTTTGGAAAACACTGTTTGCTCTGAAGGGCTGGGCAGGGGACGGTATCAGGACTACTCTTTCTTGGAATTGGGTCAGTTCTACAGGTTGAATAATTTAAGCAGAGACAGGAGACTGCAAGTCTGGCCACTGAGGCAGATGGGAGATTTATACAGCAAAGATATTGCCAGAATTATCTTAAGTACACCGGTGTACTTTTTCAAATAGTTGTTACCTGGGTCCTCTTGCTCACCTGACAGAATCATGCTTTTTCCAAGAAGAGAACTGGGTACTTTGAGACAGGCAGGCCTGCACTGCGCCCTTGAGCTGCCTGGTACAGGCATGCTCTTTGTTGTGGAGACGGAACCTGATGGATGGTCAATCCTGGTGAACAAACTCTTAGACTCTACCATGTTTTTTCTTTGGAGAGTAAAATGTGTTATCTTTTAGCATCTAGTTTTCTGTAAGTGTTGACATGTACCTTTGGTAGGGGACCTCCTTCTCGGTCTGGAAAAGCTGTGTATATATCTCCTGTGGAAATACTGATTGAAATCTTTATGTGACACTGCTATCTGGTGCCTTTTAAATTTTTATTATTATTTTGAGGAGAGTGAGTGTGATGGTTTATATTTGCTTGGCCTTGGGAGTGGCAGTATTGGGAGGTGTGGCCTCGTTGAAGTAGGTGTGTCACTGTGGGCAAGGGCTTTAAGACCCTAGTCCTAGTGCTCACCTCGGCAGCACATATACTAAAATTGGAACGATACAGAGAAGATTAGCATGGGCCCTGCGCAAGGATGACACGCAAATTCGTGAAGTGTTCCATATTTTTGCCCTTGGGCCTGAGGGTGTTAGATGCCCCAGTATAGGGGAATGCCAGGGAGGGAAGACGGGAGTGGGTGGGTAGGAGGGGAAATATACCCTCATGGAGGCAGGGGGAGGGGGGAGGGGGTTTCCAAATGGGAGACCTGGAAAGGGGGAAAACATTTGAAATGTAAATAAAGTATCAAAAAAAAAAAAAAAACCCACCTTGGTCCTAGCTTCCTGAAAGTCAGTATTCTGCTAGCAGCCTTCAGATGAAGATGTAGAACTCTCAGCTCTGCCTGCACCATGCCTGCCTGGATGCTGCCATGTTCCTGCCTTGATGATAATGGACTGAACCTCTAAACCTTAAGCCAGCCCTAATTAAATGTTGTCCTTTATAAGACTTGCCTTGGTCATGGTGTCTGTTCACAGCAGTAAAAGCCTAAGACAGTGAGTTAATAAAGACATTTTAATATAATACATTTAATTTTATTTGTTATGTATTTTATGTATAAGTTCTTTCTCTGCATGCCCACATGCACACCAGAAGAGGGTATCGGATCCCATTACAGATGGTTGTGAGCCACCATGGGGTTGCTAGGAATTGAACTCAGGTCCTTTGGAAGAGCAAAGTCAGCCACTGCTCTTAACACAGAGCTCTCTCTCCAGGCCCAAGAAGATTTTAAGCACTGGGAGTTAAGAGCAAAAGAGACAATCAGGAGAAGACCAAGACATACTCAAGTGTGGGCAGGGCCTTCTCAAGACAGAGTCACCTATTTTTATTCGGGATTGGAGGGAGAGGCAGTCAGTGCCAGCCACTCTGGTTTTGGAGTTTTGAAATCTGCAAAAAAGCCAAGACTGGGTGGTCTGATCCTCCAAGCCTTAAAAGGCCACGCCAGTGGTGGAACACAGCTGTCTCATCTCTGAAAAGAAATGAACAGACAAAATGACAGATGAGGCAGAAAAATGTAGGTGGTCAGAAGGCAGCTTAAGGTATGGTTATGGAAGGGCCAGGGGGTTTTCTAGCCATAAGCTAAGCGAGATGATGCTCCAGAGAGTTGTTTTTAAAGAATGACCAAGCAAGCCAGGGAGAAGGCTCAGCAGGTAAAAGCACTTGTCAGCCATGTGTTCTCATTTGCTTTCTGTTGCCGTGATAAATGCTATGTATGACCAAACAACCAACTCAGAGGAGGGAAGGCTTTCTTTCAGCTCTAAGTCCCCCAGTCCATCCTTGAGGGGAGGCGGAACAGGAAGTCGAGCAAGAACTGAAGCAGAAACTGCGGAGGAATACTGCTTCCTAGCTAACTCTCTGGCTTAAACTCAGCTAGCTTTCTTATGCAACCCAAACTCACCTGCCTAGGGACAGGATCGCTCACAGTGCTCTGGGCTCTCCAGGAATGATCATGAGTCACAGTCATTTATCATCTGAGACTCCTTCAGATGACTGTAGGCTGGCCAAATTGACAGCTGAGGCTAACCAGAACACTGTACATACATGATACTTGACTTTGATCCCCAGAACCTATGGTGGAAGGAACTTAGGTGGATTCATGCAGCACGGCTTCTGCAATAAGCCAGAAAATGTCCCCAAGGTCCTCAAGTTCCCGGCCATTTGCTACCAGTGGGCAAATCAGGGTGTGTAGCCTGACTATCTTGAATGTCCAAAGCCTTCACTATGTAGATGAGTCTTAGTAGACTATATACAAGTCTCAGCAAGCTTGATGGTCAGACTATCACAGCATGGGTGCAGCCTGTGGCTAAGGATCTTTGACAAATTCTAGGGGTCTACTCATTAAGCATAGTTTCTTGGGATGAAATTACAATACCTAGCCTACCTCTTGGTTCCTGATGTTAAAATTCTTTCCCTGGGAGAGATGTAAATGACTTCTATCCACTTCCTTATCCTAAGGTCCCATCAACAAAACCAAAGTACATTTCCACCAAACTTCACTCTGGGGGGACAAAGGACTTTATTGGGCTTATGTACAGAGCATGAGTGAGGGGTTAGTGACAGCAACATGGGTGACCCCAAAGCAGTCACATTGTAAGGTGTACACGCAGCATGGCTGTTCTGTGGCTTTGTAAATGGAGCCCCCCACCCCGTCTCTAGTCCTCCCCATTCTATACATTTGTCTCAGTCAAAGTTTAACTGCTGTGAAGAGACACCATGACCAAGGCAACTCTTATAAAGGACAACATTTAATTGGGGCTGGCTTACAGGTTCAGAGGTTCAGTACAGCATCATCAAGGTGGGAACATGGCAGCGTCCAGGCAGACTTGGGGCTAGAAGAGCTGAGAGTTCCACCTCTTGTTCTGAAGGCAGCTAGGAGAAGACTGGCTTCCAGGCAGCTAAGGGTCTTAAAGCCCATGCCCACAGTGACACACCTACTCCAACAAGGCCACACCTCCTAATAGTGCCACGGCCTGGGCCAAGCATATGCAAACCATCACAATACTATATCCCCTTCCTAAGATCCGGAGTCCACCTTTGGTTAGTGAGGGCAGAATTGTGTATTGGGAGCAATAGCCAGATGCTCAGGTGAGGGTCCAATGACCATCTGTACCCCTCCTTCTCTGAAAGTATGTTAATAGTGCACAGACAGATCCAGGTGGTCGCCTGCAGGCAGGCACAGCTGATCTTATGAAGACGGTGTCTGTTTGGCTTGGAGAATAGTCCTGTACAACAATACCCCAAGCAGAGAGAGAGCTGTGCCCTTTAT
Organism: Uromys caudimaculatus; assembly: GCA_028551405.1. Classification (NCBI taxonomy): domain Eukaryota; kingdom Metazoa; phylum Chordata; class Mammalia; order Rodentia; family Muridae; genus Uromys; species Uromys caudimaculatus. The sequence goes on from CM052722.1 coordinate 6,324,083, forward strand.
TGAATTCTGTGGGTACTGGAGAATGTCTGTGCTTCATTCAGACATAATACTTGGTCTTTTGCATCAGTTCATGCCCTGAAGCAGCATCCTTTGAGTGGGACTTACACCAAAATCTATGTTGAAAGCTGTCTGGTAAGCTGCGGTATACACATCACTGTTATGGCCCTGTAACTTCATGATCTCTATGGATGATTTGATTTCTTGAAGACTCTGGCAAGGGCTAGGGATATAGCTCAGTGGTGGAGTGATTGCTGAGCATGTGTGACCCCTAGTACTGGAAGACGCTGGCAAAAGGAGGGAGCTTCAGCCAAAAATGCCCCTTGGCATTTGGTGTAAGTTTCCTTCCTGACAATGGCTACCAGAAACAACCCTTTGGAAGAATACCTCTTAGCCTGTTCCTGGGTTCTGGTTGAAAAGGAGCATCTACCCAGTCAGTGCAAACAACAGTAACAAAAGCTGATCACTTCATTCACATAGGTCCCGGGACTATCTAGGGTGTTTTCCCCGTTTGCAGGTGTGCTGGTTTTCATGGGAATGGCCTCCATGGGCTTATATATTGGATTTCTTGACCCCTAGTTTGTGGAATGGTTTGGGAAGGATTAGGAAGGATGGCCTTGGGAGGAGGTGTGTCACTGGGGGCAGGCTTTGAGGTTTCAAGTCTCTTGCCATTCACACTGTGCTGTCCCCCTCCCTCTCTCCCTCCCTCCCTCTCTCTCTCTCTCTCTCTCTCTCTCTCTCTCTCTCTCTCTCTCTCTCTCTGTGTGTGTGTGTGTGTGTGTGTGTGTGTGTGTGTGTGTGTGTGTCCTGCTTGTGGATCAAGATGTGTGCTCTCAGCTACTGCTCCAGCACCATGCTTGCCTGCACACTGCTCTGTTCCCCACCGTGATGGTCACGGACTCTAACCCTCTATAATTGTGAGCCTCAAATTAAACAATTTCTTTTCTAAGTTGCCTTGGTCGTTGTCTTAGTTACCATTCTATTACTGTGAAGAGACATCATGACCAAGGCAGCTTAAGAAGAGTTTATTGGAGGCTTGCTTACAGTTTCTGAGGGTTAGAGTCCTGTGACCATCCTTGCTTTCCATTGCTCTGATTTAACAGTGACCAAAACCGACCTTGAGAGGAAAGAGTTTATTCAGCTAACTGGTTATAGTCTATCAACAAGGGAAATCAGGGCAGGTGCTCAAGGCAGGAACATGAAGGCAAGAAGAGACCATGGAGGAATACTGCTTACTGGATTGGTTTTTCTGGCTTATTCAGCTATATGTATTTTATACATCTCAGGTCCACTTATCTAAGGATGGTGAGGCCCACAGTGAGCTAAGGCCTTCCTACATCAGTTAGCAATTAAGAAAATGCCCCCACAGACATGTCCACAGGCCAATCTAATGTAAGCCATTCTTCAATTGAGGTTCCCCCTGCCCAAGTAATTCTGGGTTGTATCGAGTGGATGGCTGGAATAAACCAGGCCAGGATCAAACTCAGGCCCTTGGGCTTGTGGTGCAATCATTTTAGTGACTTAGCTACCTACCGCTCCAGCCTCACAATGGATCTTTGCCCCTCTTTGAGCCTATGGGGGGGGTGGTCATTGCTGCTGTCATTCTTCCAGGTTGTGATGTTGCTGCTGCACTCTGGCTGAGCCTGAGTAAATCATTGTGACCCTTGAGGCTACTCTGTGTCATGTGATAAATACCAAGTATATTTGCAGGTTGACAATAATGCCCCTTATTCTTACAAAAGTCACACACATTGGGCTCATTGTTAAGATAGTCAATGGGCCTTCCATGGTGCCTAGTATTCACAGACATCTGTTAGGGGAGAGTATGACTAGTCTCCTTTTAAAAGCCCTCACCAATGGTGTGATAAAAGATGGAATCCAGGGTCCCAGCTTGCAAGTCCCAAATGTCTTGGACCTATATCCCTAGCTCCTCAGAAATCTTTAAAGGACTTCTAACTCTGCTTTCTTCTTCACCACTGCCCACCCTAGGCCTACCAACTTTAGTCAGTCAATTTGGCCACTGAATACAGTTGGCCTAGAAAGAGATCACCACCACCACCCCACCATTCCCCAGTTTTTAAAAACATTTATGGTAGTCCTGTGACAGGGCTAGACAGTGCAGAGATTTTTCCATCTTGTCTTCTTGCTGAGGCCATTTCAGGTTTAACTAGAATTTGATCTCTTTGATGTAGGATCCCATGGAAAATTACCTAACTATTCTAGAAACCCAAGGTCAAGATGCCCCAGCTAACTTACCTTAGGTTTTGTTAAACTACAGGCCTGTTCAAACCTCCGGGTCCAGCTGACTTATCTCCCCATCTGTTAAACTGCCTGCTTGTGCAGACCTCTCCCTCCAGCTAACAGCTTATCTTAGCTTCTAAACCACCTGCTTTCAAATTGCCCAAAACCCTCCCTGCAGCTGCCAGATAAGACAACAGAATGTGGGGTTTGCTGCTAAAAGCCCCTTGCCCTAAATGCTCGGTGACCCTTAGATCCCTGAATATCTGAGTGTCGTCGCAGCTGGCCGGAATAAAGACTTTCAATTGCCTAAAAACTGTGTCTACGTGGCCAGCCATGGTGGGCTCCCTGTAATGGTCTAACAAGAAAATGCTGGCACACTTGAAGATGACTGAAGCTTCAGCACCCAGGACCTTTTTAGGTTGAGCTTAGCCCACCAGTCAAGATGGCTTGGATTTGCCTTGACGACAAGGAAGAAGCAGCATGTCCAGACAGCACAGAGAGAATTCATAATTATCAAAAACTGGGGCTGGAGCAATGCTGTCCTTTGAAAAGACTCAGGTTCAGGACTCAGCACTTACATGGCAGCTCACAACGGCCTGTAACTCCAGAAAAATCCTCCAATACTCTCTCTGGCCTTTGAGGCCACTGGGCATGCACAAGGTACATGGACATATATGGACAAGAAGAAAAACCTATACAGAGAAAATACTTTTTAAAAGAATTATTTATTTATTTTATGTATATGAATACATAAAATATCTTCAGACACACCAGAAGAAGACATCAGGCCCCATTACAGATGGTTGTGAGCCACCATGTGGTTGCTGGGAATTGAACTCAGGATCTCTGGAAGAGAAGTCAGTGCTCTTAACAGTTGAGCCATCTCTCCAGCCACAGAGAAAATATCTTTAAATTAAAGGAAAAAAATAAAAAGAGTTCAAGACCAATGTGGGCTACCTAGAAACAAACAAAATGATACAAAACAACAGCTAGATACAAAGTACACAGCAGAGGGGGACCCAACTGACAACTTCACACTGAATAACTGTCAGTACGCTCAGATAGATGTCTGCCTAATCCATGGTCATCACTCACTGACTCAAGTGGACAAAAATGCCCCTAGCAGGTACTGTGGACTAACAGCCCTCAGATAAGCTCTGCAAAAAATGAGGCCTAGACTCGACTGAGCTGGGAACTCTGAGCTATTCCCAGAGGGCCACACTGGACACACCATCTGTGTTCCCTAACGGACACATGTCAGTTGTCATCATGCTGGTGGGAAGAATAATAGCCCACCCCTTCACCAATGGACTGTTTCTTGCTTTCTGGTTTGTGTCAGCCCATGACACCTATTGTGTTTTACATCTGGTACACAACCTCATACCCCAGCATACAACACACACACACACACACACACACGCACACACACGCACGTACATATGCCTGCATATACAGGCTCATGTTTTGAATGCTTGGTCTGAATCTGGAGAGATGGCTCAGTAGCTAAGCACACTGGCTCCTATTTCAGAGGATCTGAGTTCAATCCCCAACAGGCACATGGTAGCTCACTCACAACTACCTGTAACTCTAGTCCCAGGGGACCTGCCATTCTCTACTGGCCTCTAAGGGCACCAGGTATATACATGGTGCACACATTCAGACTAAACACTTGAATGCTTGGTCCCCCAGCTGTGGAGTTATTTTGAATATTGTGCCCAGAAGAAGAAGGTCGCTAGGAACAGGCATTTGAAAGTGATACTCACTTCTGATTCAGGTCTCTTTGTCCTGCTTTTCTATCTTCCATCCTATGAATAAAGCCCAGGCTCACACTTCGATAGCCACAGACTGAGCCACTCTGCCTGCCTTCCCTGCCATGGTGGACCAAGCTCAGATACACGCTTCTCACCCTCTTCTTTTTATCTACCTCCCTACCTACATACCTACATATGTATTTTTGAAACAGAGTCTCATATAGCCTAAGCTGGCTTCAAACTCACAATGTAGCTGAAAATGACCTCGAACTTCTGATCTTTCTGCCTCTACTTTCCAAATGATAGGATTATGAGCTCGCACCACTGCTCCCAGCCCTATGTGTTGCTGGGGTTCCAACCAAGGGCTTTCTGTGTGCCAGGCAAGCCTTCTATCAACTGAGCCACACTCCATTTGTAAGCTTGCCACTTTTGATTTCAACTTCCTCTTTGTCCTATCTGCTCTCCAGACTTATTTTATCTCAGCTATTCATGTTAAGGGATATTTATTGGATGTTATACAGAATCTTTGTATATTTGTAGTTGAGGGTTTCTGAATTGGCGTGCAGCAGGCATAACCTCCTTGGTTACCTGTTTCTTCTTCCTAATACAGTCCTCGAACTCCTGGCTTCTGCTATTCCGTCTCTGCTTTTTCATATGCTAGGGAATGGGGATTCTAGCTCTTATGTCCCTAGCAGGTGGCTTCTCTCTCTAATTCATTTTCGGCTTCTTTTGTCATCTGTTGTACAACATTGTGGTGGTTTGAATGAGAATGGTCCTCATGGGTGCATAATTTTAATGCTTAAGTCATTAAGGAGTGGCACTATTGTTGGAGAAAGTGTGTCACTAGGGGTGGGCTTTGAGGTTTCAAAACCTATGCCAGGCTCAGTGTCTCTTCTTCCTGCTGTCTGTGGATCCAGATATAGAACTTCCAGCTACCTCTCCAGCACCATGTCTGCCTGCACACCATGCCCCTGCCATGATGATAATGGACTAGGAGGTTAAGCCTCTGAAAGTGTAAGCCAGCCCCAATTAAGTTGCCATGAATTGGGTGGTGGTGGCGCATGCCTTTAATTCCAGCACTGGGAAGGCAGAAGGAGGTGGATCTCTGAGTTCAAGGTGAGCCTGGTTTACAGAGTGAGTTCCAGGACAGCCAAGGCTACACAGAAAAACCCTATCTGGAAAAAACCACACACACACACACACACACTCACACACACACACACACACACACACACACACACACACACACACACGCTCGCACACATGCTCGCACACAATTGCGTGTGATCACAAGTTGCTGTGGTCATGGTGTCTCTTCACAGCAATGGAAACACTAAGACAGGTAAGCTTTTTAAATAGTTGACATATTCATAGATGACTAGTATTTGTTGATGAGATATATTCAATCCTATTTTTCATTTTTATAGCTGTAAGCATTGAGAAAAATGAGTCTTAAACAGCAACAGAAGATGTTTTGGTACCTTTGTTCTGTGAATACCTTTGAAGGAAAGCAACTATGTTCAGGGCACATGCCAAAGTGAACATTTAATAGAAACTCCTCTTATAATGCAGGACCATCAAATTTCCCAATAATAGGAGGCATTTTCATTCACACTGGATTCTATAAGACATTCATTGAAAACATTAAAAGTTCCAGGTATAGTGGTACAAACCTTTGATCTCAGCACTTAGGAGGCAGAGGCAAGCAGATCTCTGTGAGTTCAATGCATCCATAACAATTTATAGGTCAGCCAAGACTACACAGTGAGGCTCTATCTCAAAAAACAAACATTGTGTGTGTGTGTGTGTGTGTGTGTGTGTGTGTGTGTGAGAGAGAGAGAGAGAGAGAGAGAGAGAGAGAGAGAGAGAGAGAGAGAACCTCTTGGAGGAGGGAAGCAATATGAAGGATCACCCCCAAATTTATTCTCCCCCACTTTAAAGACAGGATCTCATGTATGCCAGGCTACTTTTGAACTCCCTATATAATTGAGGATGACTCTTCACCTCCGTAGTGTTGGAATTACAAACAGCAACCATTTTGGACTGCTTATCTGGTGGGTTGAGTTGCCCCGGTAGTTCTACAGTCTCTAGACTCTAGATCAGTTTAGACTTGACGGTCTGTGGCCAAGTCTGGGAAGAAGGAAGACACAAAAAGGGGCAACTGCCTCTGCTCACAATGCCAGGCATGGTGGTTCATTTTGATTGGGGACTTTATACAATATAGAACCACCTAGGAAAGGAGCTTCATTGAGAAGGTTTCTAGATTAGGCTGGCTTGCGGGCATGCCTCTGAGGGATTTTCTTTAGATTGAGGTGGGAAGACACCCCCCCACACACACACACATACACTGTGGGTGGCTCCATTCCCTAGCCATCAGAGCCTGAGTTGCAAAAGAGTGAAGAAAAGGAGCCGAGCACGAACATGTATGCACTCTTTCCTCACTTTCTCTTCTTGAGTGTGGATAGCAAGTGGTCAACAGCTTCAGCTTCCTGCCCCTTGACTCTATTCCACCCCCTGGATCGAAATGATGGACTGTAACCTAGAAACCTAGAGTTGTGAGCCAATGAACCACTTCTCCCTAAATTGCTTTTGCCTGGGTATTTTATCTCGACAAACAGAAAACTAAACTAAGACACCTGGGCATCTGTGCCTAGCTCTGCTTTCCTTACGGTAGCCCTAGCAGGACAGAAATGTTTCCACAGTTCTGTGGGCAGTGTCAAGGAAAGCACTCACAGCTGTGTGATAAGATAATGCTGTATGCAGACTGGAGTGAATAATTCTAGTCAATAAATAAGTGCCGTTTCTGTAGACCTGGCTTTCCCCAGACTCACCCCATGAATGCCAACCTTCTCAATGCCCAAGATACAGAAAGGTGGTCAAGCTAAGGATTGCTATGATCCAAATTTCTAAATGTTTTTCTTCTTTCTTCTTTTTTTCTTTCATCTCCCTGGCCCCCTTTAAAAAATGTTTAACCCAAGCTGGTCTGGTACTATTCACTTAAGGTCCCATATCCCCTAGCCTCCATCGCCCAAGTGCTGGGCGACCCTGGTGGCTCCTAAATGGCCTCAACTCAATCCTTCCAGGTGACTGGGGTTGCTATCCACTGTGTTCCTATCCATTCCTTCTCTGGTCTCTACCTGGCCCTGCTCTTCTGTGGGATTCAGGACTGGCAACAGCTCTCCCTGTACACTACAAGGGCTTCATGGGCTCAGCACTGTCTCAACCACCTAACCTAGTCGGGTTAACATCAGCTTCGGTTACCATGGTGCTGGAAGCCTACAAATGCTATTTCTGATACAACTTTGCCAGCTGGATTTTGACAGGATGTTGTCATGTCAGACTAGAAGACAGAAGGAGAACACTATCAAGCTCCCAGGATAGCAAAGACAGTCTGGGTCTGATATAAGTAGTGAGAATGGGCTTGTGCCCTCAGGCCCTGGGTAGCAGTAACTTCCCCATACTGCTCAGCACCCTTTCCAAAAGGAGAGCAGCTGTTTCTTGTATCTGCGGCCCAAGCAAATCGTTCCTCTAACCTCAGTACCTTCCTTGTTTCCTGCATAAAGCCTTTCCTGCCTGAAGTAGTCACCACACAGGGTTTGGGTGCTGTTCTGGGACAAGGGCACCTGTATCCCAGGCTGAGTGTCTCATCATTCTGCCTCCTCCTCTGGAGTACCCTAATTTCAGGTGTATACCACCCATATCTGGCTTATGGGTGCTAAGGAGGGTGTCATGCATGCAAGGCAAGCATTCTGTTGACTGAGCGACAGCCCCCAGCCCCACTGTAATGGTGGTTTGGGTCTGTATGTTTTGTTAGAAATAAACGTTATTATTCTCCAGCAACCTTTTAACCCTCTCTAAACCCTATCTGAAAGCCAAAGATAACTGACCACCTAAGTTCAGAGATGCCTTGGCCTCGGGCACTTTAGAAAAGACAAAAGTGTCCTGAGATAACTACTGCAAATTGACCAGAGATAAATTTCATAAAACCAGGAGGTTTATTTTAAAATCCATCAGATAGTTTAACAGTCTAGGGCCAGACATGGTAGTACATGTCCTCAATCCCAGCACTCGGGAGACAGAGGCAGGCAGATCTCTGTGAGTTCAAGGCCAGCCGGGGCAGTAACTATGTATAGTGAGAAATTGTTTCAAAACCAAAACCTACAAACAGCCATAGGATACACTAATAGCAGGAAGTGCAAGTCCCAAGAGTCCTAAATAATTACAGACACAAAAGTCACTGGGAAAAGGAACTGGTTGCACCTGGATCCAAGCCAGGTGGGAGAAGTGAAATCAGATAGACGGCTGGGGCGCACGTCAGTTGGTCACAGTGCTGGCTGTGCATGCAGGCTCAAGGACCTGAGTTCCAGAGAAAAAATGGCTAGAAGTGGTGTTTGTAATTGCCATGCTGGGGAAGTGGAGGCAGGCAGATCCCTGGGGCACTACGGCCAGCAGGCCTACCCTAAAGATGTGGGCCCCATACTACCTAGAGAGACCTTGTCCCAAAACCAAACCAAAGAGGATGCACCTGGGGAGGAATTCCAGCTGATGTTTCCTCTGGCCAGCCATTATGGCCAGATAAGTTTGCAGGACATTTCTAAGTGTCTTTTCTAAACTGCCAGAGGCCAAGGCATCTCTGAACTCAGAAAGTGCTCAATCATAATTCTTTGGGTAAAACTCACATGCTTTCAGATATGATTTAGAGAGATTTAAAAGGAGAATAGTGGTGTTGATTTCTAGCAAAACAAACAAACCCAAACCACCATTACAATGGGGCTGGGGCAGTAACTCAGTCAACAGAATATCGCAAAGACTTGAGGTCTGGCTCCTCCTACTCATGCTGCTCCCCAACCCCAGGCCAATGCTTGCTGGAGTTGGTCAGGGGAATCAGCTTGGAATCAAAAAGGGAGGTGGGTAGGGCCTCTGTCTAGCATGTGCTGGGATGAGTTACTTTTGTCATGCTGGTACCCGTCCATCTGGAACAAGGAAAGTTTGTTTTCATCCAAGGATCTACCATTTAAGGAGAAGAAGGAAAGGAAAATGGACACTGTCCAAAGGCAGGGAGTTTGCTGTGCCCTTGTATATGTGCAAATCAAGGGCTGGGGCTCACTCAGTGTGGTGGTTCTCAACCTGTGGGTTTCCATCCTTTTGGGAGTCGAATATCAGATATTTACATCACAATTCATAATAGCAAAATTACAGTAATGAAGCCTTAATGAAAATACTGTAAGGCTGGAGTCACAACACGAGGAACTGTAATAAACGGTCACAGCATTAGGAACGTTGAGAACGACTAGCTCACTGGGTAAAGTACTTGCTTTGCAAGCATGAAGGTCTGAGTTCACATAGAAGCCTGGAATGGTGTGGGGTCTACAGCTCTGGGCAATGAAGACAGGTGGTTCTGGGGGCACTTGTTGGACAGCCAGTCTGGTCAAAACTGAGAGCTCCAAGTTCAGTGAGAGATTCTGTCTCCAAAAATGTAAGATAGAGAATGATTAAGGAAACCATCTGATAACAGCCTCAGGCCTCCGCATACCACGAGTGTATATAGCACGTGTGTATGTGTGCGCACGCGCCAGAGTGAGTGAGTGGAGGTCAGAGGACAACTTGCAAGAGTAGTCATTTTTGAATGTTGGGTTGGGCCAGTATTCTAGGGCTTCTTTCTGAGATGATGGGGGATTGCCAGAGTCGGCCATTTATGCGCGCGCACACACACACACACACACACACACACACACACACACACACACACTCTAATAACCAAGACAGATCAAAGCAATTGGGTACAGAGCTGAGTCAGTGACCAAAGCTATATAATCCTGTCACTGCATTTATCCCACTGTCTTGGAGGTGAGGACAGTGGACTTTCCTGGGCTGCCAGAGAGCCACCTCACAAATCTCAGCCCTGCTGAAATGGGTATTTAACTTCTAAGCCATCATCTCTTCTGTTTGTCAACTGGAATGGGAAGTCTTCCCAGATAAAGTGCTTAGTGCTTCCTAAGCCCAGGGCCAATGTGAACACAGCCCTAGAGTGAATTACAGCCCTAGAGTGAATTGTAGCCCTAATGCAAATGAAGAGCTTCTAATGGCTGCAGTAGTTATGGTTTCTACTGCCTTTATAAAACACCATGACCCAGAGCAGCTTGGGAAGGAAAGGCTTTGTTTTAGCTTACATGTCAGGATCACAGTTTATTATGAAGGGAAGTCAGGGCAAGAATTCTAGGCAGGATCCTGGAGGCAGGAACTAAAGCAGAGACCATGGAAATGTGCTACTTACTGGCTTGCCCCTCCTGGCTTGATGAATTTGTTTTCTTGTACACTCCAGGCCCCTGCTTAGGGATAGCAACCACCCACAATAGGCTGGGGCCTCCCACATAAATCATTAATCAAGAAAATACCTCACAACCTTGCCTACAGCCCAATCTTATGGAGGCATTTCTCAACTGTCACTTCCCTGGTTGTGACATAGCCACCAGAAAAGACTACTCAGATATGGGTTTAAGCCAATTAAAGGTCTTTATTAGCTGGCCAGCAAGTACACTGGGTTTTGGGGTCCTAGTGTAGCACTGAGCCTTTCTCAGGGTGATCTTTTAAGCACAAAAACCATGATCTGGGTTGACATGCTTCAGTTAACAAGAACGGTTAGCCAGAAGTGGAACTACAGATGCCAATAAGCAAGGTTAGTACAGTTAAGGATTTCGATAGATTAAGGTTTCATTCTTGTTTTGGCTGGGTTCTATGGCCTGTATGGTACTTTCATGAGTTGTGGTAGAGGTCTGGGGACCTGGAACACGTCCTCTCAGATAACTCTAGCTTATGTCAAGCTGACATAAATCTAGTCAGCACCAGTATAAAAGGAGAGCAAGACACAAGGAGATGAAGATCCATTTTCTCCTGGAGAAGAGGGAGACAGTGACCTTGGGGAAGTTTGAAGGAAGGGAAGCTGGAAACCAAAGCCAAGTCAACTTTTGTTTTGAGACAGGGTCTCACTATGTAGCCCAGGCTGGTCTTAAACTCCTCATAGAGATCTGCTTGCCGAGTGCTGGGACTGAAGGCAGGTTCCACCACAGTCCACCTCTTTGCTTAGCCTGCTTCTGGTAACTGAATGTGGTGGAGTGGCCAATGGGCCGGGAATGCCAGGGAACCAATGCTTCAGCACCAGCCCTGGTTAATGAGGGACAGAGACTGTGTTACAACCACTGACTGGGAGGCATCCGTATTAGCTAGGCCCTATCGCCCAGAGAGACTTGAGTCGAAACTTGGAGGCTCTGTTTGCTAGCACTTGGGTATTTGTGGTGGGCCAATGGATGCCTTGTTAGCTTGCAAGTAGGGAAGGCCTCAGAATTTTCATCAGTCTTTATCTTTTCTGGAATTCTGTCATACGTATCATTTGTATTTATTTCTGTTAAGATTAATTGTATCTTAATATTTATTTATATGTGTTTGTGTGTGAGTGTATGCACATGTGTGCAGGCCAGAATTATAGGTGATTGGGAGCTGTTTACACATGGGTGCTGGGAACTGAACTGTGGTCCTTTGAAAGAACAGCAAGAACTCTTTTTTTTTTCTTTTTTTGGTTTTTCAAGACAGGGTTTCTCTGTGTAGCCCTGGCTGTCCTGGAACTCACTCTGTAGACCAGGCTGGCCTCGAACTCAGAAATCCGCCTGCCTCTGCCTCCCAAGTGCTGGGATTAAAGGCGTGCGCCACCACTGCCCGGCCAGCAAGAACTCTTAACCACTAAACCATCTCTCCAGTCCCTATCATTTTTAAAAAAGTTGTTAAGTTACATTTATTTATTGGTTGTATATGTATGTAGATGGGCAAGGGCCCATGTCCCTAGTAAGGCAGAAGGGTGGTAGAAGGGAGAGAAAATCTGAGTGAGGCCTGAGATGGTAAGGGAGCCAGTGCTCAGGAAACCTCATTGCCTCCCTCACCCACGCCTACCTATGGATGCCCTTTCTCTTCCCATTCATTTGGTTCCCAAGCGACAGCTTCACTTAATGACCATGAAATGGTTTACAGCCCCTGGAGAATGGAGTGAAACATGATGAATACGGCACGTGGTACATTTTTGTGAACAATGAATTGCAGTAATAAACAGCCCTTGAACACTGAATAGGAAACACACAAAATATTTAATTTTAAAAAGCATTCTGGTAATGCGTGCAAATAACTAAGAGGCAGGGTCAAATTAAGATGCAAAATAGCATCTATACTCTATACACAAAGAAATCTATGAGGGTTGGAGAAGCCAGTGAGGAGCATTAAAGACAAACAGCATGGAATCTGACTCAAAATATTTTTCTCTCATATGCATAATAAAGCATGCTATTCATGTTCAAGGTTCCTGCAAACTGAAATGAAGAGAGCAAATTACATTTATACAATGATGCTTTTAAAGGGCATTTGGAGCTTTTTATAAGAAAATAGAAATGAAAAGGAAGGACATTTGGGCGTCACGTTTTGTCTGTGGCTGGAGGAGTGTCTGTGTGGGGCAGGTGTGTGCGAGTGCATGTGTCCATGTGGAGACCAAAGGTCAGCCTTGGGCCATTCTTCAAGATCCATCTACCTTTCCCCTCACCTGTACTGATTTAACTATTTGGAGGTGGTGCTTGCATGCTACAGTGCAAGTATGGAGGGCAGAGGGCAACTTGAGTCCCTTCTCTCCTTCCAACATGGAGTTTTTAGGGCTTGAGCTCAGGTCACCAGGCTTGTGGGGAAGGAACCAGCAAGCATCTTGCCGACTTCAGCCTTGTTCCATGAGACACAGTCTCTGCCTCCTCCAGTCTGGGATTGCAAACACAGTACGGCCATGCCTGGCAATTGGCATAGCTTCTAGGGATAGAACTCATGCTTTCATGCTTGTGTGACAGGCACTTTACCAAATGAACCATTGCCCCAGTCCGGCCATGACTTTTTGTCTGTTTGTTTTTGTTTTGTTTGTCAAGACAGGGTTTCTCTGTGTAGCCCTGGCTGTCCTGAAACTCACTCTGTAGACCAGGCTGGCCTCGAACTCAGAAATCCACCTGCCTCTGCCTCCCAAGTGCTGGGATTAAAGGCATGCGCCACCACTGCCCAGAGGCACAGTCTTAAAACCATGTTTTGTTTGCCGTATCTCTTGCATTTATAGCCACAACTGCCCACCCTCCTCTGCTTGCCTTCCTTGTCCCTAACCTCTGACGTCCTCTCATTTGTTTAAACATTTTAAAAATGCCATTTCATAATTGTTACATAATGACGCATGTGGCCTTTTGAGCTTGGCTGATTTTCACTTAGCATAATATCCTTGATCAGATTGTTACAAATTGTTCCTTTTTACTCTCACTGCTGAGTGATGCAGGTCTTTAAAGTTTCAGGTCTTTAAAGTATTTGTCGAGCCTGTGAAAGGGAGACACTTGGCGTCTTTCCATTTTTTTTGTTTGTTTGTTTGTTTGTTTGTTTTTCGAGACAGTGTTTCTCTGTGTAGCCCTGGCTGTCCTGGAACTCACTCTGTAGACCAGGCTGGCCTCCAACTCAGAGCACACCTGGCTTTCTTTTTCCTTCTTGACACTGGTTTGTTCAAACCCTTACAGATGTCCAAGGTACTGTCTTAAGTGACCATCTTCTCTAAAGATGCCTGTAGTATTTCTTATTTCTACTATTTGTTTGGCACTTAATAATAATAATAGCTAGCACTTAGTGAGTAGCTATTCTATGCCAAGTTCTGAACTAACTCTTCAAGGACAATTACTTAACTAAACACAACAATCCTAAAATTAACACTATATGCCAAATTACATTAAACGAGAGGAGGAGGAAGAGGAGAAAAAGGAGGAGGAAGAGGGAGAGAAGGAAGAGGAGGAAGAAAAGGAGGAGGGGGAGGAGGAGGATGTGGAAGAGGGGGTAGAGGATGAAGAGGGGGAGGAGGAGGAAGATTTTAAATCAATGGTGCTGGTCTCTCATTAATCACAGCTAATTTTTCAACTCTTGTTAACTAGCATCTCCTGTCCCAGTAAAACAAAGATTTCTCTTCCAGATTCTTAATCAAAACATGAACAGCCCCAATAGTCTTACTTCTCACTGACATTTCATGAACCAGGATTTCATCTTCTAATTTATCTTAGCATTTTTTCAAGTTCCCACAACAGCTCATTAAACAATGAGCATTCAATGGATTTTCTAGCCCAAAGCTCCAAAATCGTCTACCTTCATCCCACAAAAGAGTTTAAGGCTTAAAAGCTACGTGGTGAGGCCCATCACAGAAACATGCAACTCTCTGGTACCAATTTCTGTCCTAGTTTGCTTTCTGTTGCTGTGAGAAACACCATGACCGAAAGCAACTTGGGAAGGAAACCGTTCATTTAATTTTATGCATTACAGTTCATCGTGAAAGGAAGACGGGGCAGGAGCTAAAGCAGAGGGCACAGAGGAATGCTGCTTACTGGTGTGCTTCCAGGTCACATTCAGCTGCCTTTTTTTATATCACCCAGGACCACCTGCCCAATGGTGGCACCATATGTGGTGGGATAAGCTCTCCACTGTAGCTGGTCTTTGCTACTTTGAGGGTTTCTCCCCCCCCCATCACCCATCACTAGACTCCTCCATCAGTTAGCAATCGAGAAAATGCTCCATACAGGCCCATTGGCCAGTCTGATAGAGGCAACTCCTCAGTGAGGTTCCCTCTTCCCAGGTACCTGTAGCTTGTGTGGAACAGGCCTAAAAACCCAACACTCAGGGGGTTGAGGCAGGAGGATCAGGAGTTCAGAGTCACCCTTAGATATTATATTACTTCTCTAGAGTAACAGAACTTACAGAATAAACCTCTCTATATAGAAAGGGGATTTATTAGAATGGCTTATAGGCTATGGTCCAGCTAGTCCACTAATGACTGTCTACCAATGAAAGGTCCAAGAATCCAGTAGTTGTTCAGTGCACAAGGGTGGATGTGTCAGCTGCTCTTCAGTATAAGTCAGAATTCCAAAGAAGTAGGCTCTAATGCCAGTGAAGGAATGGACCTGATAGCAAGAGTGTGAGGAAGCAGGCAAGAAGAGCAAGCTTCCTTCTTCTATGTCCTTCATATAGGCTGCCAGCAGAAGGTGAGGCCCAGATTAAAGGTGAGTCTTCCCAACTTAAATAACATGATTAGAAGTGGATTTTCCCATTTCAAATTAAGCAAAAATCCCTCACAGGCATGCACCTCCATTTTTTGGGTTTAGCTTATTCCAGGTGTAGTAGAGTTGATAAACAAGACCATCACAGGTATGCACTAAGTTCAAGGCTAGCCTTGGAGACATGAGGCCTTGTCTGCAAACAACAGAAATAACAACCACCACCTTCTCTCTGGGGCACAGCTCAGTGGTAGAACATGTACTTAGTCTGTACAAGGCCCCAGCCCAAAGAGAGACAGTCAGACAAATGAATTTTATGTTATTAAAATTACCAACTGATCAAGGAAACTTCTCTTTACAACAGAGGAGACCACCTACAGAAAATCACAAGTCCATAGAGCTGTGGGGCCCGGTAGCATCTACCAAACACTCTAAAACATAAGACTCAGGAAACATTGAGAAAGAAGGGGCAGAGAGCCTGTAAGAGCCCGAGGGGATCCTCAAGTCTGCTGCGCCAGTGTGTCTCCTAGTAATAGCAGAAGCTCCACTCAAAGTCCTACCAACAGGATTGTGCAATGTGAGCTGAACAAAGATGACATTAATGAACACCTCAAACTGGATAGGGAAAAGCCCATAAGGCCTCAACCCCATACAGAGTACAGAGTGTTATAGGCAACTCAGTAAAGCTGGCAATGGGAGAGGAGGCTAAAGTGAGAGTTTGGGTTTCTTTAAAAACACAGTTGTGTTAAGTGAGTATGTTTTTGTTTTAATCCCAGCTGTGAAATTAAAAAAAAAAAAAAATCACAGCAGGTGATTACGGTTTGCCTGGTGCACTAGCAGGGCATGATCTTTTTTTTTTTTTTTTTTTGGTTTCTTTTTTCCGAGACAGGGTTTCTCTGTGTAGCCCTGGCTGTCCTGGAACTCACTCTGTAGACCAGGCTGGCCTCGAACTCAGAAATCCACCTGCCTCTGCCTCCTCAGTGCTGGGATTAAAGGCGTGCGCCACCACGGCCTGGCTGCAGGGCATGATCTTTGCCAGCTGCAGATAGTTTAATTCTGGGGCCTCTGGAGAGGATATAAGAGGGAGAGCACTGAGGGGCCTGTGGTGATTGCTGCTGCTGGTTCCTGTTGCTGGATTGCTGGATACCCTGACTATGAAGACTGGACTTGCCCATAGGAACCTGACATCCCTAATCAGTCGAAAGAGGTCTACACCCCTTTTCCCTCTAACCTTCTCTCTCCTACCTAGTGTTGGGGGTTTGGAAGGGATTAGGGTGGAATAAGGATTAGAAAGGTGGTAGTTATAAGAACCCAATAAAATAGCTAAACAAATACGCCAACAGGAGCCTTTCTCCAGGGAAGAAAACATACCAATTGGCTGTCGAGTACCAAATGGTCAGCCCTGAAAACATGTGTACAAGTAATATTATATGAGCAGAACAGGTTATAGTTAGGAATATATGTACGTACATATATGCAATTAGTGAAGAAAGAGGCCATGAATTTGAAGTAGAGTGTGGAGGGGTTAGAGGGAGGGCTTAGAGGGAGGGAAGGGAAGGGAGAAATGTTTGTTAAATATACTCTCAAAACAAGTTACATTTGAGATTGGTTTCAGTGGTCAACTACTGTTTGTCTGAAAGTAGTGCAGACAGGGCTATTGCACAGGTCAGCTTTTTGTGGGTTACAGATACAATGTTTTTTGTTTTTAGTGAAGAACCTAATTTTGCTCAGTCCTGGGAGGCCTCGGTACAGCTGTGTAAGTGGTTAATCCAAGCCACACAGCTTCTAAAAGAATCAAGGTGCCTCTTTGATAAGTCAATAAATGTGTGCTTTTTGCCTATACTCATTCAGATGACAAATTCAACTACCAGATATTCAGAAATTTCTCTAATCAGGGTACTTTGTGTGTTCTTTCTTCTCAAATACTTCCATACTTTTCCTTCTGAGACCATGCCTTCCTCGGCAGAGCCCAGCACTATGCTGGGTCCACAGTAGGTGGTGAGTGTCTGCTGTGTGCATGGAATGTTCTGGAGGTGGAACAGTCCTGCACTGCAAGGCATGACATTCGGAAGGGGTCAGGGCCAGCTCTCTAGGTCCCGCCGTTTTTATTTGGGGCATGTCTGTGTTCTGTGTTATGATTCTGTTCTTTGTGGGGCTGAGATTCTGTCAAATATGATTGACAAAGTGGTGTTTAAAAAGGAGATGATTTGGGCTGGCAGTATGGCTCAGTGGGTAAGGGCATTTGCTGTCAAGCCTAATGACTTGAGTCTGACCTCAGAAATCCACATGGTAGAAGGAGAGAAGCCATCCTTGTAACTTATCTTCTGATTTCTATATTTTCAAATGTACACACACACACACACACACACACACACACACACACACAGGTGATGTGGAGGTCAACCTTGTGAAGGAAAAAGTGAGATGGAGAGTGAGGCGCCACAGGTTCCTGTGACTCCCAGAAAAGTCCTGATCTAATGCCACACAGGGCATTAGACCTAAGATGGCTCCCGGAACACCGGTGAGACAGCGAAAAGAACCCAGGCCAGGGTGGTAGCTGCTTCCCTGTCTTCACGGAAGTCCTAACAAGTGACAATGCTCCTCCCTCTGTCCCAAATGTGGCAGCACATGACTGTAATCCTAGCACTGGGGAAGCAGAGATAGGAAGATCCATGGACCTCAATGGCCACACAGTATTATTGAATCGGTGAAGTCCAGGTTCAGTGTGAAACTCTGTCTCAAAAACCATGGCAGAGGGCTGGAGAGTTGGCTCAGTGGTTAAGAGCGCCGACCGCTCTTCTGAAGGTCGTGAGTTCAAATCCCAGCAACCACATGGTGGCTCACAACCATCCTTAAAGAGATCTGATGCCCTCTTCTGGGGTGTCTGAAGACAGCTACAGTGTACTTACATATAATAAAGAAATAAATTAAAAAAAAAAAACATGGTAGAAAAAGATGGAAGAAGACACTCGATGTTGACCTCTGAGCTCCACATGTATGTGCCCACATGCATACATGAACATGTGCAATGTATGCATCTAAATGTCAGTGTCATGAAAACTCACTCTGTAGACCAGGCTGGCCTCGAACTCAGAAATCCGCCTGCCTCTGCCTCCCAAGTGCTGGGATTAAAGGCGTGCGCCACCACTGCCCAGCAAGTTCTTTCTTTTTAAAAGAAAGAAAATGATTTCAAGAAGGGCAGGTGCCTTAATCCCAGTATATGGGAGGCAGAGGCAGGCTGATCTCAGTGATTTTGGAGGCCAGCCTGGTCTACATAATGAGTTCCAGGACATGTCAGCTAGTGCTACATAGTAAAACCCAGTCTAAAACAAAACATAACAAAACAAAACAAAAGGATAAAGAAAAAGGGAAAAATGGCACTTCCAAGGTAAAACAGCTCTGCATATAGCAGGGGTCAGGGTGCCAAAGGTCAGACTGTGTTCCAAGGTTGAGAGGGAAACATCTCCAGTCAGACATGAAACGGAAGCTTCCCAGAACAAGCAATGAAGGATAATTCAGTAAGAAGCAGGAAGAGGTCCTTAACCCAAGCCCCACTTCCCTGAGAATGAAAGGCCACAGCACCACCTAAACCTGGAGAGTGCAGCTAGCCTTAAGGAAAACAGTTATGGGACACCGCACACAGCTAAGAGTAAGGGATATTCTTTCCTGAAAATAGCTAGATCCAGGAGAAACCCGTGGCTCTCGAACCTTAAATCTAAAATGGGGATTTGATGTACTACTTAGCAATTGAGAATTCCATCACATAGCTCCTCATGAGTACTCTATCCAGGCATCATCCTGAGACTGAGCTTCTCTCAGGACCTGAAAACAAAGGTCAGTCAGTCCCAAGTCAAGGAGCCTGGGAATACCTTGTGAGGTGACTAATACTCTCAGTTTGACAGGATCTAGAATACCTAGTGCTAAGGTCTATGGGCATGCTCTCAGGGACTGTCTAGATTAGGTTAATGGACATGGGAAGATCCTCTCCAAATATAGGTGGTATCAGTATTGTTCTATGGGCTTGGAGTCTGAATTGGATAAAAAGGAGCAAGCCAATTCGACAGTGGCGGTGATGCCTTTAATCCCAGCACTCTGGAGTCAGAGACAAGTAGATCTCTAAGTTTGAGACCAGTCTGGTCTATAGAATGAGTTCCAGGACAGCCAGAGCTACACAGAGAAACCCCGTCTCAAAAACAAAAACAACAATAAGAACAACCATAAAAAAGGGAGGAGGAGGAGGAGGAGGAGGAGGAGGAGGAGGAGGAGGAGGAGGAGGAGGAGGAGGAGGAGGAAGTCAGCTTCTGTTCTCTGCTTCCTGAGTGTGGATACAGTGTGACCAACTTCCTCAGGCTCCTGATGTCGCCGCTTCCCCAAGGTGGACTACATCCACATGAGCTGAAATAGAACCTTCTTCCTTTCAGTTTGTAAATTAATTTAAGTACCCTGTCAGGGTGTCCAGAGGCACAGGCAGCCATGGGAGAGGGAGGTCAGACCTGGAGCAGCTGAGAAGCTCCAGCACTAGGGAGATGGGCGTCGTGATAAGAAGACTCCGTAACTGTGGTGAAGACAGTCTCCACTGTGGATGACTGCAGGTGATGAGCCATGCAGCCTGTGGATGTCTCCCTGTCACAATGTGGGGTAGGTAAGGTCTGAGCAGCAAAATTAAGGCAGGCTGAGTCCCCAGCTTCTCCCCTTCAGGACCTAAATCCATGCTCTGTTTGATCTCCCTACCGTGGTTTTCTGTTGCTGTCTAGGCAGGTGGCTTTCTCCTCTCAATGGTATGAGGTATTGTACCCTCAAGAGAAGGATGCTCACAAGACCTTTGCATGAAAGGAGAGAGATCCATTCCATCAGTGGCACAAAGGTCATTAGAAACGCAAGAGAAAACAAGCCCTATGACACCTCCAAACATTTGCAATTTTCCAGGCACTGAATCCAAAGATATCAGAGTGGACAAAATGCTGGATGGATTGTTCAGAAGGCTAGAAAAGATGGCTTAATTCCTAGTCACATATGACCTACCAAAGCAAACTGAGAGCCTATAAAAATACTTAGGTAGCCTGGGTGGTGGAGGCACACATCTTTAATCCCAGCACTCTGAAGGCAGAGGCAGGTGGATTTCTGAGTTAGAGGCCAGTCTGGTCTACAGAGTGAGTTCCAGGACAGCCAGGGCTACACAGAGAAACCCTGTCTCAAACAAAACCAAACCAAAAACCAAACACAAAAAACAAGAGAAAAAACCAACCTAGCCAGATTAATAACGAACAGATGGAAGTAGTGGTGAGGATGACGGTCACGATGATGACAGGTGATGATGATGATGATAACTGCAGGCTCCTGTCAAGGAAACGCCTCAGACCGGAGAGATTCACTGAGGAATTCTATCAAGCTTTAAAGAACTAACACCAATATTCCTCAGACTACTCCCTAAACAACGTTTCCAGGGGTTGGAAGTACAGTTGAATTGCCTGCTAGTATGTCTCTGAACATGAAGGATACCCTGGGTTCCATCCCCAGCACTTGGGAAGAAGAGACAGGAGACTCAGAAGTTCCAGCTCATTCACTACTATATAAATGAATTTGGCAGCCTGGGCCACAAGAGACCTTGTCTCTAACAAGACAAAACAAAACACCAACAGAATGCTTCCAAAAGAAAGAAAGGGTATGGAGTGGGAATGGAGTCAGTGAAAGACTTTCCACTGTCAAATGATGTACTCCATTGATATTGGTGTTGGTTGTAGGCGTAGCTGGAGAGAGAGAAGCTCACCAAGATGCTAGCTTTCAGTTTCTGAAGGAGCAGAATGGTTCAGCCTTCTTGGAAAAGACTGACACCCAGCTAGCTCACTCCATTATTCAAACATTATACAAGATTAATTGGGGCTGGGAAAGGTTCCAGCTACCAAAGTTATCTTGCCCTTGCTGCTGGTGAGAGCAGAAACCTCACACAAATCTGTTCCTTTTGACCATGGCTAGCCACAATCAAAAGTAAGACCTCCAGGTTTGCCAGGACTGTCTTGGGACCAAGATTAGTACAACTCCAAGCTCTCACATAGCACCAAGTGCAGATCCTCTAGAGAGACATTTCTTCAGGGTTCAAAAAGTCTCCAAACAATTTCTCAGCCCCTACTGACTGTCGCAAAGATAGCAACGGCTCTGCTGAAACACTTCACTCAAAGCTAGACACAAAGGCTTTACTATACAGATCACTCACTACAGTAATTCATTTTTATTATTTTATCTTTAGTTATTTATTTTATTTATTCACTTATGTGCATAACTGTTCTGCCTGCTAGTATGTCTCTGAACATGTCTGGTATCAGTGGAAGCCAAAAGAGGGTGGAGTTACAGATGGTTGTGAACTGCCATGTGGGTGCTGTGAATTGAATCCAGGTCCTCTGGAAGAGCAACCACTGCTCTTAACTGCTGAGCCATCTTTCCAGCCCCTCTGACCCATTTTGAAAAGACTACAGATTCCACCAGAAAATTGCTCTGATAAAACACTTTGAGCACAATTAAAGGATGCAGTAGGCTGGATGTGTAGTTCACTGGTAGAGTGCTTGCCTAGCATGCACAGGGCCCTGAGTTCAATTCCTAGCAGTGCAAAAATAAAAACTGACCAAAGAATAGAGGAATACAAAAACAAGGTACAAAAGTCAGTAGCTTTTCTATGTACCAGTAATGACCCCTCTGAAAAAAAAGTAGAAAAAAACAGTACTATTCAAAATGATCTAAAACCAAACCAAACCATCAAACCATCCAACCAAACAAATGAAAACTGACCAAGACCTCTATAATGAAAACTATGAAACACCAAGGAAAGAAATTAAGAAGACAGAGGTCTTTAATCCCAGCACTCAGAAGGCAGAGACAGCAGATCTCTGTAAGTTTCACGACAGCCAGAAACTCTATCTCAAAAGAAGAAGAGGAGGAGGAGGAAGAAGAAGGAGGAGGAGGAAGGAGGAGGAAGAAGAGGAAGAGGAGGAGGAGGAAGACAAAGACAACGACGACAACGACATTATAAAATGGAAACATGTCCCATGTTGGGGCTATCTTGATGGTTTATCAGGTCAGATAACCTGTCGTCTACCCTGACAACCTGAGTTCCATACTCAAAACCCATATGGTGGAAGGAGAAAATTGAATCTTGCAAGTTCTCCTTTGACGGTCACAGGATCCACACACATACACAAACACACACAAAGCAAATACTAAAATGCAATAAGAAACCAACTAGCAAACAAACAACTGGTGAAAGAGGGCTGCAGGCACGGCCTGACAGTTAGGAGCTGGCTTCCAACAGCTGGGAAGAAAATCCCATGGTGGCTCACAACTGTCTATAACTCCAGGTTCAGGACATCTAACATCTTCTTCTGGCATCTGTGGGCACTAGATATGCGGGGTGGGGTGAGTGTGTGTGTGTGTGTGTGTGTGTGTGTGTGTGTGTGTGTGCGCGCGCGCGCACATATATGCAAGCAAAACATTCATACACCTAAAAATAAATAATTAATTAAAAATAAAAGAATAGGAGAATATCTTTGGCCACTCTTTATCTGACAGCAGGCCAAATCCAGGATATATAAAGAGGTAAAAACTTACTGATTTTGAGTACTAACTCAGAGAACAAATAATCCAGTCAATATATGGTCAGTTGTCAAAAGGAAGGAAGGAAGGAAGGAAGACAGACAGACAATGAAAAAATGCTCACTGTTCTTAGAGTGGTCAATCAAAACAATAGTGAAATTCCGGTCTATCTTGCCCTAGTCAGCATGGCCATCTTCAAGAAAACAGCAGTAAATTATGCAAAGCATACAGATGGGAGAGATACCTTCTATATTGCTGGCTTAAGGCTTCCTCTCTTCAGGTGAATGCTACTTTTCAGGTACGTCCAACTCCTCTCTCTCCTGTCTTTTCTGTCAGTCCTGGTGACTTAATGGAACGCACTACAGACTATGTGTGTGTACCAACTGTGAGCATGTGGGGGTCCTCATTCCTCCTTCCTTTGCTCATTATTCATTCATGGTAAGTGGTTATTTTTGTTGTTCATCTTATTTTATTATTATTTTTTGAGTCAGGGTCTCATGTAGCGCAGGATTTCCTGGAACCCATGATTGAGGCTGGCTTTGAGCCCCTAATCTTCCAGCTTCCACCTACAAGTGCTCTATGTGCCAACATGCTTGACTCTTGACTCTCAAGTTTTTGTTGCTGTTTAGTCTTTGGTTTTGTATATATGACTATTGAGACAGGGTCTCTCTCTCTCTCTCTCTCTCTCTCTCTCTCTCTCTCTCTCTCTCTCTCTCTCTCTCTCTTCCAGACTATCCTCAAACTTCCGAAGTGCTAGGATTATAGGCATATAGGCATAGGCCACAATGCCCAGCTCTCTGTGTCTCTTAATTACTTAAACAGCTTTTGGACTCCATCCACTTTAATAAGGTACCAGATTTGTTTGCTGTTTTCATGGAAGCACAATGGCCTCAGAACATGGCTCTTCTGGTTATATTGAAGACTGGTGAGTTAAACATGCTAACCTTCACTTCTTCAGGCCATGACTAGTCAATGGATTTCAAAAGAAATCCACCAATTTGTCAGGCACTGTGTTTGGAAGTGAAAGGAAATGACTGAGACAGAAATGTTTTACTTCTGTGGTCCAAAGGATTCCATGTCAGGTTCACCCGGGTCTCATCTGAAGGTGTACTGGGGCTAAAATGGCATCCATCCCTATGATGTGCTTATCATTTAGAAATTAGGCTCAGCTGCTAGTAAGACAAATTTGGACACACACACACACACACACACACACACACACACACACAGAGAGAGAGAGAGAGAGAGAGAGAGAGAGAGAGAGAGAGAGAGAGAGAGAATATTAGGTAAACTAGGCACAGGTAGGCAAGCCGGTGACGAGAACATGACTGTCCTAGGCAGGAAGTCATCTCTGTCAGAGCCCTTCTGCCCCACTGATGTACTCCTTTGAGCAAGTTCTACCCCAAAGTTTGCATCATGACTTCTAAATGGGCATGGCCACCTCACTTAGGATGTCTGCATTCTGGGGTGCAGGAAAAAGGAAGACAATGGGCAAAAATACTTACTAGATAGACCAGGGTAGCCTCAAACTCACAGAGATCTGCCTGCCTCTACCTCCTGAGAGTACTGGGATTAAAGGAATGGGCCACCTCCGCCCAACTCAAAAAAGTTTTTATATAAAGTTACTCAGACACATTCTATTATAAAAACTAGTCAAGTGGTAGCATATTTAAGAACAAAAACAATCAAATCCTTACTGATGGTGAATTTATTAAGCAAGTGTGAAATATGGCAGCTATAATATACCCTGAAAAAGGGGGTATATTTTTTTAATTAGTTTGTCTCACTAAACTGTAGCCAGGAGAATTGAAAAAATTGCAAAATCTATCAAGAGAAATCTTGAAAACAGTCATTAATTTTCCACCTTATGCTTTATCAACAAACGAGACTATTGAGGCTACAGATGCTCCCGCTGATGGATATGTCACTGGAGACGTCACTTATCAAGGCTGGCATGATGGCTCAGTGGGTAATCTGAGGTCCATCCCCAGGATTCTCTTGGTGAAAGGAAGAACAGACTTTCACAAGTTGTCCTCTGACTCCACATACTCACCTTGGCTCACCCATGTGTGCGTGTTTTCCCCCACCCTGTGCCATAAATAAATTATAAATGTGTTAAAAATGGCTTCTGTGATGGTTTGAATGAGAATGGCCTTATAAGCTCTTATATTTGAATGCTTGGTCCCCAGTTGATGGAACTGCTTGGGGGATTAGGAGATGTGGGCTTGTTGAAGGAGGTGTGTCACTGGGAGGGGGGCCTTGAGGGTTTTTAAATTATTTGTTTATTTTATGTGTGTTGACATTTTGTCTGCATGCATGTTTGTATGAGGGTGTTGGATCCTCTGCAGCTGGAGTTACAGACAGTTGTGAGCGCTGGGAATTGAACCCAGGTCCTCTGGAAGAGCAGCCACTGCTCATAGCCTTTGAGCCATCTCTCTAGCCCCAGGCCTTGAGGTTTAAAAGCATGTGCCAAGGCAGTCAGCCTGCCCCCCTCTCATTCTGCTGCTTGTGGATCAAGATGTAAGCTCTCAACTACAACTCTAGCACCATGCCTGCTGCCATGCTCCCCGCCATGATATTTATGGACTAGCCCTCTGAGACTGTAAGCAAGCCCCCAGTTAAATGCTTTCTTTAATAAGTTGCCTTAGTCATGGTGTCTTTCCCAGCAATAGAAAAGTAACTAAGACAACTTCTTTAAACCAGACATGGTGGTACATACCTTTAATCCCAACACCTGGGAAGCAGACTTAGACCTCAGAGTCTGAGACCAGCTTGTTCTACATAGCAAGTTCCAAGACAGGCAGGACAAGATAGAGAGAACTTGTCTCAAACACTAAACAATCACACATGACTTCTTTAGTGCCATTAAAAGACACAACTAAATCAAGAAATGTATACGAAGTTATAAAAGTTAAAGTGATTTATTTTTTGCCTTTTGTCCACATGTCTGGTATAATGTCTGATGGTGCCCCAGTGATGAAATAGACTTGTAAAGTTAATAGAAGACAATGTAACTGTCACCGAGATCCATGTGTAATGTAGTGTCAGAGACATCAAGAAATTTCAAAAGCATTAAAAAGTCATGTAAGCAGATGCCAAGCCTGAATTTTCTGCAGGGATTCCTAAAGGTGACACGGACTATGGTAACAGCATTCACTTTTCAGAAGTAAGCTGGCCAAGCCAAATGCAGAAATGATCTTAGGACCTGTGGCATGGTACTAAGTTGTTTATGGTAATGAGGGCAAAAATTGTTACCAGAAGCCAATGATGAAAACTGATTTATACTTTTAGTGCGTTCCAGGACAGTAAGGACTGTTACACAGAGAAACTCTGTCCAAAACAAAACAAAACAAAAAAAAAAAAAAAAAAAGAAAAAAAGAAAAAGAAAAAGAAAAAGAAAAAGAAAAAGAAAAAGAAAAAGAAAAGAAAGAACCCAACTGTTGAAAAAGAGAAAAAGACACAGTGGCATGACTGGGGGTAACCACTGGCATTCCAATAGAATCTGAGGCCTGCTCCAAAGGATGGAATTGACAGATGGTCAGAAATCTATGGCTGGGGAACTTATAGGCTTTAGCAGGTAAGCTACTGCTGAGTTTTACTAAATACATAAGACGTGCATATTGAAGTGGCTTCTAAATATGTATGTTTATACCTAGAGGTTAGAGGGTTCTGTGCCATGTGAGATTAAGACAGTCATTTCTTACTGAGAAAGAAATGAGTTAGTCAGACTTGATCTAAAACATCTATATATCAAAGAACAGAACTTCAAAATAAACAGAAGAATTTCAGAGAATAAGCCATATGTGGTAATGCATTTCTCTAATTTCAAAATTGGGAAGTCGAGGTAGGTGGATTTGGAGTTCAAGGTTACCATTCCCAGCTATGTATGGAGACTGAGACCCGGCTACATGATATCCTGTCTTGGAAAAAAAGTCTTTGAGAACTGCAAGGGGAAATGAATGATCGTAATTCATTCTGTCTCACTCCCTGGCCTTAATTAATAGAGTAAGTTGACAGAAAATCAGCAAAGCCATAGAACACTTCAACAACATCATCAATACATTTGACCCTTAGATAATTATAAAACATTCCATCCAACAATAGCAAAATAGAGAACATTTGCCAAGGTCGACCATGTTATGAGTCATAAAATTAGTTCAATAAGTACAAGCTTGACACTAAAACCTGCAGAGTGTCACTGAGATAAATGGGAGTCAATTTAGCAGCCAGTGCTTAGATCCTGAGCCACCTCTCCAGCCCCTATATACTATTTAGATATTTAAAATTACATTTATTAATTTGTTTATTTACTGTGTACATATGTGTGTGTGAAATTGAGGTCTATGGCATATATGTGTAAGACATAGGACAACTTTCTGGACTGGATTCTCTCTGTCCACCAGGTGAGATGTGGGGATTGAAATCAGGCTATGAGGCTGGGTGGCAGTGCCTTGACCTGCTGACCCATTTCAATGGCCTTATATATTATTAATTTTAAAACATGGCATATTTGTCTTTTTTGTTGTTACTCCTTTTGCTTTTAAGAGATACATTAAAACTTAAAAAGTAAACAAGTATGTGTGTGTGTGTGTGTGTGTGTGTGTGTGTGTGTCTCTGTGAGAGAAGGGGGGGGGAGAGGGAGAGAGGGAGAGAGGGAGAGAGGGAGAGAGGGAGAATGGGAATGTGAGTCCTCATGCATGCCGTAGTGCCTGTGTCGGGGTCCAGATTCCTTTCAGGAGTCAGCTCTCTCTTTCCATGATGTGATTCCCAGGGATTGAACTCAAGTCAGCAGGCATGGCAGTAAGCACTGTTACCCACAAAGCCATTCCAACCACCTCTAATATGTAATAAATGCAATCTCAATAAAACTCCCAGCAAGCTTTTCAATAGAAACTGACAAGGTCATTCTGAATCTTAAACAGAAGTGTGAAGGACTTAAAATAGCCCAAACAGCTCTGGAAAATAAAATCAAAAATGACTGTCTAAGTCAGGGTTTCTATTCCTGCACAAAACATCATGACCAAGACACAAGTTGGGGAGGAAAGGGTTTATTCAGCTTACACTTCCACATTGCTGTTCATCACCAGAGGAAGTCAGGACTGGAACTCAAGCAGGTCAGGAAGCAGGAACTGATGCAGAGGCCATGGAGGGATGTTACTTACTGGCTTGCTTCTCCTGGCTTGCTCAGCCTGCTTTCTTATAGAGCCCAAGACTACCAGCCCAGGGATAGTACCACCCACAATGGACCCGTCCCCCTTGATCACTAATTGAGAAAATGTCTTACAGCTCATGGAGGCATTTTCTCAACTGAAACTCCTTTCTCTGTGATAACTCCAGTTTGTGTCAAGTTGACACACAAAACTAGCCAGTATAATAACTAAAGCTACCTGATTTCAAACACACACTATAAAGCTACAGTTACTAAGACAATATAAGATTGATGTCAAAATATACCATTAGATAGGTGTAATAGATAAGAGGCTAGAAATATACATATATATATGAATACATGATTTTTTTTACAAAGATACAAATCAATAGAGAAAAATATAATCTTTCAAAAAATTATGTTAGCAAAACAATTATTTGGGTTCATCCCTTACACTAATAAAAATGGAACCAAAAATACTTAGAACCTAAATGTAATAACTATACACCTTCCATAAGAAAAGATGAGAAGCCAGGCAGTGGTGGTGCACGCCTTTAATCCCAGCACTCGGGAGGCAGAGGCAGGTGGATTTCTGAGTTCGAGGCCAGCCTGGTCTACAGAGTGAGTTCTAGGACAGACAGGGCTACACAGAGAAACCCTGTCTCAAAAACAAAAACAAAACAACAACAACAACAACAACAAAAGAAAAGATGAGAAAAGGACATATGGGCTCCGAGAGGCAGTTATTACCTAGGAATGGCACTGATAGCTCTAGCAAACTAGCAAAAGAAAAAAAAAATGTTGTGGAATTTTTTTCTAATAGGATTTACAACTTAAATTCTATCATATTTAAAACATCTTTTTGCATTAGTCAAAGTGAAGCATTCCTATAATCCTGGAGGCACTCTGGAGGCAGAGGCAGGAGGATATCTGTGAGTTCAAAACCAGCCTGATCTCTACATTCAGTTCCAGGCCAGCAGGACTACAGAGTGAGACCTCATCTCAAAGAAAAAAATCCTTTCAAATGACACCGTTTTACTGGTAAAAAATTAAAGTCTACAGATTTGGAGCAAATACTTATAAATCATATATCTGATAAAGATCTTGTTTCAGGATGTACATGTAAACATATATTTTATTTTTTAAATTAAAAAGTTATATTTTAAATTTACATGTATCTGTGAACATCTATGTGAGTGAATGTGACTTGTGTGCAGATGCCCAAGGAGGCGGCTGGAGTCACAGGCAATTGTGAGCCGCCTGCCGTAGGTGCTGGGAACGGAACTTGGATCCTCTCTCTACAAGAGCAGCAAGCGCCTTTAACTGCTGAGCCATCTCTTTAGGCCCTTTAGGATATATTTTTAAAAGTCTTATAACTCAAGAATAAGAAAACAACTGCCAGGCAGTGGTGGCGCACGCCTTTAATCCCAGCACTTGGGAGGCAGAGGCAGGTGGATTTCTGAGTTCGAGGCCAGCCTGGTCTACAGAGTGAGTTCCAGGACAGTCAGGGCTACACAGAGAAACCCTGTCTCGATAAACAGAAAGAAAAAACAGAAAGAAAAAAAACAGAAAAACAGAAAGAAAGAAAAAAAAGAAAGAAAGAAAACAACCCAGCAAATAACATCCAGAAATAAATTTAAATTGGATTCCATATCTGAACCGTTAGAAAGAAACACAGGAGAAAATAATCATGAGTTTCAGTGCTACACAAATATTTCTTAGACACAATACCAACAATAGTGCCCATGCTGGGCATGATGGCACACAACTCTAACTCCTGTACATAGGTGGCTTTCTGTGACTTGAAGGCTAGCTTGCTAGTGAGTCAGTAAGTTCCAGAACAGCGAGGGCTACAAAGAGAAACATTTGTCTCAAAAGAAAAAAAACCATGTGCGCGCGCGCGCGCACACACATATACACACACACACACACACACACACACACACACACACACACACATCCATAAATCAGGTGGAGAAGCACATGACTGTAGTTTCAGTATTTGGGAGACTGAGGCAAGAGAATTTCCAGGAGTTCAGACCAGCCTGAACTACAGAAGAATAACCTATCTCAACACCACACACATAAAAATACTTAAGTATTCTTGACTAAAAACAGGACTTGTATCTAGGGTATATGAAGAATCTACTATGCCAGTTGTGATGGCGCATGCTGGTAGGATTTGCTGCAGGAGGCAGAGGCAGGAGGATCATGAGTTTGAGGCCAGCCTGGGCTACACATTTTGGGAACAAAATACCCACAGGAGGAAATATGGAGACAAGGAGTGGAGCAGAGACTGAAGGAGACTGTCCCACCTGGGGATCCATCCCATATACAGTCACCAAACCCCAACACTATTGTGGATGCCAAGAAGTGCTTGCTAACAGAAGCCTGATATAGCTGTCTCCTGAGAGGCTCTGCCAGAGCCTTACAAATACAGAGGTATATGCTCGCAGCCAACCATTGGACTGAGCAGGGGGTCCCTATTGGAGGAGTTAGAGAAAGGACTGAAAGAGCTGAAGGGGTTTGCAACCCCATAGGAAGAACAACAATATCAACCAACCAGACCCCCCAGAGCTCCCAGGGACTAAACCACCAACCAAAGAGTACACATGGAGGGACCCATGGCTCCAGCTGCATATGTAGCAGAGGATGGCCTTGTTGGATATCAGTGGGAGGAGAGGCTCTTGGGCTTGAGGGGATTCGATGCCCCAGTGTAGGGGAATGCCAGGGAGGGAAGACACGAGTGAGTGGGTGGGTGGGGGAGCACCCTCATAGAAGCAAGGGGTTACAAACAGTTGCTAAGTGCTATGTGGGTGCTGGGAATTGAACTCAGGTCCTCTGGAAGAGCAACTAGTGCTCTTAACCACCGAGCCATTTCTCCAGCCCCCTTATTAACTTTTAACACAGCAGTGTGTGCATGCCTGTTCATGTATGAGATCGGGTCAGGACACTGTTAAGTGCTGACGAGCTATCTGGCCCTTGAATTTCTGGGAGATGTCTTTCTGCCTTCCATGTGGACACAGGTATGCTGGGACTGCAGACATGCCTCCCCTGCGCCCAGCTTGTATTTGGGTTCTGAGCGCTACATTTTAGTCAGCATGCTTGCACAGTAGGCTTGTGTGGCAAGCACTTTTACCCACTGAGCTATCCTCTCAGCCTTATTAACTCGTAGAGTCCCTTTGTACTCAGCTATGAGGATGCATTTACATTGTCTATTTTGTGAGTAAATCGACTTTCAAGTTCCCCCTTCTAAAAGAGTGTATTACAGTAACAGGTGGCAGTATCTCACATTGCCCTGAACCTCCAGCATCTTCATCTGAAGGATTTCAATTTTAGTTATCATAAAGCTGGAGCGTCAGCTCCTATCTGCCTGTTAATCTCCTTCCTCTCCCATTGCTGCATGAAGTATGATCCCAGGTTTTGTAATATAACTTAATTTTCATCAAAATTGTAAAGAATGGGGCTGGAAAGATGGTCCACCCACTAAAAACTAGGCTCACAAGCAAAACTACAGAGCTGTAAAGGACAAATGAGTCAGCTCAGGCAGTAGAGGTAAGAATCCCTTTCTTTGCTTAAGCCCTTCCCATTACTCATAGCTTCTGTTACCTGATGCACCAATGAAGCTCAACAAAAAGGACAGACAGACACACACACACACCCTCTTTGGTTTTCCTTTTTTTTTTTTTATTCCCGAGACAGGGTTTCTCTGCGTAGCCCTGGCTGTCCTGGAACTCCCTCTGTAGACCAGGCTGGCCTCGAACTCAGAAATCCGCCTGCCTCTGCCTCCCAAGTGCTGGGGTTAAAGGCGTGCGCCACCACTGCCCGGCCTTGGTTTCCCATTTTAATATTCATGTTATTCAACTGTAGCTTTCTTTCCTGCCCCTACTCAGAGGGATTGCCATTTTCTTTAAAACGTTTATGATTTGTTTCCTTCTTTCTCCACTGTGTATGTGTGGGTCATGAGTACACCATAGCACATATATGAAGGACAGCTTTCAGGAATTGTTCTCTCCTTCCACCATGTGGGTCCCGGGGCTACAACTTGGGTCCTCAGGCTTGGCAGCAAGCACCTTTACTCACTAAGGCATCTCCTCGACCCTGCTAGCTTTCTTTTATAGTGGGATTTATCTGTACAAGAAAACTAGATGGTGTTTTATCCCTGTCTGGTACAAAAGTAGAAGCCAGGAGGAGTGGTGCATGCCTTTGAATCCCAGCACTTGGAAGCAGAGACAAGGAGATCTCCGTGAGTTCAAGATCAGCCTGGCCAGTCAGGGTTACACAGTGAGACCTTGTCTCAAATTTAAAAAGACAGAGAGAAGCTGGGGTGAAGCTCAATGATACAGTACCTGATTGGCAAGTACAAGGCCCTAGAGGCCATCTCCAGCAAAACACACACACACCTGTGCTGACACTGGGGCTCAGTGGGTAAAGGTGCTTTCAATACAGGCCTGACACGCAGAGCTCAATCCCCAGGATGCACATAAAAGTGGAAGGAGGGCGCTGACTCCACAAAGTTGTCCTCTGACCTCCATCCATGCGGTGGCACATACCCTCCCCTTACTTCACAACAATGATAGATTGGATAGTTCAAAAAACAGCACAGGGAGGGGGGAGAGGGAGAGGGGAGAGGGGAGAGGGGAGAGGGGAGGGGAGAGGGGAGAGGGGAGAGGGGAGAGGGGAGAGGGGAGAGAAGGGAGAGGGGAGAGAGAGGGAGGGAGAGGGAGGGAGAGGGGAGGGAGAGGGAGAGAGAGAAAGGGAGAGGGAGGGAGTAAATATGAGCTAATAGGGACAAACATTGTGAGCTATGCTACCTATAGTGTCACCATATAGTGTCACCATTTGTGTGGAAAGGCACTCAGGGCAGCAAGAGGGCATTCTGGGACCACAGGACAACAGCAAATGCATACTGACAGAAAGCATGGAAAGCCAGTTAAGAGCAGGAGCCAAGACTGTAAGGGTTCCAACAGGCCAGTGGCAATGGTCCATGGAAAATCTTAAGACAGCTCCACCAACCAGCCAAAGCAAGTTCTGGGGATAAGGGTCTACACTGGACAGAATTGCTAACTAATCTAGATTGAACAGGACAGTGACAATAGAGGGACAAACAGATCCAGGATAACCAGGGAAAGGGAACAGTCTGAGCCTCTTGGAATAAAACAGAACCCTTGCTTGGTGGGCCACCAGCATCTACTAGGCATTTATTAAAAGGACTCATAATTGAGATATGTACCTTTCAGAGCTCTGAAGCATTTTTCAAGGACATGAGAGACATCAAAAGAATACCTCGGTCTGTAAGCCTGACTGGGAGAACAGGATCCAGCTTTGATCTTTGCAAGCCAATAACCACAGCTTGCCTAGTCTCCTTTGTACTCAGCAATCTCTTCTCCTTTTTATATCTGATTCTGAGCCCCTATGCTTCCTTAGTTACTTGCTTTCAGTTGTCTGTGAAAATGTTGCTGCTCCTACAGCTGAGTGGTACATTATGACTTTCCTTTTTTTGTTTGTTTTTTTGTTTTTTTCGAGACAGGGTTTCTCTGTGTAGCCCTGGCTGTCCTGGAACTCCCTCTGTAGACCAGGCTGGCCTCGAACTCAGAAATCCACCTTCCCCTGCCTCCCGAGTGCTGGGATTAAAGGCGTGCGCTACCACCGCCCAGCATTATGACTTTCCTAATAGCACGGCTGTCTATAACAGCTCTGACATGTGAGTCGTGATGATAATGGTGGCCTAGGTTACACTTTGGAGATATGAAGGTTGGCTTTATTTTATTTTTGGTTATTGTTTTCCCCATGAAAACCTGTGGACTCTTCTTTTGGGTCTCAACAGGTGTCTGATGGGTGACCTTTTGACATCAGGAGGCTGAAAACTCCACCCTTAGACCATGGTAGCACCGCTATTTTCTAAGCATGCATTCTCTGAAGAGCCCAAGACACTGAGTACAGGCCACTGATTCCTTGACCCCCAATCACCCTCTTCATACCTTCAACCACCCTGTTTCTTTGCCCTGTAACTATCCTCAAATGGGAAGAAGATTGGAGGCTTTGGTCTCCCATGTTTATTTGGCAACCTTGCAGATGTGTTTTTTTGTCTTTTGCAAACTCATTATTCCTATAACTGGTACAGCACTCCTCCAACAAAAAGAGCCTGATTAGGTACCAAGAAAAGAAGCCACCATATTTAGGATAGTTCACAACAACAGGAGATACTTCCTAGCCATGAAGTTTGAAAAGTCATTCCTAGCCGGGCGGTGGTGGTGCACGCCTTTAATCCCAGCACTCGGGAGGCAGAGGCAGGCGGAGTTCTGAGTTCGAGGCCAGCCTGGTCTACAGAGGGAGTTCCAAGACAGCCAGAGCTACACAGAGAAACCCTGTCTTGAAAAAACCAAAAAAAAAAAAAAAAAAAAAGAAAAAAAAAAAAAAGAAAAGTCATTCCTATCTAAATTCATTCTAAATCATAGAAATATTAAACTTAATTGACAATGGAAAGTGCAACAGAACAAAGGACAAAAGCCATGTGTCTATTTCCTGTTTCCTTTTTTCCCTCATAAAATGGTTATTCAGTATTTACTCTGTAATACAATGGTGACAAATTAAAATCTTAAAAAGCTGCTATGGCTTAAAATTTTGTTGTGTATTAAATTGCAGCACTGAACAATGGAAAGGCACAGCTTATCTCTGACTGGCAGAGTTCAAAGGAGAAATCTCTCCATTCTCCTTCAGGATCATGGGCTCCACACTGCTCAGGCAGTCTAGAGAAAGACAGACTTGTACTTTCATGTGGCCATAAGACCAAGGGCGCTGGTTAGGTTGCCATACACTCACAGTGTATAAGAAAATACACATGCAGGGGAGTGAAGGGTTAACAACAATCTATCCATAGGAACACATGTACAAAGAGAAAACAAAGCTAAGCAAATGAAAGGGGACCCAAGCCAGCTTTCTCTTTGGAGCTTTTAACTTGTACCGTTTGCATATATTGAGGGACCAACATGCACCAAGACAGATAGAAATCCTCCATTGTATTCATTTCTTTTGTTTGTTTTTCAAGATAGGGCTTCCCTGTGTAGGCTTGGCTGTTCTGGAACTTGCTCTGTAGATCAGACTGTTCTCAAACTCAAGAGATTCAACTGCCTCTGCCTCCCAGTGCTTGAATTAAAGGTGTGGCCACCTTTAATTAACTGTATTCATTTCTTAAACATATATTTAATGTCATGCTTTGAGTTGGGCATTCCTTTAATCCTAGCACTTGGGAGGCAGAAGTAGGTGAGTCTCTGTGAATTTGAGACCTGCGTAACCTACATAGTGAATTGGAGGTCAACCAGGGCTACAAAGTAAGACCCTATCTCAAAACAAATCGTACTTTGAACAAAAAAAAAATTGGAAAGCTTAGAGGTAACATGCTGAGTGGGAACAAACATTAAAATGTAGTGCCAGTGAGATGGCTCAGTGGCTAAAGACACTGACCCCAAGCCTGACGACCCAAGCTCCATCCTTGGGACCTGCATGATGGAAGGCAAGAAACAGTTTCTTGAAGTTGTCCTCTGACCCCCATGATTGCTGCAGCATGCACACCCTCAGCCTCCACACTAAATTTATGTTAAAAAAATAAGGTATGATAGTTTGAACAGTCCCCATAGGCTCACAGATTTGAATGCTTAGTTACCAGGGAGTGGCACTATTTGAAAGGATTAGGAGGTGTGGCCTTGTTGGAGGAAGTATGTCACTGGGGGTAGGCTTTTGTTTTTTTATAAGTTGTTGGGTTTCCTTTTAGATTTATCTAATTTTATATGAGTACACTGTAGCTGTCTTCAGACACACCAGAAGAGGGCATCAGATCCCATTACAGATGGTTGTAAGCCACCATATGGTTGGCTGGGAATTGAACTCAGGACCTCAGGAAGAACAGTTGGTGCTCTTAATCACTGAGCCATCTCTCTAGCCATGGGGTAGACTTTGAGATTCCAAAAGCCCATGCTAGGCCCAGTCTCTCTCTTGGCTTGCAGATAAGGATGTAGAATTCTTAGCTACTGCTCCAGCACCGTATGTATCTGTCTGCTGCCATGATAAGGGAGTAACCCTCTGAAATTGTAAGTCAGCTCCTATTAAATGCTTCCTCTTATAAGAGCTGCCTTGGTCATGGTATCTCTTCACAGCAATAGAACAGTGACTAAGATATAGAGAGGGGGTTGGAGGAATTGCTCAGTGGTTAAGATCACATTCTGTTCTTACAGAGAGGATAGGAATGTCAAGCCCAGCCTCATATCAAGCAGGTGGATCTCTGTGAGGTTGAGGCCACCTGGTCTATATAGAGTTATAGGACAGCCCGGGCTACATAGTGAGACCCTGTCTCAAAAAAATAAAGAAAAAGTGAAATAACTAGCAGCACTTGGTCATATCAAAAGATAAATTCAAGAAAAAAATATATAAATTTATGCATTTATACTACTTTGTTTTTAAGGTTTTCTTTTTCTTGTTGAGACAGGGTCTTTACATTTTCAAAACCTTCCTCTTGTGACATACTTCTTCCAATAATGCCACACCTCCTAAACCTACCAAATAACACCATCAATTGGGGGACCAGGTGTTCAAACATCTGAGCCTATGGGGGACAATTCTCATCCAAACCACTACCCTGTGTGTCTCTGTAAATGTATGCAACAAGTGTGCCAGTGCCCAAGGAGGAGGATGCTGGATCCCCTTGCACTAGAGTTACAGGTAATTGTGAGCTATGGGTGCTGTTGTCCCCCGGAAGAGCAGGAAGCATTCAGTAAACTGCTTACCTTGCAAAGTTTAAGGACCTGAATAGAATCCTCAGAATCCACATTTTAAAAACTGGGTGTGGCCAGACATGATGGTGCATACCTTTAATCCTATAGAATCCTCAGAATCCACATTTTAAAAACTGGGTGTGGCCAGACATGATGGTGCATACCTTTAATCCTAGCACTCAAGAGGCAGAGATCTTGAGCTAGTCTGGTCTATATAGCAAGTTCCAGACCTGCTGGGCTACATGGCAAGACCCTATCGTAACAAAACAAAACACACACAAAAGTGTGGCATGGTGGCTCATACTTATAATTCTAATGTTGGGAAGGCAGAGACAGACAAAACCCTGGGCTCATTTTCCAGACACTCTATACTAAGCAGTGAGTCCCAGGTGTCAGTGAGAAAAGATGGCTCATCTGACTTGCCTACCTCAGTTTGATCCCAGGTCCCACTTGGTGAAGGGAGGAAAACTAACTCCTCCAACTTGTCCTCTGATCTCCATATATACACTAGGGCACACCTATGTCCCCCGGTAAGTAAGTACATAAGAAAATAAATAAATGTAAAAAATTAAAAACAAAAAACCCAAAGTGGATGGCTCTTTAGGAATGTAATACCCCCGCCCACACACACACAACCTGTACACATAGAAATAAATGTACACTCTTGAAACTCTAGAAGCTAGAAATCCCAAATTAAGGTATCAATATAACCATATTCTCTTTCTCTCTCACTCTCTTTCCCCCCCTCTCAATTTTTTTTTTAATTTATAGGGAAGGGACATGTGTTGGGGATTGGTTCTGATGCTTTGAATTAATCTGGAATCTTCCTGTTCAAACACTGAATTTCCTTGTCCCCAATTGGTTTTTGATTGATCAAAAGAGCCAATGGCCAATGGCTGGGCAGAGAGAGAGAGAGAGAGGTGGAACTTTAGATTTGCCTGGACTAGGAACTGGAAGAAAGGACGAAGAGAGAGATTGTTATGACAGGGAAGAAGAGCAGACCTAAAGGCCCCACCAACATGTGAGAATCAGGGAAAGTGGCCACCGGGGCCACTTCCTCAATTGTGTTTGGAGTAGCAGAGTAGCAGCGGGAAGCACCCAGCCATTAAGCTAGTCAAGGCATATTTAAACTAACGGGTGTGTGTGTCTTTCATTAGACAATCCAGATAGCTCTTGGGTGCGTGTGTTAGCACTTTCAGTTGGGAGCACAAAGTGATTAGCTAACTACCAGTACAGACATGGTCTCATTATATAGTTCAGGTTGGCCTTGAACTTACTATGTAACCCAGAACTCCTGATCCTTCTGCATCAGATTCCTAAATTCTGGGATTGCAGCTGTGAGCTATTATGCCCAGCCCTCTGAGGAATCCTAGGGGGGAAAATTCTTTCCTGGCCTCCGAAGGTTCCAGGCAGCTCCTGCATTCTGTGGCATTCTGTTGCCTCCGTGAGCCCAGGGCCTCCTTCCTTCCGTGTATCTCTGTTGCCTAAATCTCCCTCTTTCCCTTATAAAGACCTGGGCTGGAGAGACGACAGCTCAGCAGCCAGGTAAAAGGACTTGCTGGCAAACCTGATGAATGACCTGGGTTTAATCACCAGGACCCACATGGTAGAAGGACAGAACCAACTTCTTCAGGTTGTC
Organism: Uromys caudimaculatus; assembly: GCA_028551405.1. Classification (NCBI taxonomy): domain Eukaryota; kingdom Metazoa; phylum Chordata; class Mammalia; order Rodentia; family Muridae; genus Uromys; species Uromys caudimaculatus. The sequence goes on from CM052722.1 coordinate 6,362,293, forward strand.
TTCTGACCTCCACATGTGTGCTGTGGGTGAGTGATAGTTCTCTCTCTCTCTGTCTCTCGGTCTCTCTCTCTCTCATGCATATTAAATAAAAATGTTTAAAGAGATAGCAGTCATTGGAGTAGGTCCCACCCTATCCCACGGTGACTTTATCTCAACTACACCAACTGCAGTGGACATATTTTGAGGAGATAACATGATTTTCTGTGCTGTACAAAGAATCACCACAGACTTGGCAAGTAAAACGACAATGATTTATTAGGCTATGGCTCACTAGGTCACAAGTCCAGACATGCTCAGATGATTTCTCTGCTTCAGGCTCAGATGACTTCTCTGCTTCAGATTTTACAAGGCTGAAATCTATTTGCTGGTAAACCTCACCTCTAGTCTAGTTGGTATGAGGTAGTCTCAGAGACAGTCTGGGCTAAGTGAGACTCCATTTCAAAAAAAAAAAAAGTCTAAAAACAACAACCAGGAAAAAAATCCAAAAAAGGGCTAGAGAGATAGATCTTCCAGAAAACCTGGGTTCCTCTACTTCCTCACCCATTTAGGTTGGCAGAATTCAGTTCCATGCAGTTTCAGTTTTGAAATCTTGAGTTGCTTGCTGGCTGCCACCAGGGGTCATGTTTAGCTTCTAGAGGCTACTCTGATCCTTGCACACAGCTTCAAGTAATAGACAGCATGTCCTTCTATGTTTCAAACCCGACTTTCCTTTCTGTTCAACCCTGTAAACATGCACACACACACACAAGCAAACCAAACAAATAAAAACAGGCTCATGGCTGTGCATGGTGGCTCACACTGGCAATCTCTGAACTTGGGAAGTGGAGGCAGAAGGATTCCCACAAATCTGAGGGCAGTACGGTTAAACGAGACTGTCTCAAAAAAAGGCTAAAAACAACAGGGGGGAAAAATCCAAAAAAGGGCTAGAGAAATGGCTCTTCCAGAAAAGCTGGGTTCAATTCCCAGTGCCTACAGGGCATCTCACAACTGTCTGTATCTCCAGTTATAGGGTATCCTGTTCTGAGTTACATGGTATGATCAAAGAAAGCAGCTCACTGCAGGATAAAATGTGGCCTTGAAGGCAGCAGGGAGGTCCATCCTCTGATGGCCTGAACCTCAAACTATCAAAAAGAAGCATATTTATTATCACACAAAGTTGTTTTGGGGGTAAACCAAGTTTCTCATACCCAAGCCCCTGACCTAATCTATATGTTTCTTGAAGGAGCACTTCACAATCTCCGTTCTTTTTTGTTGTTGTTGTTGTTGTTATCCCCTTTCCCAATCCCCCCACCCCCAGGAAACCCCCAAAGGCCGTCATGTACATCATCAAATTATTAACATGAGATCTCAAAGGTTTTGATTCAGGCACGTACTGCTACCAACTTTTCTCTTAGGACCACCAAAACTTTTAGTATACTGCTTTCACTTTCACCAAATTCTAATAGTTTTTCAAATGCCTTTCTTGATACCCAACTTTAATGCATGGTGATCAGATAGAATTCATGATGTGATTTCAATTTTGTATTTGTTGAGACTTTGTGTCCTAATATATCATCTATTTTGGAGAAAGTCATATGAGCTGCTGAGAAAAATGTATATCCTTTAGTGTTTGGGTGTATAGTTCTGTAGATATTGTTAGGTCTATTTGGTTTAAAATGTTTTTTTTTTTTTTTTGATACTTTATTTACATTTCCAATGTTTCCCCCTTTCCAGGTCTCCTCTTTGGAAATCCCCTATCCCCTCCCCCTCCCCCACCTCTATAAGGGAATTCCACCTCCCACCCACCCGCCCACCCACTCCCTTATTCCCACCTTGACATTCCCCTTTACTGGGGCTTCTCCTCCCCCTGATGGCCAACAAGGCCCTCCTCTGCCACATATGTCT
>CM052722.1:6371443-6386737 GCA_028551405.1 Uromys caudimaculatus
AATAATAATAATAATAATAATAATAATAATAATAATAATAATAATAATAATAAAAAGGTAGAAGACTCCTGGCATCCAAATGTTTCCTGACTTATATGCACACATGAACACACCTGCCATGCACCCCCTAGACACACCCACCCACAAAGGATGACTGACAGAAGACTGAAAAAATGGAATAGAATTTCAAGAAGCAGCTATCTCTAGACTTGAAGGGCTAGATCCAAGGTAGGCCAACACATGGGCACTGCCCTGCCCCACCCAGGCTAACATTCACACTGTTTGACAGTATAGTTTGTAGCTAGGAAGACAGTGGAAAAGCAGCAACGTAAAGCTGGGCAAGGCGAGAGACAAGGGAGCTGTTTGCCATGGTGCTTGTGAGCTGTTGGTGGTGACCTGCTGCCACCAAACATCGTGTGCATTGCTAGCAAGGATGTTACCTGCTGGCATTTGCTGAATGGTGGGTTCTAGATCTTCTATACACCACTTGAACCATAGATGCCAGGAAAAGGAAACAAGCCAAACTAGAAAGACAAGTTCCTGATGTTGTCAGACTTTGTACTGTTTCTTTAGCACCCTCACCTGACCAAGCTTGACATTGTGAGACCTAGTAACTGCTTACGATGCCAATATTACAAACTGGGCCCCAAAAGGGGGGTGGGATGGGGAAACTAGGAACTGTGAGGCCAGAAACTGATAAATGGCATAGCCTGTTCTGGAGTGGTAGTTAATTGGAAGGGTGAACTTCTTTTTTTTTTTTTTTTTCGAGACAGGGTTTCTCTGTGTAGCCCTGGCTGTCCTGGAACTCTGTAGACCAGGCTGTCCTGGAACTCAGAAATCCACCTGCCTCTGCCTCCCGAGTGCTGGGATTAAAGGCGTGCGCCACCACCGCCCGGCTAAGGGTGAACTTCTAATGTGGACTTTACAGTGCGGGATGATCAAATGGTACAGGTAGTATAAATAACAAGAAGAAGTTTTGGAGATTTTGAAGATTCCTTTACTCTAAAGATTTCCATATAACAATGTCTGCTTGTAAAGGGAGCCCCACCTTTATGTGGCATCATTACATATATAATATGGATGTAAAACAACTTACATTTTGGAACTGGGGATATGCCTCAGTTGGTACAGTGCTTGCCTAGCACGCATGAATCTCTGGGTTCTGTTCTTAGCACTGCATAAACTGGGCATGGTGGTTCATGCCTGTAAAAGATACAGCCACTTAAAAGGTAGTCAGGAGGACCACAATTACAAGGTCATCCTTGGCTATATAGTGAGTTGAAGCAGCCAGGGAAAAAAAAAACTTCCATTTTGGTATTGAAATATCTATTCTGCAGATTACTTCAGCTAACAGAAGCCTACCTTGAGTCTCTCATTGCTAAAACAATGGCTTTCTCTTACAGAACAAAAATTCACAGACAAAATAACGGTATCTTGGGTCCTGTTAAATGGCTCAGTGGATACTGGTGCTTGCATAAACCTGATAACCTGAGTTCCATTCCTACAATCCATACACAGGAAAGAGGAAAGAACCAATTCCTAAAAGCTATGCTCTGACTTGATTTCCACTGGCATGTCCCTGCCCCCCGACAATAGTGATAACATTTAAAAAAAAAAAAATAAAAAAATAACATTTGCCTGCCACCCTTATGCTCACCTTCATCAGACCTGTGACCCCTGAACCAGGCCCGTAAGCTTCCCTTTCCCCACCTACTTGCCGAGCCCTATGGACCATGTCAAGCTGCACTAAGCAGCCTGTTAGCCCGGGGGACCTTCATTGTTCTGCCAGCTCTCAGTCTACCTTCATTGGACATACCACTCCTGAATCATACAGCCCAAGGATACCCATCAGAGGACCGCCCTCCTGTCAATACCTACTACAATAAGAACATCCAGGGACCAAATGGCCAAAGGCCCTCAAAAGAACACAATCAACAAAAGCCAGGGCAATATGACAACTGCAAAACACAGCTACCCCACTACAGCAAGCCTTGGATATCCTAGCACAAATAAAACACAAGTAAATGACTGTAAATCCAATCTTATAAAGATGATAGAAGCCTTTAAAGAGGAAATGGATAAATCCTTTAAAGAAATATAGGAAAATACAATCAGACAAAGGTCTTTAAAGAGGAAACAAATCTCTTAAAGATATACAGGAAGACAATTAAACAGGCGAAGGAAATGAATAAAACTGTGCAAGACCTGAAAGTGGAGATAGAATCAATAAAGAAAACACAAACTGTGGAAACCCTGGAGATGGAAGACCTAGGGAAGAGAACAGCAACAATATATGCAAGCATCACCAACAGAATACAGGAGAGGGAAGAGAAAATCTCAGGTATAGAAGATACAATAGAAGAAATTGATACTTCAGCCAAAAAAATGTTAAAGCTAAAAATTCCTGACATAAAACATCTAGGAAATCTGGAACACCATGAAAAGACCTAACCTAAGAATAATAGGAAGAAAAGAAGTTGAAGAGTCCCAGTTCCAAGGCCCAGAAAATATTCTCAACAAAAGCATACAAGAAAACTTTCTCAACCTAAAGAAAGAGATGCCTATAAATATACATGAAGTATGCAGAACACCAGTTAGACTGGAACAGAAAAGAAAATCTTCCCAGCATATAATAATCAAATACAAAATCTACAGAACAAAGAATATTAAAAGTAGCAAAGGAGCCGGGCGGTGGGGGCACAAGCCTTTAATTCCCAGCACTTGGGAGGCAGAGGCAGGTGGATTTCTGAGTTGGAGGCCAGCCTGGTCTACAGAGTGAGTTCCAGGACAGCCAGGGCTACACAGAGAAACCCTGTCTTGAAAAACCAAAAAAAAAAAAAAAGTAGCAAAGGAAAAAGGCCAGGTAACATACAAATACAGACCTATCAGAATTACACCTGACTTCTCAACAGAGACTATGAAAGCTAGAAAGTCCTGGACAGGTATCTTGCAACCTCTAAAAAACCACAGATGTCATCTTAGGCTACTATACCCAGCAAAACTCTCAATCACCATAGATGGAGAAAACAAGATATTTCAAGACAAATTCAAATTCAAACAATATCTATCCACAAATCCAGCCTGACAGAAAACACTAGAAAGAAAACTTGAACCCAAGGAGAATAACTACATCCAAGACAACACAGGAAATAAGTAATTCCACATCAGCAAGAACAAGGAAAGTGTGCTTGCATGCACGTGCACACACACATACACAACCAACATCAAAATAACAGGAAATAACAATCACTGATTTTACAGCTATGAAGAGATACCATGACCAAGGCAACTCTTATAAGGACAACATTTAATTGGGGCTGGCTTACCAGAGAGGTTCAGTCCCGTATCATCAAGGCAGGAGCATGGCAGCATCCAGGCAGGCATGGTGCAGGAGGAGCTGAGAGTTCTACATCTTCATCTGAAGGCTGCTAAAAGACTGGCTTCCAGGCAGGTAGGACAAGGGATTTTTGTTTTTTGTTTTAAAGATTTATTTATTTATTTTATGTATATGAGTATGGTAGCTGTCTTCAGACATACCAGAAGAGAGCATCAGATCCCATTACAGATGGTTGTGAGCCATGATTTGTTTGCTGGGAATTGAACTCAGGACCCCTGGAAGAGCAGTCGGTGCTCTTAACCGCTGAGCCATGTCTCCAGCCGAGGACAAGGGTCTTAAAGCTCACCTGAACAGTGATAACCTACTCTAACAATGCCACACCACCAAATAGTGCCACTCCCTGGGCCAAACATATTCAAACCACTACACTGGTCATTAATATCTCTTAACATCAATGGACTCAATGCCCCAATAAAAAGACACAAGCTAACAGAAGGGATGCAAAACCAGGATCCATTATTCTGCTGCATATAAGAAACACACCTCAACAATAAAGGTAGACATTACCTCAGAGTAAAGGGCTGGAAAAAAGTTTTCTAAGCAAACAGACCCAAGAAGCAAGCTTGAGTAGCCATTATAATATCTAATAAAATGGAATTTCAATCAAAATTAATCGAAAGAGACAGGGAAGGACACTTCATACTCATCAAAGGAAAAATCTAACAAGATGATACCTTAATTCTGAACATCTATGCCCCATTATACAAGAGCACCCACATTTGTAAAAGAAATAAAGCTAAAGTTTAAATTGCACATCAAACACCAGACATATATAGTAGGAGACTTCAACACTCTACTCTCACCAATGGATAGGTCCATAAAGAAACTAAAGAATTCTCCAATCAGCAATTTAAAAGTACACTTGAAAGCTCAAAAAAAAAAAAAAAAAAAAAAAGCAAGCACACCAAGGAGAAGTAGAAGACAGGAAATAATCAAAATCAGGCTAAAACAAAGAAAAGAATCCAAAGAATTAATGAAACCAAGCGCTGGTTCTTTGAGAAAATCAACAAGATAGACAAACTGTTACCCAAACTAACCAAAAGACAGAGAGACAGTATCCAAATAAACAAAATCAGAAACGAAAAGGGAGACATAACTACTGACACTGAGGAAATTCAAAGAAATATTAGGTCTTACTTCAAAACCTGTACTCCACAAAATTGGAAAATCTTAATGAAATGGATGATTTTCTAGACAGATACCATTTACCAAAGTTAAGTCAAGATCAGGTGAACTATCTAAACAGTCCCATAACCCCTAAGAAAATAGAAGCAGTTGTTAAAAGTCTTCCAACCAAAAGAAAGTCCAGGGCCACATGGTTTTAGTGAAAAATTCTAAGAGATTTTCGAAGAAGAGCTAATACCACTCAAACTATTCCACAAAGTATTCCACAAAGTAGAAAACAGAAGCAACACTGCCAAGCTCATTCTATGGGGTCACAGTTATCCAGGTTCCTAAACCACACAAAGACTCCCAGGACTCAATAGGATGACCTTAGTCAAAATATCCAACAGTGGGGAAATGGAACATGAAGAGACCACCTCCAGTAGATAGGCATGACCCCTAGTTGAGGAATGGGGCCACTCACCAATCTCAAAATTTTTGACCCAGAATTGTTCCTCTCTAAAGGAAGTGCAGGGACAAAAATGGAGCAGAGACTGAAGGAAAGGCCATCCAGAGATAGCTTCAAGTTGGGATCTATTCCATGCTGTACTGGCTGGTTTTGTGTGTCAACTTGACACAAGCTGGAGTTATCACAGAGAAAGGAGTTTCAGTTGAGAAAATGCCTCCATGAGATCCAGCTGTAAGGCATTTTCTCAATTAGTGATCAAGGGGGCGGGCCCCTTGTGGGTGGTACCATCTGTGGGCTGGTAGTCTTGGGCTCTATAAGAAAGCAGGTTGAGCAAGCCAGGGGAAGCAAGCCAGTACGTTACATCCCTCCATGGCCTCTGCATCAGCTCCTGCTTCCTGCCCTGCTTGAGTTCCAGTCCTGACTTCCTTTGGTGATGAACAGCAACGTGGAAGTGTAAGCTGAACAAACCCTTTCCCCCCCAACTTGCTTCTTGTTCATGATGTTTGTGCAGGAATAGAAACCCTGACTAAGACACCTGCACAGGCACCAAACCCCAACACTATTGCTGATGCCGTGTTGTACTTGCAGACAGGAGCCTGGCATGGCTGTCCTCTGAGAGGCTCTACCAGCACCTGACTGAGACAGACACAGATGCTTACAGTCAACTATTGGACTGAGCTTGGGGACCCCTATGGAAGAGTTAGGGGAAGGATTGAAGGAGCTCAAGGGGATGGCAACCCCATAGGAAGAACAATAGTATCAACTAACTGGACCCTTCAAAGCTCATAGGGACTAAGCCACCAATTAAAGAGCATACATGGGCTGGTATGTAGTCCTGCTACATATGTAGCAGAGGACTGCCTTGTCTGGCTTCAGTGGGAGGGGATGCGCTAGGTTCTGTGGAGGCTTAATTCCCCAGAGAAGTGGGATGCTAGAGGGGGAGTGGGGAGTGGGTGGGGGAGCATCCTTAGAGGCAAAGGGGAGGAGGGACAGGGTTGGGGGCTCATGGAGGGGGGACTGGTAATGGGAATAACATTTAAAATATAAATAAATAAAACAATTAATAGAAAAACAAAGAGAACTTCAGACCAATTTCTCATATGAACATTGACACAAAAATACTCAATAAAATATTTGCAAACCGAATCTAGGAATGTATCAAAAACATCATCTATCATGATCAAGTAGGCTTCATGCCAGGGATGCAGGGATGGTTCAATATACAAAAATATAACACTCCTTCATGTTAATAGTATTAAGGAAATCAGGGATACAGGGCACATACCTAAACATAATCAAAGCAATATACAGCAAGCCAACTTCAAAGTAAATGGGGAGGAATCTGAATCAATTCCATTAAAATCAGGGACAAGACAAAGATGCCCACTTTCTCCCTATCTATTCAATATAGTACTTTAAGTTCTAGCTAGAGCAATTAGACAACAAAAGGAGATCAAGAGATACAAACTGGAAAGGAAGAAGTCAAGGTATCGATATTTGTGGATGATATGATAGTATACATAAATGACGCCAAAAATTCTTCCAGAGAACTCCTACAGCCGATAAACACCTTCAGCAAAGTAAAGTGGCTGGATACAAAATTAACTCAAAGAAATTAGTAGCTCTCCTTTATACAAATGATAAACAGGCTGAGAAAGAAATCAGGGAAACAACACCCTTCAGAATAGCCACAAATAATATAAAATACCTTGGTATAATTCTAACTAAGCAAGTGAAAGTATGGCAAGTCCCTGAAGAAAGAAATTTTAGAAGATCTCAGAAGATGGGAAGATCTCCCATGCCCATGGATTGGTAGGATTAACACAGTGAAAATGACCATCTTACCAACCTACAGATTCAATACAATTCCCATCAAAATTCCAACACAATTCTTTACAGAGATAGAACAATTCTCAAATTCATTTGGAACAACAAAAAACTCAGGATAGCAAAAACTATCCTTAACAACAAAAGAACTTCTGAGGGAATCAGCATCCCTGACCTCAAGCTGCATTACAGAGCAATAGTGATAAAAACTACATGGTATTGTTACAGAAACAGACAGGTTGGTCAAAGGAATAGAATTGAAGACCCAGAAATGAACCCACACATCTATGGTCACTTGATCTTTGAGAAAGGAGCTAAAACCATCCAGTGGGAAAAAAAAGACAGTATTTTCAACAAATGGTGCTGGTTCAACTGGCGGTCAACATGTACAAGAATGCAAATTGATCCGTAGTCATCACCCTGCACAAAACTCAAGTCCAAGGACATCAAGGACATCAACAAAAAACCAGATACACTAACTGTTATAGAAGAGAAAGTGGGAAATACCTTTGAATGTATTGTTACAGGAGACAATTTCTTGAAGAGAACACCAATGGTTCAGGCTCTAAGATCAACAATTGATAAATGGGAACCTTATGAAGCCACAAAGCTTCTGTAAGGCAAAAGACACTGTCAATAGGACAAAACATCAGCCTATGTATTGGGAAAAGATCTTCACCAACTCTACATCTGTCAGAGGGCTAACATCCAAACTTTACAAAGAACTTAAATAGTTAGACACTGTGGTGGTCTAAATATGCTTGGCCCATGGGGTGACACTATTATGAGGTGTGGCCTTATTGGAGGAAGTGTGTCACTGTGGAAGTGGGTTTCAAGGCCCTTGCTCCAGCTGTCTGGACACCAGTCTTCCACTAGCAGCCTTCAGATGAAGATGTAGAGCTCTCGGCTCCTCCTGAACCATGCCTGCCTGGATGCTGCCATGCTCCCACCTCAATGATAATGGACTGAACCTTTAAGTCAGCTCCAAATAAATGTTGTCCTTATAAGAGTCGTCTTGGTCATGGTGTCTGTTCACAGCAGTAAAAGCCTAATTAAGACAAACACCAACAACACAAATAACTCAATTTAAAAAATGGGGTATAGAACTCAACAGAGAATTTTCAACAGAAGAATCTCAAATGGCTGAGAAGCACTTAAAGAAGTGCTCAAAGTTCTTAGTCATCAGGGAAATGCAAACCAAAACAACTTTGAGGTTCCATCTTACACTCATTAGAATGCCTAAGATGAAGAATTCAAGAGATGGCACATGCTGGTGAGGGTGTGGAACAAGGGAAACACTCCTTCATTGCTGACTGGAGTATAAACTTGTACAGACACTGTGGAAATCAATTTGGCAGTCTCTCAGAAAACTGGGAATAGTTAGTTGTACTTCAAGGCTCAGCTATACCACTCCTGGGCATATACCCAAAAGATGCTCCAACATCCCACAAAGACACTTATTCAACTATGTTCATAGCAGCTTTATTTGTAATAGTCAGAAACTGGAAACAACCTAGATGTCTCTCAACTGAAGAATGGATAAAGAAAATGTGGTATATCCACACAATGGAATACTATTCAGACATGAATTTTGCAGGGAAATAAATGGAACTTGAGAATATCATCCTGAGTGAGGTAACCCAGAGCCAGAATGACATGAATGGTATGTATTCACTGAGAAGTGGATATTAGCCATGAAATACAGGTACCATGTTACACTCCACAGATCCAAAGAAGCTAAATGGAAGGATGGCCCAAGCAAGGAAGCTTGAATCTAGAAGGGGGATAAAATAGTCCTGAGAGGCAGATGGAGGGAGGGAACTGGGAGGGAGAGGGGATGGGGAGGGGAATGGGAGCATTCAGGATCAAATGTGGGGAGGGACAGGAGGGATGGCCTGATAGCGTGAGAACCAATGGATATCTACAACTGACAGAGGTGGGGAGGTAGGGGCATCTCCAGGAAGAGACCAGAGACCTGGGATAAGGGAGGTCCCCAAGAATTAGTGGGAGTAACCTTAGCTGTAACTCACTATACTAGGGATATGGAATCTGAAGAGGCCACCTCCTGTAGCCAGGCAGGAACCCCAGTGGAGTGATAGCGACACCAACCCACCCACAAAACTTCCAACCCAAAATTTATCCTGTTTACAAGAAATGCAGGCACGGACTATGGAGCAGAGACTGAGGAAATGGCCAACCAATAACCAGCCCAACCTGAGACCCATCCCATGGGCAATCACCAATCCTTAACACTATTAATGATACTCTGTTATGCTTGCAGACAGGAGCCTAGCATGGTTGTTCTCTGAGAAGCCCCACCCAGCAGCTGAGTCAGACAGACGCAGACACCATAGCCAAACAGTGGATGGAGCTTGGGGACTCTTGTGGAAGAACTGGAAGAAGGATTTTGGGCTGTGAAGGGACAGGAACTTCACAGGAAGACAAAGAGAGCCAACTAACTTGTACCGTCGGGACTCTCAGACTCTGAAAGACAAACAAAAGAACATACTTGGGTTGTACCTGGGCTTCCCCACATATACAGCAGAAGTGCAGCTTGGTCTTCATGTGGGTCCTGATCAACTGGAGCAGGGGCTATCCCAAAAGCTGTTGCCTGTCTGTGGGATATGTTCTTCTAACTGGGCTGCCTTGTCTGGCCTCAGTGAGAGAGGAGGCATCTAGCCATGCAGAGACTTGAAGTGCCAGGGTGGGAGGGGATACCTAGGAGGGGCCATCTGCTCAAAGGAGAAGGGAAAGGGAGATGGGGGAAGGATTGTGGGAGGGGATGACTGGGAGGAGGACAGTGAGTGGGATGTAAAGTAAATAAGTAAAGAGTTAAAAAAATAACATGGTGTTTGTCTTAGTTAGGTTTTTACTGCTGTGAACAGACACCATGACCAGTGCAAGTCTGATAAAGGACAACATTTAACTGGGGCTGGCTTATAGGTTCAGAGGTTCAGTCAACTATCGTCAAGGTGGGAGCACAGCAGTGTCCAGGCAGGCATGGTGCAAGAGGAGCTGAGAGTTCTACCTCTTCATCTGAAGGCTGCTAGTGGAAGACTGGCTTCCAGGCAGCTAGGATAAGGGTCTTAAGCCCATACCCACAGTGACACACCTACTCCAACAAGGCTACACCTCCTAATGGGGCCACTCCTGGAGCCAAGCATATACAAACCATCACAGTATCAAACAAAAACAAAAAAACAAGCATACAACCAAGAGTAATTGAGAACGATCATCAGCACAAAGGTTGCTGGGAGTTAAGGCCAACTTGGGCTACATAGTGAGTTCCAGGCCAACCTAGGCTATAGAGTAAGACATCTAAAAGAAACTAAACAATAAAAATAAATAGCATGCCGGGCAGTGGTGGCGCACGCCTTTAATCCCAGCACTTGAGGGGCAGAGACAGGCGGATTTCTGAGTTTGAGGCCAGCCTGGTCTACAGAGTGAGTTCCAGGACAGCCAGGGCTACACAGAGAAACCCTGTCTCGAAAAACAACAACAAAAAAAAACCAAACAAACAAAAATAAACCCAAAAAATAGCATGTTGGTTGTACTGCATACTCAGAACTCTCCTATATTCAAGATAACCCACTGGCAAGGGGCCCTCAGAGCAGCTACATGTCCCACAGCCACTGTGATATCTGTCCTCCTGCTGGCACCAGCTCCTTAGAGGGTGGCACTCTGAAGCCTAGCACATGGACACCAAGGCTCTGAGAGGAGGGAGATGCTGTGTGAGCATTAGGAACATACCATGTCAGTCTTCAGAGACCCCACTGATTCTCAGGGACCCTGTTGTTGTCCCTCTGCTGTGAGCTAGCCTGTACTGTTTTGGAGCTGAAGGGAGAGTATCCATAGTGGAGATGTGTGTCACTATTGGCTGAGTGTCACAATTCCTATTCTCTGTGTGCTATGGTGCCCAATTGTCACAGGTCAGAGGGGACAGTGGGATGTTTTCTGTCTCAGAGGCTGTGGACCTTTAATTCAAAAATCTGAAGTCTAGCCGGGCGGTGGTGGCACACGCCTTTAATCCCAGCACTTGGGAGGCAGAGGCAGGCGGATTTCTGAGTTCGAGGCCGGCCTGGTCTACAGAGTGAGTTCCAGGAGAGCCAGGGCTACACAGAGAAACCCTTCTCTCTCTTCTCTCTCTCTCTCTCTCTCTCTCTCTCTCTCTCTCTTTCTCTCTCTCCATCTCTCGAACCTGGTGTCATCCCTCGGTGTGTGTGTTTCTATCCCTAGAACCCACAGAATGGAGGAAAGAGAGAATCAATTTCCAAAAGTTGTCCTTGGAACTGATCTCCACAGGCATGCTTCTACAATAATAATAAAATAATAATAATAAAAAAAACCCAAACAGGGTACCTTGCAAAACCAAGCACGCAACCTAGAAGAACCAAGAAAGACCGTCAGCGCTCTTGCTGGGAAGGAGCTCAGGGAGCTGCTTCCCTACAACTCCTTGCCTCACACTTCTATACAGTGTAAAGTAGACTGTCAGGAAGCAATGCAGGAGGACCACCTCAAACTCAAGGACAGTCTGGGAAGATTCCCAGCCAGCCAGGACAATTTGTAAGACTGTGCCTCAAAGAAATGAAATAAAGATCCTCTCCGGGCAGTGGTGGCGCACACCTTTAATCCCAGCACTTGGGAGGTAGAGGCAGGTGGATTTCTCAGTTTAAGGTCAGCCTGGTCTACAGAGTCAGTTCCAGGACAGCCAGGGCTGTACAGAGAAACCCTGTCTCAAAAACCAAACCAAACCAAACCAAGCCAAGCCAAGCCAAGCCAAGCCAAGCCAAGCCAAGCCAAACCAAACCAAACCAAACCAAACCAAACCAAACAATAATCAAATCAAACCAAACCAAACTCCAAACTAAAGACTGTAGTGTAATAGCCACAGAGATAGTTGAGAGGAAAATACACAATAAAATAAAATATATGGTCACAACTTTTACAAACCTTGAGATAAGCAAAAGAGAAGAACGTATACACCTAAAAATGGAGCTAGCAATATTGAAGGCATAGTACAGCACCAGTTTACATAGAATAAACACACTTGTCACCCTTCAGTCTTGGGATGGCACGCTCTCACAGTATTCGCTGCTGCATTTCTGCCATAAACACAAATGACGATCAGTCCAGGAGAGTCTTTCAGAGTATATATAACACATGGAAGTAAAGGATTGAAAAAGAAAATATATATATCAAAACTGGGTATGGTGTTGTATATATAGCTGCAATCCCAGTACGTGGGAAGTAGACAAGAGGATTAGGAGTTCAAAGCCAACCTTGGCTACAAAGAAAGTTTGAGCCTGAGGTACATGAAACCCTATTTCAAAATAAACCCAAAGCTGAACAAAATAGGGTACAGTAGATCCAGATGTTTAAATAGCCACATGAGTGTGATCCTCTGTAGATAACATAAAGATAATGGATGGAGGGCTGGAGAGATGGCTCAGTGGTTAAGAGCACTGACTGCTCTTCCGAAGGTCCTGAGTTCAATTTCCAGCAACCACATGGTGGCTCACAACCATCTGTAATGGGATCCGATGCCCTCTTCTGGGGTGTCTGAAGACAGCTACAGCGAGCGGGGGGCCAGAGAGAGCAGGGCCAGAGAGAGAAGAAAAAAGTGTCTGGAGATAGCTACAGTATACTTACATATAATAAATAATCTTTTAAAAAAAGATAATGGATGGAATAATAGATTAATTTTGTCAGAGCTTAAGAAGATGCCAGTCTTCCAGATACTAGGGGCCCATCAATAGCACAAACTTTTTTTTTCTTTTTGAGACATACTGGAGGCTGGCCTGGAATTTACCACATAGCTGACGATAACTTCTGACCTCCTGCTTGTAGCTCCCAAATGCCAGGAATACGGGCATGCAGCACCATGCCTACCATCTCCCTTGAGGAACCTGTGTCTGCACCTGGGTATGTCTTAACATGCTGTAACTCTTCTTTTAGAAACCCACACCCATGGTCTTTCCTTCTGAGCATCTTTCTTCCTCTTAACCCTCATGATTAAGGTAATATTAAAATACCTTGGGCCTGTGACATGGCCAAGCCTGCTGCTCATGACAGAAGGAGAGAAGCAACTCCCCAGAGATGTCTCTGACCTCCACACATGCACCACATCATGCATGCACATGCATACACAGACACACAAATAAAAAACGAAATAAAAAAAATTACATTTTATTAAGCCAAGTGTGGTGGTGCATTCCTTCAATGTCAGCATTCCGAAGGGCAGAGGCAGGTGATCTCTGATTCAAGGCCTGCCTGTTTTATATAGTGAGTTCTAGGACAGCCAGGGCTATAGAGAGAGACCGCTTCATAAACAAATACATTTTAAATTAAACTCAACTCTGTTTCACAAAGAATGGTGACATTTTAAGATGTTCTAATTGAAATAAACTCCTAAAGCATGCAGAAGGGAATAGACTAGTTACCCATGAGGGATTGGGAACGAAACTGACAACAATCAACGTGACAAGACAATATCTTCATGGTTCTTTTTTTAAAGGTTTATTTTATTTTTTTGATTATGTATATGTGTCTCTGTCTGGGTACTTACATATGAGTGTACCAGCCCCTGAGGCCAGAAGAGAGCATCAGACCCCTGGGAGTTGTGAGCAGCCTGATGTGTTTTTGAAACTGAACTTGAGTCCTCTATAAGAGCAGTAAGCACTCTTAACCACAGAGCCAATTCTCTGAGCCCTATAACTTCAAAGTTCTTAGGGAAATTATTTTGATCCTAGAATTTTCTACCTAGCTTCTCTAGCACTTTATCTTTAAAGTCAAATGAAAATGTTTTCACTTGTTCAGCATCTTTAAGGTGCTTTTTTTGAAGCTTTAACAATTATAAAATTACTCAGTGCTTAGCTGTGTAAACTATGTTTGAAAGTGTTATTTGAAGATGTATTAGGATAACATAAGCCTAAATCAAGCAGGAAAAACACAGAAAACAGTTTTGGCAAGATGACTAAAGGCACTCGCTGCTAAGTCTGATAATTCCAATTTGATTCCTGGGAGACATGTAGTGGAAGGAAAGAATTGACTCCGAGTTGTTCTCTGATCTCCACGTGGCTGCTGTGGCAGGTACACATTTCCTCACATACGATAAATAAGCAAATAAGTTTATAAAACGTTAGGCCTGTGAGATGGCCAACCAAGCATGATACCCTGGGTTTGATCCCTAGGACCTACAAATCTGATATTGCTAGGGTTGGATACAGAATTAGAGATATGAGAGAGTCAGTACTGCTGTACACTCATGAGAGAGAGTGAAAGTAGCAGGAAGGATGACCTCACTCTGTAGCGGTACTGCCTGTCCTCATGGGCTGTGACAGAGGCCCAGCTGACAACATCACTCTAAGGACCTTTGAATACTGGTTTGGAAAAGGGTTACTGGAGAGACAAAAGTAGGCCTTTACTGAGCACTGTGTTAGTTACTTTTCTTGTTGCTGCAATAAAATACGCAATGAAAGCAACTTAAGGGGCTGGAGAGGTGGTTCAGTGGTTAAGAGCACTGACTGCTCTTCCAGAGGTCCTGAGTTCAATTCCCAGCAACCACATGGTGGCTCACAACCATCTGTAATGAGATCTGATGCTCTCTTCTGCTGTGTCTGAAGACAGCAACAGTGCATTTATATATAATAAAAAAAACAAACCTTAAAAAAAAAGAAAACAACTTAAGGAAGGGTGGGTTTCTTTTTGGCTCACAGTTTGAGGGCACAGTCCGTCTTGGTGGGGAAGACATGACAGCAGGTCATGCTGCAGCTGCAGCATGGAAGCAGAGCAAGAGAGGCAAGCACTTGTGCTAAGCTTGTTTTCTCTTTTGATTCATATGGGATCCCAGCCCATGCAGCAGTGCTGCACGCATGTAAGGAGGACTTTCCCACCTCAATGAACTAAATCTAGATATCCCCTCACAGACATGCCCAGAAGCTTATCTCCTATGTGAGTCTAGACCATTCATTTATTCATAAGCATTTTGAGAATTCCGAGGCAAAGGGTGAATAAAGGAAAGGAGAGGCTAGTAAGAGGAAAGGTCTTCCACCCTTACCTCACCCACTTGCAGGCAGTGTTGAGTGAATAGATTTTGGCATCGGGCAGAGCTGAATTGGATCTTCTCTATCGTTAGCTGTGTGCTCTTGAGCAGTGGAACCTTCCTAAGATTTTGTCTCAGCAGCCTTACAATGGGGACAATAGCTATACCCCTGGGCATGCATACACATGAGCACCTGCACATACACCATACACAGGACAGAATCTCACACAAAACACCTTAAGAAAGCATTCTGAAGACTGGATAGCCTATATATTCAAGTTTAACTAGA
Source organism: Uromys caudimaculatus (assembly GCA_028551405.1). Lineage (NCBI taxonomy): Eukaryota > Metazoa > Chordata > Mammalia > Rodentia > Muridae > Uromys > Uromys caudimaculatus. The sequence continues at coordinate 6,386,571 of CM052722.1, forward strand.
ATTCAATCTTTATGATGTAGAATTACACCATAAATTATCCAACCCTATTCTAGAAACCAAACCTCAAGACACCTCAGTTTACCTTAGCTTCTGTTAAACAACCTGTTTGTGACAATCTCCCTCTCCAGCTAACAGCTTATCACAGCTTTTGTTAAAATGCTGTTTGT